>NW_004624788.1:6757514-6788270 GCF_000247695.1 Heterocephalus glaber | reverse complement strand
TAAATAGGGGAGGCGGAGGGTGTGAAGGGAGGGCTGGGAACGGGGAAAAAATAAGAACCAAGATGCATTATGTAAAGGTACAATTCCCAGTGAGAAATGTAATTGTGTTGTATACCTACAATGTACCAATAAAAGAATTTAACAACAACAACAAAAAAGATGCTATTGACCAAGGAAAAGCAACTATGTGCTCTAGGGGTATGTGTGTGTGTGTAAGACATAAAATCAGAAGATGACAAACTGAAGCTAAGAGTCCTGCAAAATTCCATTTCTTAGTAATTGTGTAGTGTATACATTGTTGAGGAACAAATTCTTCCAACAACATTCACTTATTTAGTTAATAAAACTGAATTAAAATATTGATTTAGATCTATAGTTATTGAGATGAAAGACCTTTTAGATATTTTAAGTTCAAAAAGCTATTTGTGAGACAATGCATATAATAGGTTCAGTTTGTAGAAATACAAACCTAAAAATCCTGAAGTAGAACTACATACTTATACATACATAAAAGTTTAAAAATAGTTTTGAAATATATACAAAATGATGTGATGACTTCACAGAAGGTAAATGAATGAGAAAGATAGTATGTGGGTAACTGAAAATGAACATATTAAGAATACAAGAGACTTTAAACAATTTGGTATAGAAATGACTATGACTTTTCCTCCAATTGATGAGTATCTATTTAAATTAGCCAATAATGTTTGTTATTCTTAATAGATTTTATTGTCTAAGTAACATTTGGATATTAAGCTTTAAAACTACATGCCTTTCTTTCTCAATGAAAATGAAACTAGTAAAAACCTGAAGGTAAAAATCTTGTCAATTTTTAATGTCCTACCTTCATACCATCCATTGTTTAACATATAATATATTTAATAAATATCAGTGGAATTTAACTCACTCTAAGCCTCCTTTGTAAGCTAAATATTTGATTCTTATAATTTTTGGAAAGGATATAAGGCTATTGACATTCAAAACTGCGAATGTCTACCTTAAAATTTAACCTTCCAGTAGATCTACCCCCACAGTTCTCAGTCTGACCTATGTAGAAGCAGGGAGTAGGAAGAAGACAAAAGACTTGTACCAGACGGGTTTTCTGATCTACAACCAGCTACCATTATTCTTTCTTTATCTTCTATTTCTTGTATCACTTTGGATGCTTTCTCAAAATGGGGAATTATTGAGTTTCCTAGGGTTAAGACAGAATGAATACAAAACAGAGAAAACTTCTGAGATATATTAATGAAGTTATAGACACAATGAAATTTGTTATAGCTTTATTGATTAAAGGAAAATTTTGAAACCAACTGTAAAATTACAAAAAGTATTGCATTTGAATAGATTATACTTTATCCCCACATCCAGAAAGAAGGTAGTCAATACTATCATGTTTTGAAGACTTTCTTCAGTATGGTCAATTTAATCCATATTATTAAGTCTCCTCCACCAACAATTCCTATTGAAATGATCAGTACAAATTAAAAGTGAAGAAAATATTATGCCTGCTTTAGAAAACAGGTAAGAATGCTATGTACAAGCCAGAACTTTTAAGCAATTCTTGCAAGATCTAACACAAATAAGATTAGAGGGAATAGGAAAATAAAATCATACCTAGAAAAGTAATTAAAGGAACTTCCATCTCAATTGAATATTGTTGTTTACAATATGGTAAAGAAATTGTATCCAAACATCAAAATTTTTTTGAAATTAATAAATAGCAATAATTTAGATTTAAATCAATAGATAATAATCTAGATTTTATTTTAATTTTTTAATTCTTAAGTTCTTTTATTGGTACATTTTAGGTGTACAATATGTTTACATTTATCATTGGGTGTTTGTACCTCTACATGATATATCTTGATTCTCATTTTTTCCCCATTACCTCTGCGCCCTTCACCCCCTCCGCCCTTCCCTATTTACATAGACATCATTTCCATTTCTTTTCTTTTCTCATAATTTTTCCTTTCCCTTCCTTCTTTTCCCCTTCCCCTCTCACCACCCCTACCTCTTTGGACCTTTTTTCCTATTTCAAATTATCAATTATTCATTTTAATCATTTTAACCCTTATTTACACTTTCAGTTTCTCACACTAGAGAAACCGGTATTTACACGTGTGTCCTATTTATTTCACTTAAGAGGATGGCCTCAATATGCATCCATTTAGCTATAAATGACTAGTTTCTTGTTCTTTATGGCTGAGTAGTACTCCATTTTATAAAAGAAACCCACATCTTCTTTATCCAGTTTCCAGTTGATGGGCACTTGGGCTGCTTCCAAGCTTTAGCTATTATAAACTGTGCTGTTATAAACATGGGTGCACATATATCGCTGCGGTATGATTCTTTTAATTCTTTTGGGAAGATACCCAGCAGGGGAATAGCTGGGTCATTTGGGACCTCTAGCCCTAGTTCTTTGAGGTATCTCCATACTGATTTCCACAGTGGTTGCACCAGCCTGCCCTCCCACCAGCAATGCAGAAGGGTTCCTTTCTCCCCACACCCCTGCCAGCATTTGTTATTGGTTGATTTCTTGATAGCAGCCATTCTGGGGTGAGGTAGAATCTTACTGTTTTTTTCATCTGCATCTCTTGAATGACCAGTGATGTTGAACATTTTTTCATATATTTATTTGCTGCTTTTACTTCTTTGTCTGAGAAATGTCTGTTTATTTCTGATGCCCATTTTTGAATTGGGTCTTTGAATTTGAGGGATCTGATTTTTTTCAGTTCTTTATATATTCTAGATAGTAGTCCTTTGCAAAGAATAATAACATAAGACTGATAGGAATCCATGAAAAAACAGGAGAAAGCACAATTGACATAAAAAAACCTCTTCACAGAAGTAATAGTGAAAAATTTCCCAGACAGAGGTGAAGACTTGGACATATAGATAAGTGAGGCATACAGAACTCCAAATAGCTATGATCAAAAAAAATCTACATCTACACATATAATAGTCAAGATCCCAGAAACTCAACAGAACAAAATCCTACAGGCAGTTAGAGAAAAGAAACAAATCACCTACAAAGGAAAGTCCATCAGAATCACAGCACACTTCTCAACACAAACCCTCCAATCAAGGAGAGCCTGGAGTGAAGTATTTCAAACCCTAAAAGAAAATAACTTCCAACCTAGACTGTTATATCCAGCAAAATTATCATTCAAAATTGATGGGGAAATTAGATACGTCCATGACAAAGAACACCTGAGAAATTTCATGAACACCAAACCAGCACTCTAAACAATTCTAAGCAATATCCTAGAAAAAGACCATGAAGGTCACAACTCCATGAGGCCCAACAGAGGGAAGGCACCATGCAAGGTAAGACACTAAAGGGAAAGGGGGAAAAAGAAATAAAAGAGCCAACAAAAGTAAAACATCATGACAAGGATGAATCAATATCTATCAATTATAACCATCAATATTAATGGCCTCAAATCACCAATCAAAAGAAATAGACTGGCAGAATGGATTAAGAAGCAAAATCTAGCAATATGCTGTATACAAGAAACACACCTAACTCAAAAAAATATCATAGACTGAAAGTAAAAGGATGGAAAACAGTTCTTCACGCCACAGGAATGCAGAAAAAAGCAGGGGTAGCAATCTTATTTGCAGACAAAGTAGATTTCAAACCAAAACTAATTAAGGGAGACAAAGATGGTCACTACATCCTTGTGAAGGGAACAATCCAAGAGGAAGAGATGACAATCATAAATTATCTATGCACCAAATACGAATGCCCTCAACTATACAAAACACATATTAATAGACATGAAAAACCAAATAATCTAGATTTTAAACTATCAATTTTTCTATACAAAATGTAAATTTGTCCTATCCCATATTCACCTTCAAAAATAAAAAAATAGAAAAGCTTTCTGAATTTATCATCTTAAAATTGAGGCATAAAGTCATTTTTATTCTTCACTTAAATTGAAGTTTGATATTGTTAATATAAGGATGCAGGATTTCTAGATGACTAGTCTTAGAGGTAGTTACAAGAATTAAGAGCTAAAACTAAAATTGACAGTTTTCCTTAATCCACCTATGAAAGGCAATGAGATTGAATATTCATGACCAAGTCCTTGAGAAATGACAAAGTCTTAGGTATTATTTGCAGCCAAAATAGAAGAGGAAAGTGTGCCACTGAATCTCTTACCTCAAGTCTCATGGCCAAAATTTCTTATGGAACAAGATTCTTCATCTTGAGTGGGCAATGTATGTAGCATTAGTGACACTCTTTGACCATGATATTTGGTTTTAAAAATGTTTGTTATTAAAAGAAAGCACAAGTGGGCCAGGGATTTAGCTCAGTGGTTCCGCCACCTACCTTACAAGTGCAAAGACCCGAGTTCAATCCCCGGTACCAAAAAAATAAATAAATAAAATTAAAGAAAGCACAAGATTAATTTGGTTTTCAAAGCATTCTCAAAACACTGCAGATGTAAGGCCGAATGTGTACATATGGCCCCCAAGCCTAATTCATCAACAAGGCCTCATTCTGAACCATCAATCTTCTAAAGATTCTCCACCATCTCATTTCTCATTGGGTTACATTGACTTAAAAGGCCTATTATTATCATTTTCACTTTCTCTTGTTCAGTAAGATATATTTTATAGATTCCTAACTAAAATTTTCTTTCAATAAAGGTTGTTAATTTTTCTTTCCTATCACAGTATTAATTGCACTTAATTTCTTAAAATATGCTTATTTTGTACTTATTTTCTCACAAATATAAAATGTAAAAGGTCGTTACACAAGAATAAATAATACAGTAATTGATTATGAGAAACAGAAGGTAATCTGAGCAACTGAATGAAAACAGACAAAGGGAAGAAAGGACAAGGCTTGCTTAAATTGATATAAGGCACATTTTAGAATTAGGCTATAAAAGAATACAGAAAATTCTTATAATAGTCTTATATACATTGTATGAAGGGTACTTTCAATTTTGTTTAAAAACAAAACATATGTGTAAATTTCCACTTATGAATCCATGCAAATGTGCATAAACTTACAGATACACACATATACACACACACCTCTCCAATATTTGTCACCTTCAGATGTTAGCTTTACTTATAATTCATGTTTTTAAATGTACCTTCAAATTTTCTAGAATAAACACATGTTAAATGAATAATCACTAAAGTAATAATTTGAAATAAAAGACCTTAATATATCGACAAAATGATTAGACAAATGTGTTTTACTTAGATTAGAATTATCAATTCAAAAACAGTAAAATACAACCTAAAACATAAGCAATGATGAATAAAAATGAACAAATTTTCATAACTTAATGTAACCAATTTCACTAAGCATATAATTATGAAATATTCTCAATGCAAGTGAATATTTTACAAACAATTCTCCATAAGATCAAATAAGCTAATATCCTGCCACAAAATGATTTTGCTTTTTTAGAATGCATTGAAAAGTGTCCTAAATTTACAATCACAGTTTTGAAAATAAGAGCCTTTGTGACACTTTCCGGCCGCACATCTTTGGCTGAACTTCCTGGTGTCCTCAAACTAAAAAAATAACACAGCCACACATTTTCACTTCTTCATATGAATATTCTGTTCACTTGATATAAATTTGAAAACTTTTATAAGAGTAAAGAAAAGTACATTAATAATATGGTTTGGGTCGCAGTCACCAGTAATTGCCAATGAAGAGTCACACTTTTTAAAAAATGCTTTAAATTTATTTCACCAAAAATAGCAAATAAATGAAATATCCATGGTACAAAGTGAGAGATAAACACGATTTGCTGCATTATTCATATACCACCAAAGGGAGATACACAAGAAAATTCTATATAACATTTATAATAAAAATGGGTGCAAAATTTTAGATACCTATGACAGATACAACTAATTACTCTCAACTCTCCATTCTCTCATCTCCTAATAATACCACTCTCTCCTCTCCCAAAGGGTTTTTCCAATGATGTTTTTATAAGGCAACAGCTTTCCTTTCGTATAAAGGAAAAGAATATGGGGCTCATAAGATTCTTTTGACTACAAAGAAGAAAATATCATCCTTGAAGATGGAAGACAAACAACATGGAAGAAAACAGGATTTGGGGGTGATCTTATACAGCAAAGCTCCCTCTTAGAGCGTGGCTACCTGCCTGTATTCGGGCCATATCAAGAGAGAAAAATAACCTTCTTCCATATCTTAATGAGTAAATGTTCAGGTGTCTTCGTTACAGCCGCTAATTCCCTGCCCTAGTGACTACAATGTCGAACATTACAGGATTACCTAAATAGCTTCAGCTATATGGTAAACACTATTCAGTTGAAGAACTAAAACCATATTTCTGAAAAAAATATACAAGTAATTGGGAAATGCTCATAACATAGGGAATATTTGCTAATCTATTTATAATAAATGTATTAGAATTCCGATTTAAAGAGAGGAAAATGTGTAAAAGAAAACGAAAGAGCAAAATGTAACATTGTTATAACTATATAACAAAGATAATTTCCAAATTTTTGTAATGATCTTGACTTCTTTTGATAGAATGTCAGGAGGAATAATTACAAGAAAAATAAATAAATTTCTTACCGAGGAATGCCAAAGGCACACATGAATGAATGGATGCCCACGCTTGGACGCTTAAATCTCTAAATGACCCAAAAAAATGGACAGTTAGAGTGAAAGGCACAGCGCTTGGTGAGAGATTAATAATATTTTTAATTTGGACAAACAAACATGTATATATTATATAAAACCATGTAGTAACATTTTAATGAACTCTTACTTAAATAATAGGTTAAATCTAGGCCTAATTTTAACATTTGCCCTATTTTGTAACATATTCAGCAGTATTTCTAGGATTTTTCTATGAGAGTAATGAGCAGTTTTTTCCCAATATGTGATTCCAGTGGGTGCTTACTTATTCTTTTGTGTGGCTTAAAAGAGGATGTGATACTCAACACAAAAAGTTCTGGAAATTGTTCAGCTTGTTTGAGCAAAATAAAACTTACTGAATGCAGCCTCTCACTAGATGTTATAGAACACCTGAGTAAGTGAATACAAATGTACAAGAGGAATTTGCACAATTTCTTAGGCATGGAGAATTACAAATTCAAAACCATAGGATAATCTGCTTTTCATATTGATTTCTGTATTACTATGTAATATTTTTTATTGCATTTTTATGACATATTCAAAGGATAGAAGATATTTTCAGAGTTCATGTTTTCATCGAAACTTCTCAACCCAACTAAGCCCAAATACTTTAGAATATATTTTTAAAAGTACTAGGTAGTGATATCTACATTCTATCATAGGGATTCTATAAAACTTTCAGATGTCCTGATTTTTCAGGGACTTAAAGACAATCATGCATGCTAGAATGAATACATGCTTACTATCATGAACACAGTATAAAAGATCAGAGTGACATCAGCCCTGTGTACACATCTCTCAGTTCCATGTTAATGAGTCAATCCAGATAAAGATGAATATTCTAGGTAGAAATAGCCAAAATTAAAGGTACTCTAGACTTAGGAGTGAGATTCCATGGATTTGCTTGGTAGGTCTAGAAAGCTCTAGAGTAACTTTATCTCCTGCAAGAGATAGGCTGACCTTCATAGAAGATGGTTCTTTGAAGCATCCTTCTATTCCCTGCATCTTGTGTTTTAGAAAAATGTTTGAAGGGAGACAAAACCTCACCTTAATAAATATGTCTCCCTTTGCCTGGGCAATAATTTATGTTTAGGACAATCATCACTTGCTGAAAGAAGTCCCAAAGCCCACCCTCAACCCCTCCCCACAATCTGTGTTAGATGCCCTTGTTACATGTATCATTGTGACCTTACCTGGTTTTATCATAAGATTAGTATACTTATGGCAACTTCCCATTAACTTATCTCTATGTTCCCTTTAACCATGGATAATGGAACTATTTAAAGTTTTTACTGTCTTAAGCCCAGGAATTAGCACTGTGTCTGGAAAAAACAGGCACTCAATTTTCAAATGATTGAATAAGGGAATGAATGGACAACCAAGGCCAAAAACAGGAGAGTCTGCCACAGTCCCACCATTTCTCCACCTTCTCTCCAAGATCACATCTCAATTTTGCATTGAGGGGTGAGGAACAGTTAATGTATTACTATTTCCCCACTAAGTTTCAGGATTCCATGAAAACCAGTTCCTACTTCTGAAAGCAGAACCCAGACTATACTGCTATGCTTGCATTACACTTCCCAATCTCATTTAAGACATTTTGAATAATAAGCAGAAAAAAACACAGAAACATCTTTGTGATTCTCCAAAGGTTGATTCACTTTGTGTGGGCAAAAAGTATTATTTTCTTGGATTTATTTTGAAGTGCTATAAGCTAAATTCTTTAGGCATTGAATGAAAACAAAATTTTAAAATATATTATGCATATAAGGGGATATAGCAAGTTAGTCTTACACTATGTTTAGGTGTTAAAATAATAGCCAATATAAAAGCAAATTTCCAAGCATTTAACTTCCTGAGATAAATTAAGATATTAATGAAAAGTTAGGCGAATTTAGCAGCACATGGAAACCACGAGTGTAGCTAACACTTTTTTTTCATCTACCAGAGAAGTCCACCAAAGTCAGCAAATCTAGTTCAACAAGAAAAGTGTACTAGGATTCAAATGCCAAGAGTTTCCTTTGGCTCAGTCACAGGGTTGAGACCATAAATGTGAACTGCTCATCCAATTTCCCCATTATGAAATATACAGACTATTTCTTCTTTATATTCCAAACATTTTGTCACCCAACTGTGGTCCCCATCTGGCTATAGCATTCTCTGTATCAGTCCTGATTTTCTGGTTGATGATTCTGGTATGGAAATTGTTTTTGAGCAAAATGTTACAGAGAATAAGTTCAGCTGCTGAAGAAACCTATTCTAAAAAATCCTGTTTCAACTTGTTAAAAATCTAAATATCTTTTAAAAAATCTAAAACTGGGGAAATGTAATTTTGACTAAGAGAAACCAAGATGATTAAAAATTTTTAAATAACATACAGGAAGTGTTTATTTCAAAATGCAGCTTAATTTTTTGAGAGGTAGAGGGGAGGCAGAAGAATGACATTTATACTTAGCTTTAATGTTGATGGCTTATTGTACTCCTAACTTACTGTACAATTTCTATCATACCACAAAGCAACTAGCATTGAAGAGATATGAGTATTTGCTAACACTGCCAAGTCAAGTATCATATTTTAGTAATTCTTTAAAATACATTTACAAAAGAACCCTAAGAAAAAGATTTTGCTAGTATACTTGAGACAATTGAAAACTTGAAATACATTAGAGCCACGTTGAAAGCAAAGGCTCTCAAAAACTGAGGCCATGTGTGGACATGAAAAGAGGAGTAAAACTTGAGGCAATTACCCGGGTCTTGAGAGAGAAGAGAAACATCTTAGCCTTTGCATCTACCCACTGAAGCAAATGCTTGATATTATTTCATTCCCTCTCTCCCTCTCTTTCTGGTTATATATAGAATCGTTTAAAAATCCTATTTTACCAAACTTTTGCTAAAACAAATTCAAACATTTGACATTTCAAATATTTTCCTTTCGGGAAGGGAATGAGAGTGGGAGGTTCTGGTTTCCTTTATTTCCTGGTAATTGCAATACTTCTGAAATTCTGAGCTGACAAGACAAATGGGAGGTAGATTTTAGGAGCAAGAGATCTTTTGAGATGCCTGGGGCATTGATTATTGGAGATTTGGGTGACAAGCATGGGCTTTTAAGTTAGGCCAACACTCCAGCCCCTGTTTCTCCATTTCTAAAAGAATGTCTCCTTTTCTGGGCCTCCTTCACATCATCAGAATAATGGTACCAACAAGCTGTAGAGTGGTGACTACTAAGTAAATTACAAACCAACATAAGCAAAGCACTTAACATAGCACCCAGCAACAGATAGCACGGACTTGGTAGCAAGAGTTGCTGCTCTGAGTTACTTAAGAACAAGCTCTAGTTACGCTCTACAAGTACAAAGAAGTTCTCAAAGTCTTCAAGTGCAAATATAAAAACCAGGTTATTGTAAGACTACAGCAGCCCCATTACTCTTAAAAGGCCTATGTGTTTTCATTTACAATGATAAAAAAATACTATCATTTTACCTGCTGCATATATTTTTGAATGTTAACTTTTCATTGCTATCTGTAAATTTAGTTATTTTATATCTCAGCAATTGGTTGCTTCTTGCGATCTGCATGAAGTTTAATCTATCATTGTTTTCCAAATTAAAAATAATGTTTATGATGACTAATAGTTTCTAAACATTAACATAACTAAACATATTAATTTTTACTTACCCTATTTCTGACAGAAAAAAAAAATCTATGATTACTTGCCAGCTCTAACACTTCTGAGTCCTGTGATCTACATATAATCATTATGGGCCTCCTTTGTGAAGAGGGCTTATCATGGTCTCTACCTCCTTCATCCACAGGTTGAAGGTGATGCTTACATGCAAGACTGTATGTGTAGGTACCCTGTTGCTGTTAAGTACTTTAGTACCTGAATGAACTAATGAAACAAAACCAATGGTAGCAGGGGCTGCGGGTTTAGCTCAGTGGTTCTGGCACCTGCCTTGCAAGCACAAGGTCCCAGACTTCACTCTTTTTCAGTTTTTCTCACATCCTTGCAGTAAGTGCTAATACAGAGCATCCTGGTCAAGGGTATTATAAGACACTACATCTACTCCTAGTAAGAACACTGGCAGGAGTACTAAGACTTAGTTGGTTATAAGCCTTGCCTTGGAGGGGCAGTACAGGAGAGTGAAAACATTCCTTCTCCTCAGGATACAGGGGCTCTTCCCAGATTAGAACCTGCCCTCCAGTAGCCATTCACAAGGCGTGAGGAAGGGTCCTACCAGTCACCTCCACTAGCTCCCTGGAAACTTCTGTGGCTTTCATTAGAATTATGAAAGTGAAACAAGGCCAGACCTCCCTACAGGGCCAGAATAGTTCAGAAACAAAAATACACTGTGCGGCAAACCCACCAAAGCCAAGGCAGCTGAATAAGCACCCAGCTCACAGCACAGGAAACCAGGCTGCCTTGTAAATAAAATTAGCGTAATGAGACTCTGTCGCCATCCCACGTCTGAGCTGAAAACTGATTTCTGCCAAGCTCTGTATCCAATCAGATAATCACAACTAAATAAGTATGGAACTTTTAGCTGCAGACTTTCCAATTGAAATTCAATGTAATTGTGTACTAAAGTCACTTCTGTATGATCAGTCTCCCTAAAACTAGTGTAGAGCACACCTCTCCCACCCTGTGCTTTTAGAAGCTATTTATCCACATCAAACTGAATTCTAACTGAGAGGGGGCAAATATTTAAAGGAGAGAATGAAGAAAAAGAAAGAGAGAGGTCTTCACTATTTAAAGTATTTTTTTCTATGGTCTCGAAACTAATAAAGAAAAGTGATTTAGATATCATCTCTGGCTCCTGTCCAATAGGACATCCAATGAGAGTGGCTCTCAAAGGCTTTATCCAGGAGGAAAGCAAAGTCACTCACATAAACAAGAAGAGGGTAGAAAATTGTTACAGATATGTCACAGCCTTATCTCAATAAGCTTGGCTGTGTATTTAGATATTTCGTTGGATTAATATGTCCCACTCCGTCACCTCAGGGCCTCCTGTGGCCTGTGCAGTAAGCAAGACTGAGGCAATCAGCAGCAGACAGAGATACTGTGTATGCTCCTTGGTACTGAAATCAATGCTTAATCCTGCATGGCTGGAATGAATAAAAAGGTGGAGAATGTAGTCTGACTAAAGAATGCTTTGTATAATATTTGCATGGAAAAACTTTTAATAAATACACTCAGCCATGAGAGTCAACATCCTGTAAAAATACAACAGATTAGCTGGATGAACCCTGCTAGCTTGATTAACTTGTCCCTGTGCCAGGTGCTCTCAGGATGTGCTTTTATGCTCTGTGCAGCTCAGGGGCTGGCAATCTTCTCTTTCTCTGGTTACTGTCCATGAGAACTAGGTCAGGAGTCTTCCCACTGTGGGCTCCAGGTGTGGTCCCATAGACTGGCCATCTTGGATGATGTGTGCAAACATTTTAGGAATATTGAGAGGATGATGGGATTTGACATAGTTTAGACTCATCTGAATAGAAAAGTTTTAAAAATAAACATCCACAAAGCTAAATTTGGGAAGCAATCCTAAGTGTTCAGAGACAATACTTGTGAATCAAATGGGTAAAAGGAAAGATTAGAAAGGAAAGAATGCCTGATATGTTTTTTCATATGTAGCTGATAGAAAAACTAAGGATATGTATAAAAAGGAATTTGTGAAGTATCTGCTTCTGGGTGAGGTAGGAACAGGGGAAGAGTGAAATGCAATGACTGATTCCTATTTATTCAAAGTAAATCTATCAATTATAATGTGCCATATACTAGTAAAAGCCTTTGCTCTAAATCACCTCAGATAAATAACTTTAGCTCTCTAAATATTTGACAAAATAGGAGTGTTGTCTACCTAACAGGATTTTTGTGAGCATTAAATGAGATAAAGCTCATAAAGTAACCATAAGTATGACCCACAAAGAGTAAATATTCAATAAATGTGGCTACAATTATAATATTAACGTAAATTGTAAATTCACCAAAGAGTATTACCAATATCCCTAAACTTGGAAATATGGATTGGCAGTCTTCCTACTACCTAAACTACAATTAAATTCAAAGACAAAAGAATTTTTCTAGTTATATAAAGGTATGCTAAGATGCAGTGATACAAAATTTTGACTCATTATTAAAGCTAATTTTGAGGGGAATTAAACGGAAAGACATTTTTGAATGACAACACTATAATCATAAGTAGAGGTAGAACATGATACATATATATGTCATGGCTAACATCAATGTCAGCTAAGACCTGTCAAAGCATAGCAAGCCAAATGCAATTAGTCCCCTCCCAAAAGCCCCAGTTACTACATCTTCACTAAAGCACTTTATAATGTAAGGATGTTTAAGATTTTGAAAAGTTAGTTTTTGAAGTTAAAAGGGAAGCACAAACAGAACTTATCTTTAGGTTACCTAATTCAATTTCCCTTCCATGTAAAATTCCTACATAGAGCATTTTCAGTTACCCATCTGAGCACTAAAACTCTCAGGAGATCATTACCTCATAGGGCTTTCTACTCCAATTTCACACAGGTCTAATAGTTAAAAAAACCTTCATGTGAATTGAATTCCCCATCATTGTAACACTTCCTACCACATGCTAAAACAATACTATATTAATCTATATTCTTTTTTACATAAAAGCACATTAAATAAACATGGATTGTTATCAGGTTACCTCCCCAATTTTTCCCATAAGCCAAATATTCCCAGTACCATCAAATATTTTTCTGCTGTTTTGGTTTTATGTAAAATTTCCTTATACTCATCCTGTCTGAATGTTACACCTACTTAGCACCACACTTTCACGTGAACTATGAAGTGTTTAGAACAGGACCATCAGTTCGTTTAGACTTGATATGAAGTCACTATAAATGCAATCCAAAATCATGTTAAATGTTAAATGCTTTTTTTATTTTGAAACACAGTCTCACTAAATTATCCAGGTTGGGCTTGAATTTGTGATTCTCCTGACTCAACCCCCCATAGTGCTGGGTTTATAGGTGTGCATCACCAAGCATGGCTCAGTAGATTCTTTGGAGCAGTGAAAACATCTACAACATGGCCACTTCAATGTATAAGACACACACACACACACACACACACACACACACACACACGCAGAGCCAAAGCATGGAATCTCTTTTCTTTGACAAGAATACTCATCTTATTTTCCCTATCATTGTGAAGAACAGGTAAATTTTCAAATATATTTGTTTCCTTCAGTGCCAAAAGAATATTTCACCACAATAAGAAATACATTACCATACAGTGGTGATGTAGTGGTGATCACTATTTCAAAATCTTCAGAATACATAGCCTAATTTACCGAATGTTCTTTCCCCCAAGTAATTGCTATATCCATCTAATTCTGGCTAGAACAAACTCTTGTCATTCTGCTTATTCATACACCTATGTGAGCAAATGTAATTTTCTTGAGATAAAGTATGCTGGCTGAATTGGTTAAAAAAAAAAAGAAAGAAACAGGGAAAGTAATTATTCCAAAAGATGAAAGAAAGAAAGAGAACAAAAGGACTCTAGGCTTGCTTATTAGTTCTTTGGTATGCAGCCATGTTTTTATGTGGAGCTTGTGAAAATGCACATCTATCTCTGGCATAGAAAGATATGTGAAATAAACACTCAGTTTATGGACGGCTACATACTGGTGATTTTTCTGTGAGCAATTACTATAGAATATAATGGCAACTTTGCATATATTTTTCCATAACCAAGGAATGATAATGATAAAAAATTTATTTACCAATAAATATAGGAAAGTCAATAAAGATAAAAATATGACCTTCTATTATCTGTAACATGTACTTTTCTGGCCAGTTCCAGAATGGCTTCCCAACCTACACAGAATTCCTTACTTTATAAATATTACTGAGAAAACGAACTTACTCCAACTATAGAAACTACTGAAGTCTCACTTTTTCAGCTCACTTTGTCACTAGGTAGAAAGCATGTGATCGAAATTTCATCTGAGTGTTGTAAGATGCACCCCTTAAAGACATTAGGTCCAGAGATCTCAGGTAGCATTCAATACCAGTAACAGTGAACGTTCAAGATGGCACCCAAATATTCAATGGTAAAAGCAAACATATTCTTAGGAGAATGACTCCTTGGCAAGATGTTGGTTTGGAGTATGTTACGGTCTATGTGTAGATGTCCCCCCACAGCCTCAGGTGGTCATAGGTGCAGTTTTTCAGAGGCGGCTAGATCTAGAGTGCTTGATGCTGGGATTAAGCATGTGATGCTGGGATGGAGGTGTGTGATTACCAAATTAGTCCACTAATTGGTATAGCATAGTTCTGGGTGGGATTAAGGGTGCCCAACCTGGGTGTGAGTGCCTAGAGGAAATATAAGGAACAGAAATAGGGATAGTGTGGTTGCTTGTCACTTGCTGCTTTCTGCCTGCCATGAATGCTTTCTCCTCTATGATACCCCTCTGCTATGATACCCTGCCTTGGAGCCACCCAAATATGGACCAAAATCTCTACAAACTGTGAGCTGAAATAATCCTTTCCTCTTTTAACTTTGGGTGCTGGGTATTTTGTCTCAGCAATGAAAAAAGTTATGAAGACAGAATATCTGACTTCTATTTACTTCTACCTATTTTGCCAAGCTTCCAGGCAATTCTGTGCATTATATAATATAGTCTAAATAAGTTTCTTTTCTGCTTAAATTACCTACATTTAGTTTCTAGTTCTTAGCATGAAACTAAAAGTTAATATAAGTTCCTACTAATGATTCTCCTCCCCCATTTCTAATGTCCAGGGTTCTATTATTATTTCCAAACTGCTTTATGGCAATTCATCTATTTACATGCCTTATTCTCCTCAATGAAGTCCTTAAAGGTAGACATGCCCTGTTTTTTGGTTTGTTTTTGTTTTTTCTATCTATAAACTCAGTCCATTGCATAGTTCCTGATATATACATCAACTTCAAATGTATGTGAAAGCAAATGGTGCCATTAAAATCCTTTTATCATTTCCAGAAAGGTAATGTACCTTATCCTTTTAAGTTGAAATAAACAAATTCTCATGTCTATTCTTGAGAGCTTTGGCTATTTGCTTAGGAGTTTTACTTCTTCTATTAGCTTTGGTACAAGAACTGAGTCTTAGTTAAATGTAGGTCCAGTATCCAATGAATAAATTATTGATGAATGGAAACACAGCTAATGAGTAGCAAAACCATGCCTGGAAATCATGGCTAACCGTTGCCCCGGTCACCCTCCACACTCTGATGCAGCATCAAAAGTAGCACAATAGTCTATTATTTTCTCAGTGATGTTTATAGCACTATCTTGGTCTGTTAGTATTTAGAAGTAAACAACTCTTATAGAAACTACTTTATCTAGTTGACTTATACAACCACATAGTTCAGAGAGGAATAGAGACTTTAGAACTAGAAAAACTAGTTGAAATTATAGAATCTTTATCTTATATGTTATCATTGGCCATATATCTAGCATTTTATAATTTGTAATGTATTATCTTGCCTAATCTCAGCACACTTGAGGAAGATGGTAAATATTTTTACCATCTTTCTTTGT
This sequence comes from Heterocephalus glaber, assembly GCF_000247695.1. Next base: position 6,772,055 of record NW_004624788.1, on the reverse strand, counting down.
ACATTGAAATAGTATTAATTACTTTCCCCAAAACATTTGCTTAGAATGACACAACATAAAGTTGTGCCGCAACATAAAGATGTGTCTTTCTGAACTCCTTAGACTACAGAGATTTTAAGATATATTTTTACTTCAATGTTTCTCTTGAGTTAATGTCCTCTGCCTTGATGTAATGTGTCTGTATGTGTGTTTATGTGTGTGTGTGTGTGTCTGGGTGTGTGTATGTGTGTTACTGGGGATTGAACCCAGGGCCTTTTCACTGAACTACATACCCAGCCCTTTTATTTTTATTTTGAGACAGGGTCTCACTAAATCACTAAATTTCCCAGGCTGGGCTCAAACTTGTCATTCTCATGCTTCAACCTCCCAGAGTCCTGAGATTACACGTATATTCAGTATATTCACTGTGTTGGCTGCCTGGCTGTCTGGAATATTTATTCAGCCAGTCTGAAAGGTAGTGGAGAACAAGGCAAGCTAGCTTTATAGCTACAAGAACTGGTTTGCATTTAGGGTATCTAACCTATTACCTCTGTGTTCCTCAAAGAGTCAACATATTCCATTTGTCATCAGCTTTCTCTCCTACAGTGGGTGTAACATCTTGTAGATTTCCTAGGCTGGAAATGGAAGATGTTATATGAAAATATATAAAGCACTCAGCAGATGTTCACAGAAGTGAATGGTTTTTATCACTGTGCTTGTTGGCAGGCATTATGCTCAGTACTTTATCCAAATTATTTTATATAATATATACAATAGTCTTTTTGTAAGACTCTATTCTTATTTACATTTTCCTAGGGGTGGGGATTGAGGCTTAGAAGAGTTAAATAAACTGTCCTGTATGTATTGATCACAAATGGCTGCACCCAGAATCCTAATGTAAATAGGCTGCACACTCGCCACCACACACCACTCCTCTTCCCAGAGTCCTCCTCCCACTTCTCTCTGATCTTTCACTTCCCACAGATGGATAGATCCAAGGCACGTGGATAACAAATTTGCTTGAGGCCTGGCACTTCATTACTCACTGCAGCTGAATCACAGTCTGAACTCCTGCACTCTCCCCCTTATCCTCCCTCACCTTTCCTGTTCTCACATCAGCCAAGAGCAGCCTTCTGAAGGCCCTGGGAGGAGTAGGACTGAATCTCCCCATTTATCTATCAGAAGAGCCTTAAGCTTTTAATAAATGACCATTTTAGAAATACAATTTCAGAGATCTCTTGGAGGGCTATAGCTGAAGATGATATTGTCCGTGATGATGGGAAGCTGACTGTGTTTGTTTCTCTGTCTTCCTGTGCTCCCTTCAGATATTACATATAAGTATTAAAAATGATTGAGCCTTAAGCCATGTGGAGATCTCCTAAAGGGTAACCCATTTCTTTGTCACTCTCTGCTATAAGGTTGATGCCATTCTTAAAACAACAATGCCTACTGTAATGACTCACTGGTGATTTCCTAATGGCTTGTTTTCTTGTTAAATATCTCAGTTCGCATGATAAATCATTGCACCATTCCATCAATTGTGTGTCACTAGGCTAAAAACACACCTTTGCTGCTACGGTTCTTTCCGGAAACAACAACCTCAGCCCATAAATAGTGATCCAGCTTTACGCCTCTTCTTACAGCAGATGACTTGCTTGGAGACTCCAGCTCCTTAGGGAAGGAATTTTCTGTCGTTTGTCCAAGAGTCATTCTATGAGAAAGCTCTGTGCACAGTAAGAATAGCACATAAATAAAGCTACCTGGGAGCTAAAGCTAAAGAGCAGAGCATGGAAAATGGCTTAGTTTGAGAAATTAAATATTTAACTGTTTAATAAATCTAAATATCACGTGAATTTTAAATTAAACATAAAGATGTGTTTTTAAACTCTCATAACTCACCCTAGGAGAGGCGTTGCTTTATTCAATAGAAAGGGTAGAAGGGCTTTTGATTAGCAAATATATATATATATAAATTTTTAGTTACAAATATCTGGAAAAACTAAACCATCCTCTCTATATGAGAGAGACAAAAAGGAAACATGAGAAACCAAAGAGACATAGAAAGTGTTAATTTATGATGAAACCATGAGTTGAAACTTCACAAAGTATGTCTTGATCCCCTGTGATCCCTTGTATACACAAAGATGGAAATAAAAATTCCTAGATTTTAAGAACCCCAATTTAGTCACTAGATGAAAAGAATTAGGGACTATATGCATACCTAGGGGTATTTTCCCTTTATTGATCAGGATAGGACAGGTTGTGCTACAGAAATGCAACTCCAGCTCTCCAAGACTTAATGTCTATGTTCCTTACTTAAAGTTCTCTGTGGCCTCGTTGGCTCTCCAAGGCTGTCCCAAGAGTTGACTCTGAGTCCAGCTTACTTCTGCCCTGTCACCATTCTATCTAGAACATGTGTCATACAAGGTTTCCAAGGCAAAGAAAGAGAAAAGTGGAGAATGTCACAGGATTGTCACTGGTCTTCTGGATTGAATTGTCAAGTCTCAAAATTTACATGTTAGAACCCTAACCCCAATGTAACTGTATTCTGAATTAGGATCAAGGGACGAGTTACTGTTAAACGAAGCAATTAGGATGCATCCCTAATTTCATAGGGCATGTACCCTTATAAGCAGAGAAAGAGATACCAGAGCGCTTATCCTCTTTTGTACATACAAGAGAAAATGTTATATCTGCAATACAGAGTTAACAGTTGGAGATGCTGACACAGAACTGGGATTTATAGCTTCAATAAGGATGATGGGATTCTACAATAGCAGAGGCCATGCACCATTACTTAACAGACAAAGGCAAGATGGATGAAATTACTGTGAGGGAAAGCAGAGCCAAAGTGGCAACCACGGTGTCCTGACCTGCAAAGATCTATGGCTACACCTGAAAGACTCTAGTATTGCTATGATCAGGATAGATGTCTAGCATGTAAAGATACCTTTTCCTAAGTATAGAATGAGGCATTGCACCTTGTATCTCATAGCTCTAAATAATATGTACAGCATTAGGTGGGCCTCTCTGGATTCTAAAGATGGTATATATACCCTACTTAGGGATGTTGCTTTAACCCATTCATCAAGTGACTTAGAAAGATTCCAGTTTACAATAGTGATCAAGAAGAAAGATTTTCTAGCACTTCTAAGATGTGTGCAAGATATTCTGCCACTCAACAGAGTTAAGATGCCAGAGACTTGTTGACTAACAATACAATTGTCCCTGCCAAGCCTCAATAAAGAGTCAAGGGACTAGCCCTTAGATTCCAACAAGGCCATGGCTTATATCTCACTATTTTATATCTCACTAGTTTCATAGAATTATATCATTTAGCCTGAACTTCTTCACAAAGATATGTATGGCTCACACAGAATGGAAATCTTTCTACCAAGCTCAATGCTGAAAGCTCACCCTGCCAAAAGTAGAGTTGAATGCTATACTTTCATTATAGCAAAATTTCCTATGGAAACCTTCCACTTCCTGGTTGACTGACATATCAAACAACTTCAATCTAGGATTTTGCTCACTGCAATTCACATCCTCTCTAGATACTGGATTGCTTTCCTGCACTACCATCTCTCTTCAGCACCACCGTCCAAAGACTGGTAGAACTCTTTATATTTCACTACCCACCAATAACTAAGAAATTCAATTTATTGCATTGGAGCTACAATAATGGCCATTTGATGGCTTGATCCACTAAGACTACCATGTGTCACATTACTCAGAAGCAATCAGTCTAATGGTATTTAAGAATGGGTCATTGAAGTCTCAGATAAGACCCATCTCAGGGACAACACACAGTGAGTTTGGGAAATTGTGCTTTGGGATTTGACCTTGAAGTAATTATATAAAGCATAATGCTGTGTCCTTATAAGCTAGAATTAACTGACCACATAATCAGGAGATACAAGATAGGCAGTATTCATTACCAAGTCCAGTTTTTAGTTTTAAAAAATAGGTCTTCTTCCTGTTCCTAAAATTTTAGTCTTTGCTATGTTAGCTTTTACTGAACCTAATAACTATCACATGATCATTTGAGGCTCCACAGGATAGCAGAATATCGAACATGGAAGGAAGTTATATTGGCAGCTGGAAATGATCCTGCCTACATAAGGAGGCAGGGTTGCCACTACACAATAGATGACAGGCAGTTATACTCAATAGCATCTAACCTTAATGGCACTGATATTTCTCTGACTCTGCATCTCTGAGAAATCACATGACATTCACACACACACACAGAAGTCCAAAAATACAAAGAAGGAAACACTTAGTTTAAAAACCATTGAACAAGAGGGGAAGCTGCTGGTTGCATAAATACTCCATCTTCCGGCCCATTGCTGCACAATTCTGAAATACAGTCCTTTGGTCTTTCAAAAGAATATGACAGAATCCACCCACAGTGGCCAATTTTGCTGATCAACTGAAGAATACAAACTCCCAGATTGCTTTCTTCCAGATTGTTGCAAATTCTCCAAGGTCCTTAAAGAAGCAAGAAAATCATTTCTTTACAAACTCTTCCAGTAAATAGAAGAGAGAATATTCTCCAAGGCATTCTACAAGGCCATGTATTACCCTGATACCAAAGCCAGTTAAATATGTAACAAGAACAGACAACTTCAGACCAATATCTCTCTGTATATAGATGGCAACAACCTCAAAAACAAAACCACTATCAAACCAAATCCAGCAGCATGTTAAAAAGATTTTAAGTCATGACCAAGCAGGATTTATCCCAGCAATGTGAGATTGGCTTCCCATCTATAAGCCAATTACTATAATTCACAATATCAACACAAAAAGGGAAAAATTACATGAGGATGGTAAGAGGTGCAAAAAAAGCATTTGAAAAATCCAAGATCTTTCATTATTTAAATATTTAACAAGCTAGGATTAGAAAGTACATTTTTCAATCTGATAAGGTACATCTGTGAAATATCTACAGCTAATCTCAAAATTATAGAAAAGAGAAGGCCCCTAAGAGAAGGCCCAAGACAATGACACTGTTTACTTTGTCCACTTCTATTCCACATTGTTTCAAAGCTGCTTGGCAGGGCAACTAGGTAAGAAAATGAAACAATTCAAATCAATGAATACGTTCAACAAGGATGAAAAGTACAATATTATTATACAAAATGCAATTAAATTTCTACAGCAAAGAACAATTTTATAATAAAGTTAGAAAATAATTCTAATTAAAGAAAAGATGCATAAATTTTAAAACGCCCATACTCATGGGTCAGAAGACAATATTGTTTTGTCTTTGTTTTTGCTGTCCTAGGTACTGAACCCAGAGTCTAACACATATTAGTAAAATGCTCCATCAATGAACTACATCCTCACCTCTTTTTAAACATTTATTTTTGGGACAGGATCTTGGTAAGTTGCCCAAAACAGCCTCCAACATTCAAGCCTCCTGCCTCAATTTCCTGAATAGCTGAGAGTACAGGCATGTGCCATTACACTCAGCTAAATATTAAAATGGCAATACTACCCAAAGTGAGCTAAGGAATCAACACAATCCCTATCAAATTTCCAGTTGGTTTCTTTGCAAAAAAAAAAATACAAAATAGAAAATAAATTGGCAAGCAGATCCTAAAATTTGAGAGTTCTAGAACAACCAAAACAAATTTGGAAAAGATGAATGAAGTTGCAGGACTTACACTCTCAAGTGTCACACTCATTATCAAGCTGTAGTAATAAAGACATTATTAGGCTAACTGATTATTTAATGAGAGAAAGAACAGTGTGTCTATGGGTAGTTATGGGACAACAGGAGATATACATGCAAAAGAACAAAGGAGTACCTTTCTCACACAACATATACAAAAATGAACTCAAAATGGATCATAGAAATACTTAAAATATAAGAGCTAAAGCTATAAAACTCTTAGAAGAAAATATATAAGTACATGTCCATGAATTGTGTTAGCCAAGGTCTTCTTAGATTTAACACCAAATGTACAAATGACAATAGAAAAAATAGATCTTGATCAAAATTTAAAACTTTATAAAAAAGATATCAAGAAACTGAAAAGACAATACACAGAATGGGAGGAAATAATTGCAACTCATATATCTGATAAGGTACTTGTATCTAGAATGTATAAAATACTCTAAAAATGATAAAAAGGCAATCCAATTAAAAATGAGCAAAGGATCTGAATAGACATTTCTCCAAAGATATACAAACAACAATAAGCACACAGAAAGATGATCAATATAATTAACCACAAGGCAAAGACAAAACAATATGATACCAACCAGGATAGCAAAAAAAGATAAATAATAACAAGTTCTGCTGAAGATGTAGAGAAATTGGGACCTTTAAATATTTCTCATTAGAATATAAAATGGGGCAACCACTTTGGAAAACTAGCCATTATTTGAAAGGTTAAGTATTGACATCATATGATCCAGCAACTCCATTCCTGGGCAAATACTCAATAGAACCAAAAATATATGTCCATCCAAATCCTGCACCCTAAGGTTCCTAGCAGCATAGTTTATAAAAACCAAAGCATAGAAAGAACACAGCTGTGAATGGATAAATAAAATATAGTTTATTTATACACAGTGATGTTATATGGCAAGAAAAATATGTAAAACCATGATACATGGCTTCATCATGGAAGAAACTTAAGAACATTATGCCAAGTGGAAAAAAAAAAGTCTTGAATGATTCCATTCACAAGAAATATCTGGAATACACAAATTCATAGAGACTGAAAGTGAATTTGTGGCTACTGGTGTCCAGAAGAAGACTAAGTTTGGAGAATAGGAAGTGATTGTTAATAGGTATGCAGTTCTTTTGTAGATTATGAAAATATTTCAAAATTTGATTATAGTGATTGTTGCATAACTCTGAAAATAGGAAAAACTGTTGAATTATATACTCCAAATGAGAGAATTGAATAGTATGTAAATTATATCTCAATAAAGCTGCTTTTTATTTAAAAAAAGAAGACATTTAAAAGCCTTGCTTGGCTTTTCCCTAAATTCATGTTTTCCTCTCCACAGCTACTCCTTCTGCTCCTTGGATCACCTACAATAATAAACTGGCTTCATGTAAGCCCTGGTGCAGTCTTTGCTATCTGAGGAGAATACAGCATGGAGATAAGTGTTTGTGGGTGAGTAAGAACTTTGCACTGGAAGAAGAAAAAGTCAAAAGGTGATACAGGTATAAGCATCATCATCTAGGGAAATCTGCATGGTACTTTATTTCTTACTTTCTTGTATCAAAGGTTAAAAGGCAAATCCCATATACACAACTATTTTTCTCTAAGTCTTCTCTTGCAAAAGCTTTAATAACTAGGGCAGGAAAAATTACTGACATTTAATTAAGGATTATTTAAAATACTGGTATAAAAAAATAAAAATTCATTTGTCTCTTATATTCAAAAGCCTTGAGTTCTGGAACTGGATATCTTATTTTAAAGGCACATTAATGTTGTTTTTGTTGCAAAGAGCTGTTGGGCATTCAGACAACTATTAGCTACTGAATTTGGCTTTGGAGGAAGGTGTAACCATTAATCCTGACATGTCTATTTCATTGGATTCAGAAACATATGAAAGATTAGGAAAGAACACTTCTGGATGTGCCTGGGTTGGTCCTAGAGCCATACCCTTGGTTACTATATACAGTTTCATGTATATCAGTTTCGTGCCCACTGAGATGAGCAGCTTTTCCTCTGTTACGCCCTGCCATCATGCTGTTTCTGCCTTGGAGACCCCCAAATTTGGACTGAACCCATTGGAAACTATTAGACAAATAAACCTATCCACCTCTGATTTCTGAGTAATGGATATTTTGTCCTAGAAAAGGAAAAGTGACTATTACAGAAGACAGACAGATGTGAGAACCCATTCTACAGGTAGAACTGATTTGATTCTGAACTTGCAATGGCACATATTTCCTGCAGGCATAAATGCACCTTGTCCTAAAAAGTCTAGAGAAGGGATATGCAGACCTTTTCTGGAAAAAGCTAGAGAATAAGTAATTTTTTGTTTTGCTGGTTACAAAGCCTCTGTCACAACTATTTACCTCTAACTTGGTAGCATGAAGCCAGCCCATAGATGTTCAGACAAAAAGAAACTGAGTGTAGTTGTGATCCAATAAAACATTACTTATGGAAAAGGAATGTCTTATAAAAAATGTGAGTTTCTTATAACTTTCATGTGTTGTAAAAGATTATTCTTCTTTTAAATTGTTTTTTTAACCATTTAAAGCTAAAACCATACTTAGATTGTGATCCACATAAAAAACAAGTTGTAAGCCAGATTTGGTGTGCAGGCCATAGTTTGCTAGTCTCTCCTCTAGAGTAATTAGATAACTTATAGGAAGAAGTGACTGAGGGCCATAGATTAGAGACTGAAGAAAGGACCTTGTGCTCATGCCTGACATAGAAAGAATAGAACTAATCACTTCAAATAACAGTATAATACAGAGCAATATGCACCTGGTTTAGAAATTAGTGTGTATCAAAAACTGGGACTATATTTTCTAGAGTGTGTGTGTGTGTGTGTGTGTGCGTGTGTTCATGAAAGTCCATACCCCATAACCATGCAATAAATCTCAATAGTTTCTAGGACCTGGAGTGAAGGAGGAAATCCTTCCAAACTGATTAGGTTCTTTACTTCCATGCAGACAAGAGATTTAAAATATATTTAATTTCCTTGGATTTTTTTTCAAAAATTTTAACTTTGTAGCACTAGCGTTAAACAGAAATGTCACCTCTAATAGTAGAGTTCCGATATATCCAGAGAAAAAGGATGCTGTACCTCTTTCTAAAGGCCAACCCTGAGAAACACTCTAAGTTCAAGGAGGAAACTAGAATCAGGGCCAAAAGATAGAATCTCTTACCTCAAGAAAGTATTAAATATCCATGCAAAATAACATTTTTCTCCCTCCCAGCTAAATCTGCTTACTGCCAAAGGAGACCAAAGAACTTCCATCTGAGACTTGAAATCCAGCCTAAAGCAGTCCAACATTGAGGGCAAACTTTCTTTGAAATCTAGAGTTTTATCTTATAAATCCATGTGAATTGATATGCTACTCCATAATACATCTGTGTGTTTGTTTTAATATAAAAGTAGCATGGCAAACTATTCACCATCAGGTAAAGCTGGCACTCCTTGAGTTTGCCCTGTGTCTTTCAGAACCCCTAGGCAACCTACTATGTTGCTTCTTGCAGGTACATGTAGCCACGTGAGGAGCTTACAATGCAGCAGGCCTCCATTTTGCAGTTTCACTCAGTCATTGAATATACACTTGTTATTTACAGGGTGTAACTGAAATGGCTTTGGAAAGTCTGTGGTATGGAACACTGTGCTTGTTTTCAGAGTGTGACCCAGGACTAATTCAGTATCACCTGGTGTCTTACTAGAAATGTAAATTCTCAGTCTCATCACATTTCTACTAAATCAGAAGGACTGGGGAGGGTGCAGCGATCTATACACAATAAGTCTCCCAACTGATGCATCTAAAGTCTGTTCAAGTGTGAGAACAGCTGCTCTACTAGAGGGAGTGTGAAAGAGCCAAAAACTTTGCTTAAATTCAATGTGAAAGTGGTCATTTCCCTAACTTCTTTTTGACTCTTCATCTCCACCTGTAAAATCAGGATCCACCTTCCTCCCACAGCTGCCTTGAGAATAAATCAGATTAGACAATGACACATCACTAGGCCCAGCACCTGATGATCAGATGGCCCAGCTAAGCCCTGATCTTTCTTTCCCAGCTCATTTAAATACTAAAATTGAAATAAACAGTTCTAACAGGAAGAAATATCTGGATCCATGAGAGTTAGAGCTAAAATATTTTCCCCAAGAGACCTTCACTGTGTTCACGCCTCCCACTGACATGCTTCGAATATTCCTGACATTCAGTACATTGAATTTTGAAATTAGGTAATTATCAGAGTTGAAAATATTTAGGCTAAAAAGTATTGTAACAAATCAATTTGGTAGTAACGTTTTTTCTTTTGATTTTAAGAGTTTCTTTGGGAGCATTCCTTCATACATGCCCTTGGGAGATGCTAGGTTAGGAAATGATCCCATCAGTATAGACTCTGAGTACTGCTGGGTTATGTGTTTAGTAGGCACTCCACAAACGCAGGGGGGTGAAATGAATGAGTCAATATTGACCCTCAGGCGATTAAGTTTATACTGGGAAGACAAAAGTAAGACATCAAGGAAGACAGAAATCATTATTTCACAAAGAAATGAGGACTGTCAAGGTAGATATTTCTTTAAGATTCTGAGAGTAATGCAGCTTAGCTGTAACTAAAAGACAGACAAAAGTTCAAGGGATAATGTACTCCCAGTTCTAATTCCTTGTAATTTGCTAAAAGTAGCGAATACTTTTAATGACCTTTTTGCTGGGAATTTCAGATATATGCATTTCTGCTGCAATAGCAAATGTACTTTACTAAAGACTTGCATCCTACATGTAAAAAATAGCAGTTTCATGGTCAAAAAACAGGATTAAAGCAAGTCAATCAAAATCTATGAAACCTTGGAACTAGACTTTATAGCAAATGGTGATAGCCTAACAATGCTAACTCCATTACATTTTCACAATTGTAGCCTATAAGCCTGTGCAAGCCACATACCTGGAGGCTTGTGTTCCTCTCAGAGATAGAGGGGCTCAGAGATATTTGCTATGAATAGATGCCAACTTCTCCTAAATTAAGACTGAAATTGAATAGTACCCATTTATGTCCTTTGTTTTTAAAAATGCATGGAATGATATCTCTGGATAACCTTCATTTATACTTGTAGACTCCCAATAACTTCGGATCATGTAAAGTTAGTAGTCTTGAGGCCACTAAATCAACCACCATTTCTTTCACTAAGAAAGGCTCATTGACAATGTTTCTAAACATTTTTCTTAAGATGTTTATATATTGTTAAACTTTCCTCTTTAATTGTAGGAATGTTTATATCTGATCATTTCAAAATATTAATATGCTAGGCAAGCTCATATATGAATCAATACAACTTCCTGTTATTCTGACACCATTCTTTTATTCGCCAATTAAATGAACAAACATACTACTAGCTTGGTGTGGTGGCAGAAGTCTATAATCCCAGCCTACTGGGAGGGTGAGGCAGGAGGATCGCACATTTAAGCCAAGCCTGGGTAAATTAGTAAGATCCTGACTCAAAATTTTTAAAAAGGGGAATGGGGTGGGGATGTAACTCAAGGAGAAGGCCCTAGTTTCAATCCCCAGTGGAATGCAGGGAGGGAGGGAGGAAAGAAAATGAAGCACATTGTTTCAGAACTAACCCAAGCAGTTTTCAAAGAATTTATATTTAATTTAGTAGGAGTCACACAAACTAAATTATACTACCTTGAAATGTTGCTTTGTTAGACATAAAAAGTACTAGAAGAATCATAGTAGACAGTGATTAATTTCTGTAGATAATTTTAAAAAGCTTCTCGGGATGGGAAAAAAATCCAAAGGATGAAGAAAAATGCTCTTAGGCAGAGAAGGGCATCTGGAAAGCCACTTCAAGAAGAGGCAAGTGGAAATCCAGAGATGCAAATGTATTCCTCAGGGGACATGAAAAGACATATAAGAGATTTTGCCTCACATGCTTGGATAATTTTTTGAGAATTCAGTTCTCGCTCTATGGTGGTTTTATAATAATCATCAAGATTGTGGGGCAGGTGTTATTCAGTCAAACTCAGCTTCACTGTTTCTCTGTGTAGATGTCATGTGAAGTTAATTCTTTTGGAAAATGGAGATAAGCAGGTATCAAGAAAATAGTCTCCAAGCTAGACTTGGCTATTGTCATAGGTAATGAATGTCAGTAATTTAATACAAAGAATTAGTACTGGGACTCCACTTAATACAACATTTTCTTTGGGAAAAATAATATTACTAAGGAAGGAGTTATGCAAATCTGAGGGCACATGGGTTGGTAGAAACCAAAATCATAAAGATCAGACTCTCATGAGACAAGCAGAAGAACCCTCAAAATGCTAAGCTGTAAAATCACATAACAATGGTAGTAGTAAAATAACAGCAAAAAAATAGAATATTACTAGGATGTGCTCATCATGGCTTTCTGGTATTTAATGTAACCCTTCCTACGATCCTTAAAAAATTTAATATAAGTTCTTTATTTGTAGTTGCTTTGGGGGGAAGGTCAAGGAAAAGTTGCACATTTATGTCAACCCCAAGGTAGAGAACACAAATCCCATTCTTGTAAATAGAAAACATAACAGAAAAGAATGAATTTGGAATTCCAAAAAACTAAGGACCTAGGTATTAAAATCAATCTCACTTAAAATCTGAAGGAACCGAGAGATCCAGCTAGCATAAAGATATTAGATATTTCTTGACCTTAACTTTTAATATCCTATGTGTTAGTAATTTTATATCTTTTTATCGCCAAAGACAGTGGTCCCTGCATGCCTGATTTTGGTGAACATTTCCCCACTAGGGGCTAAGTGGAATAATTTAATTTTTACTACAAGCTGCCCAAAGACCATTTGTTTCAGGTAGTCCTTGAAGTAGTCTTTAGGGGCCAGGCACTGGAGATACAGAAAGGGTGAGCAAAGCAGGATGGGAATAAGTGAATACAGAGAGATCTTGCTACAGCATAGGTCTTCTTTGTCTTCTGTATTACAGAATCCCAAAGCTGAGGGGTGTGGTCTTAACAATGGGAATGTAAAAAGAATGAGGAGGTGATTACAGGGAGAGATGGAAAAGCTAGCTTCAGGGAAAATGAAAGAATGCCACCAATCATCTTTTCAGTGGAAAAAACAAGAACTTTACAGAAGCGTAACATCGAAAAGTGCACATATCATAAATATATAATTTGAAAGATTTTTTATAGTAGAGCACATCAGCATTTTAATTAAAAACAAGACAGAGCTTTCTTCTTGGAGCCATCAAATCATTATCTCCCCAAACATAAACTTTAACATTATAGATTAGTATTTTAATCTCTGTACTTTGAATAAACTGAATCAAGAATCTCATCTTTGGGAAGGGTTTCTTTCATTCAACATTTTGCTTTTTACATGTATTCACATTTCTAACTTACACTGAAAAACAATGATTTGCATTGTCATATACTATTTGATGGTATCGGTATAACATAGTTTTCAGTTTGAGTTGTAGAGGTGAAGGAAATATTTTCCCCTCCTTCTGAAAGTTCACCACTTGATGTCTGCTGAATGAAACTGGCAATAGACAAACTAAGAGGAGAAAAGGCACAAAAATGTGCATGGGGCATGACAAGAAAGTAAGTACCCAATAACTTAATGAGGTTCAGAAGCATATATACTCTTGTTAGAAGAGAGAGAGATGAGGGGATGTAGGCAATTTGAGGGATATAAGTGATTTTAAGAAAGATGAATAAGTCCAAAGAACAGATAAAGATTTGTAAATCATTCTCTTTAAAAATTGAATAGAATCAAACAACAAACAGTGGCTTGTGACAAAGTCTTTTTAGGTATGTTGACATTCTCAGTCATCCTATGATACAAGTATACTCTTATCTTGCTAGTAATTTCAGAGTGGATATAAGGCAATTTTGTTCCTTTTAGAGGAGCTTCAGATGAGTTAATGTCAGAAAAAAATTTCCATCCTGTGTCTTGGGGAAGAGATAGAAGGTTGGAAAGAATTTGGTTCTGAGGCTGCTTCCAAAGCCTTTCAGTTTCCTTCAGTACAAAGTGCTCAACATGCCAAAGCACCATATTTTGATCTGTAGTTTTCTGAGCCCCAACAGAGGTTACTATGGAGAATAATTCTGTAAACATTCCAAAACCTTTGGTTCATGATCATATGTATACATTTATGTTGTTTATATGCCTATAAATAAATTTTCTGGGCTGTGGAATGTGTATGTCTAATTTTAGTAGATATTGACATGAATTTTCCATGCACTTGAGAAAGTCAATTTATATTCCCATCAGCAGCGACTGGAAGTTCCAGTTACTCCACATTCCCTTCAATTCTTAGTGTTTTATGACTTTTTATTTTAGATATTACGGTAGTTACCAAATAGGATCATAATAGACCACCCTAACATATACCTATATCATCATAACCACTCTATACCATTTTGACATAAAGATTATTTTGGTGTAAAGACAACTGAGAAACAGCAGACATGGGATTTTCTGAACTTCCTCTTTATGCTTAAAATAGGGCATACGTCTTTTGTTTTTACTCCTATTCCCTTCTCCCATACTAAAAGAAAGCATAAAACCCTCATCGTAGAAGAAAAGTTGGCACTAAAAATGAGCCTATATAAACAAGTCTTACTGAAAGAGCCCTCATTGTCTCTTACTTTACTTCCCCTATATTTGTTTTCCCACAATGTATGGCTCTTGAAAGCCCAAATTTGTTTTGCTTCTTCAATTCATTTCTTCACAATAAGTTACCTATTGTTAATATGATATGTAAGATGTTGAATCTTAATAAATATCATACTAAATGGTCAAAAACGGAAATCCTTCACACTCAAATCAGGAACAAGACAAGGATGTCCACTATCACCACTCTTGTTCAATATAGTTCTGGAAACATTAGCCAC
>NW_004624788.1:6728562-6755299 GCF_000247695.1 Heterocephalus glaber | reverse complement strand
TAAATGTGTTGTATACCTAAAATGTACCAATAAAAGAATTTAAGAAAAAAATAATTCATTGAGGTTTTATTTTTTTCTGTGAAGCTTATATGTGTGTATGTGAATAATCTCTTCTATTAGTCTGGTTTTTCTCCAGTATAATTCACAGGCCTCAACCACTGAACCTAAATGGGTAAAAGAAATATTTTTTTCTTCCCCTATACAATACTGAGTAGTATCTCATTGTAGTTTTACTTTGCATTTTGCTGTTAGTTTGCTCATGTACTTTCACAGATTATCCACTAAGACATCCTCTTTTATTAAGTGCCTGTTCTCCTTCTTTTTGCCCATTTTTCTACTGGGTTGTTGTCTTTTTCACATTTATTTGTAGATGTTCTACTAGATATAGTTCATTTGCTATGTATACATCTACTTCAAAGATCTTCCGCAACTCTTTTAGTTGTTTATGCAAATATTTCAATTTAAACCAGACTGAAACTTTTTAAATGCCTGAAAATAATACTGCTTTTATTGCTGTTAACAATCAAATGTCATGGAATCTATCATCAAGTGACAGAGAGGAAATAAAAGAGTATGTTTCAAAAAACAGCAATGGGAGAAAAATAAACCTATTGATTATTCGTATCTTCAGTGGCCCTGTGAATCCCTCAAGAATCAAAAACTATCACTCTCACCTCACAGACACCAGAACCTAAAGTCTGGAGAATTTTGGAAGTACCTACTAATGGACTCCATGTACAAATAACATCCCTAAACAGCAAGCCTCATAAATTGCTTGCCAAATGTTGTACCTAGGACATATGTCACCTAAGCCCAATCCTCCTAACCACAACACTTGACTGTCCTGCCTGGTTTCTAATGTATGGCTATAAAAAACTGAATGCTGCTTTCTCTACTACACTGGAAATTTGTGAATGCTTAGGCTAATTTATGACTTTGTCATGCTAATGCTGAGAAAGCATTATTTCTCACAGCATTTCCAGAGAGACAGCTGTCCAGTGATCTTCATGTGACCTTCTTAGAATTAGCTCACAGTATACTAGGGTTTTGATAAATGCTTGCTGGATGAACAAATTCAGGGATGAATGCATGTCTGCACGCAAAAAGAAAATCTGCATTTTTATGTTGACTTTCTGCTAAAGACACTACAAGTGAAGAAACAGGCTTCACACTGTCCTCAGGTATTTTGAAAATAACTCAGGTTTCAGGGGTACAAGAGAACTACACCAGATGAATTATTTTAAGCCTTCAGTTCTAAGACTAACCTCCATGCTGACAAAAATAGGTGAGTGGAACAGCTGCAGAAATAAAATGCACCATGGGTCCTGGCATGTGTGGTGCCAGCAAAACAGAGCAGGAAATTCTAAGAGCTAGAAGGAGATACACCAGGAAGCTAGCTCTCTATAGCAAGGAGAGGAAAGCAGCCACAAATAAAAGGAGCCTTACAAGGACCAGATAGACATAAATTAGCTCATACTCCAAAATATTTCATATGTATATTTTGAGTTATAAATGCTAGAGCTTTTCTTTAGAATAATTTCATAATCAGTATTCAAGTCCATCAAAAGCTAATGCTACTGTACACAACACTTTATATTGAGAAGTGCTAGATTCCTGGCTTGCATAGAGTAATAGCTGTCATCATGAGCCATCTTAGTCCTTTTTTTGTTGCTATAAGAAAAATCCCTGAGACTGCATAATTTATAAAGAATAAAAGCTTATCTGACTCATGATTTTTATAGGCTGAAATGTTCAGATAATAGGATAGGCAACTGCTTAGCATCTAGAAAGGGCTTCCTGGCTGCATCATAATGTGGTAGAAGGCACCAAATGGCCAGACAGAGCAAGCTAGCCAAAGAAAGCTCACTTTTATAACTAAAACACTCCCTGGATAATCTGTTAATCTGTTAATCCCTAGTACATGAATGGGTTAAACCATTCATGAAGCCTCTGACCCCCATCACCCAATTACCTTCCAAAGGATCTACATCCAAATACTATCAACACATGACTTTCAGAACTAAATTTTCACCACAGGATTTCAACACCCCAAAACCATAGCAAGGGTCAAAATGAGAGTGAATTAACTATTTGGATAACTAAGGAGGCCATGAAAGAAATGGGAACATCCCTGGGTGAAGGGTCAGGGTATTCTGATTCCATTCATATTGTGCCAGTTTACTTGTTCTGTCACCTAGAAAAAGCCATGAATTTACTCTGTTTTGCCACCCATAAGACGGGGATGATAATACTTCCCCTACTTACCTCACAAGTCCAGTAAAAGTATCTAATACAAATAACAGTGGACTGGTTGTGACTCTATGATTCCTCAACTGTATTCTCACATTCAAGAAATTGTAAAACTTCATTTTTTTTGGCAGCAAACCTTCATCTGATATGAATAGATTTAGAAATAAGACTTTATCTAAACTATTTTGAAGCTTTATATTTACTTAGTCCCATTTGTTGAATAGTCCTAACTTTCACGACAGACATGCTAATCTGTTCACTTGATGATGCTACTTGAGACCACTTTTAAAGTGTTACAGAATACATAGGAAATATGCTATTTAAAATTTCTACACACCCCAAAAGTTCTGAATTTTAAAATAGATCTTGTCCATAGAACTATAAGTTTGCCTTAAAGCAGACAATAATATATAAGTTATAGTCAAATGCCTATATTTTGTTTTAGCATTATTCATTCTGCTTAACTTTCAACTTAATATTTTTGTGCATAAATGTAAGCCTATAATCATATGCTCAAACAGGTCTGTAGCAAGGTTATTTCAACCATTAATAACAGTAGGACATAGTATGCAGAGCTTATGACCTTTTTAAATGTCTGCAAAAAAAAAGAAGAGAACTGAGAAAACAAATTTATTGGCTCCAAAATATGAAAATAAAACTGTAAATCCAAATCTGAAAAATGTAGACCACAAAGATCCATAAAACATAAAGCCATCTACTTCATCAGCTTTTAAATTTAGTATTCATAAAATATCATTGCATTTGAAAACAACTTATAGATTCAATTTTGCTCTCTTTGCAAGAACGCTCATGTATGCACAATAATTGCTGAGAAATGATACCCTTCATAAATTGTATTTGTTCTTGTTGCCCAATGATTTCAAAAGTAAAAAAATTCTTTCAAACGTTTATAGAAAAATACTATGTTTACTTTGAGTTGCAGACGCAATTTAAAATTATGTTTCATAAATTAGAGCCCATGGTAGTTATAACATCAAGATTGGCCATGGATAGAAATACCCCAGTTCTGCCAGTGTCATATCTCAGAAGACTAAATATTGAAGTGGGGTAGTTTTTATAGATACCACTAAGCAATTAACTTTCCTGTACGTTACCTAAAGAAATGCCAATTTTTTATTTTATTTTATTTTATTTTTTTGGTGCCGGGGATCGAACGCTGGACCTTGAGCTTGCAAGGCAGGCACCGGAACCACTGAGCTACATTCCTGGGCCCAAGAATTGCCAATTTTGTGGTCCCCATTTCGATTTCAGAGATAAACACTGCTGATTTTCATCTAGACATTCACTGGTCTAGAGGCAGTCTAGAAAGGGGAACAGACCTAATATGACCTTCATACTAATTGTCAAGGTAATTTGATCCGAGTCAAAAGAAATCATCTTCACTTAGGTTAATAAATTGATTCCAACCCAACCTCTGACTCTCTACAGAGAGGCACCAGTTCTATGAACATGAGTAATGGTTCAAACCACAATCTATAAGCACAGAAATTCAATTTCATCGCCAACATATATGTATGAGTTGTGGAATGATGTAGCTATCATTGTGGCATGCGTTACACAAAAAACTAAAATGCTAGAGGTTTTTCTTACTATTCCATGTACCATATGAATCATTTTTCCCATTTTACAGATAAAGAAACATGCACAGAGATATTCAGCTGTGTGCCCAAGATCAAGCTAGTAGCAGAGCTGGAGTATGAATTTAGCAATGTGTGTCTTCAGTGTCCAAGTTCTTAACAATTACTGTCCTCAGCCTTTCTCATCCAAAATCACAAAACCATCATTTTCATAGCTTCCCCTCCCCTTGAAGATTTTCTGTACACAAATATATACACACACTTTAAAAAGAAAAATTAACTACCTTTAATATCTTTATTGTAACTATGGAACTAAAAATGTTTTACATTAATCAAGGTCAAATCCTTTACCTATTTTTTAAACTCCAAAGACACACACATTGACACCACAGATATCACAACCATGAAAATAAAAGAAGCGTATCAATAGTAATACAGGAGGGACCACAACTCAGTACAGCAGTAGAGTCAATGAGCCACTGTTGTCTCTACAGACAGCAATCAGCTGCCAGAGAAAGACACCAAGCCCATCTCCATTGACCCACAAATTATTAAGAATAACTCCCAAGCTTTTATTATCTTTATTTTCTAGCTTTCCCCTGCCTAATGACAGCAGGAGAGGCTTCTGTATCTTAGCCAGCCACACTTACTCTGTATTTATCCTAAAGGATCATAACAAAGACTTTGGTTTTCCTATCATGACTCATTTTGTATAATCCCAAAACATAGTTCCTGACAAGAGAATGTAGATATGGGCAGGAAGAAAGTAAAACTGAACCAATAGACATACCAGAGAGAAATTCCAAGTGACTGTTGAGAACACAAAGAAGAGCAAAACTGTATTTTATACAGTGAACCTGTGTTCTTGAGTGCCCAAATACCATTCCTTGGACTCCTGGACCAAGGAGAGAACTATTTCAAGAGCTAAGAATCAAAACAGCAGAAAGGTATGGTCCCTGGCTTTGTAAACAAGCACACCTGTGTTGAATTCTGACTTTGACACTCATTAGTAGTAGTAAGCACAAATTCCATGATGACCGTAGCTAGCTAGGCCAGTGCTGAGATACACAGCGAGGAACTGAGGAATATGGTGACCCAAAAGACTGCAAGCAGGAGGTTAATACAGGAATACAGACCTGGAAGTAGTCAATATAGGGAAGTAGGTGGAACCTGATGGGTGGGGAGGGGTTTGGTAGGTCCAGAGACAGCTCCATGGTGTGCTACCTCTGCTATCAGACAGCATCCTACTAAAAAGAGCCCCAAGCTTTTTTCAATGCCTTCCTATCTTCATCTTCAAAATCTCAATATTTTTGAACATTTTGTATGGGGCCTTAGAAATTATGTAGCTTGAGCAGGCTATTATAATATTAAAGACACTCAAACAATGAAGATACGTCAAGCATTCACAGGTAAGGGATAAATGTTTGCTGATTGTGATTGGTTTAGGCTTGTCTGGATCTCACAAAGCAAGACAGAATCCAAATGTGGGGCATAAAAGAACCAAAAACAGGATAAACTAGGCAAGATAATTATATACCTGTTTAATAATTTGGGTGACCATATAACTTTTGAAAATGAAAAGAAGTGTTATTAATACCCCTACACAACAGTGTAAACTTCAGACTTTCCTGATCAAAATGGAAAGAATGACCACCCATTCAAGCAAATCGAACAAAGTTAGGAATAAACATGAAAGATACCATCATGACCACAAAAAACTTGTTTATAGAACATCAGATCCATTTTTGGAGGTGAGGGGAAGAGGAAAGCTGTTAACTCTATAAAGGATGATCAAAATAGAGTAAAATTATTAGTAGCCCAAACTTATTTGAAAAACTGCTTACATATTGATAATTGCTGCAGTTGAGTTAAGAGGTTCATTATACTAATCTTTCTGTTTTCATATAAGTTTGGAAATTTCATAATAAATACTTTAAAAAGTAAAAACCTTAAAAGTTCATATTAATATATCATTAACTGAATAAATATTTAAAATCCCCTAATAAATTACTGTATTAACTTTCTACAAAATAACTGTAAAAATAAAAAGGAAAACAATCTGATTTGAGAATGAGCTGAATATCATATGCTCTCAAATTAGCCAAGTAAATAAAAGTGCTATTGTCAGAATTTTTGTATTGGGAGACTAAGGTATAGAGATACAAAAATTAGAAATTCTATCTTAAAGCTCTGTTTCCACAGAAATAATATCATACATTTTTATATAGATTTCAAGTTCAATTTGAATGGCTTAGGGTAGTTGTCATGGATCTTCTGGAATATTAAGGCCTCCTACATTAGTCACAAGAGGTATGAAAAAGGAAAATATGGAAACAAACTTTGTAAATAGGGAGGGGTGGAGGGGTTGACGGAAGGGTAGGGGGATGGGGAAAAAATAACCATCAAGATACATTATATAAAGGTACAAATCTCCAATGATGAATGTCATTATATTATACCTAAAATGTACCAATAAAATTAATTTTTTTAAAAAAGAGGTAAGACTATGTTATAGAAACAAATTAAGCTCAACTCTCTGTGGCTTAAAAACAAAGTTTTATTTTCTGTCTCCTTTTATCCCTATATAGGCAATAAAATCCAGGGAATTATAAATAAGCTTTCTATTGTCTCAGCTTAAAGGTCATGTCATTTCATTGGACAAAATTTGTCATACAATCTCATGAGATTGAGCAATCCAAGAACCAAATGCAATATTTGGGTGAGCTTTATTAGTTTCATATACTGCAATCATATACTCCTTTGGTCAATACTATTTTTTTTTTTGCTTAAATTCTTTTATTGATACATTTTAGGTATACAATACATTTACATTTATCATTGGGTGCTTGTACCTGTACATGATGTATCTTGGTTCTTATTTTTTCCCCATTCTGTGTGCTCCCTTCACCCCCTCCCCCTTCCCTATTTACAAAGACTTTGTTTCCAGTTTTTCCTTTTCTCCTAATTTTTCCTTTCCCTTCTACTATTTTTTTTAAAAAAGCACACCTCATGATTTCCGGTCTTTTGGATCCTAGAATCTGAGTGAACGCTTAATGAGACTTAAAAGGGCATTGATGAGTCTGAAAATATTTGTTCAGCAAAGGAATAATGGATAGATGATTGGAGGATAACATTTCTGTCTAACTTTATCAAACACTAAAAATATTCATGTTCATATAAGAGGCATGATTAATACAAATAGATTATCAATAATTCATTCAAACCACCATAGGTGACCTTTATCTACTAATATCTTCCTAGTTGTTAGTATGAATAATAATATAGCCTATCTAAAGATGAGCCATTCTTTCAGTTACTTCTTTCTGCATAACAAACTACCAGCCAGGCTCAGCCTAGTAGCTTCACTTGGGGTCTTCATGGAGCTGCAGATGGTAGGTAGGGCTCATCTGAAAGTGTCTTCTCTCTTATGTGTCCAACACCTCTGCTAGAATATTAAAAACAACTAGCTGGGAATCCTCTTCTGTCTACATAGTGTCTTTGCAACACTAGCTTCAGCTTCCACACAGCATGATATTCTCAATAGAGCTGAGCATCTACAATTGGCACATAGCTTTTCCAAGAGCACTGTAGAACACAAAGGCCAAAGTATAAGACTACTTAACAGCTAGCCTCAGAAGCCTTGCATTGCCATTTCCACCCCATTCTACTGGTCAAATGTGATTCACAGGGCCAAATGAGTTCCACAGACAAGAAAGTACACAGAGGTATGAATACTAGGAGACATAATTAATGAAAGTTCCATCTTTGGAGACATGAATCATTAAAACAGACCCTAATTTCCAATATGCTAATAGTTCATTTTTAAACATGAGTCTAAACATTTTAAGGTTTTATATTATAACAAATTTGCTTTCCCAGTTTCATTCTTTGCTAAGAAAAAACCCTGTAAATGGGAATAGTTTACGTATGTCTAAGAATCAGTATTTCAGATTTTTCCTGATCTCTATAATTATAATGCTAGGATTTCAACTTTAGTTAAAAGCATTACCATTTTTCCATTCTTAAATATATGAATGCAAGTATCAGGAAGGGAACTACAAGCCTTCATATATATATATATATATATGCATATATAAGGAGTAATACTCAAAATACTCTTCTTCACTTCATATATACTTATCCCATCATTCTTGTCAATTTCTGCAGCAGATCTGGAAGTCCTCTTTCCCAAGTATCTTTATAGAGTGTGATAAAAATTATGTTAAATATTATTGCTGTCATTCAATGTAAATAAAGAATTGTAAAAATATTATAGTATGTCCTGATCTTCCTTATTCACTAGCTCTAGCACTGTGCAACTTCTCACTCTTCTCCTAAGTAAAAAGACTATGGAAAGTAAATATTTTGAATCAATTCAAGAAATTGAGACAGCCATGACATCACAACAAAAGACAGTCATGAAAAATGACTTCTAGAACTGCTTCAGTAAGAGGCAAGAGGCAAGAACAACGGGATAAGTATGTTGGATGTGAGTGGGAGCATTGTGAGAAAGATTAAGAGCAATGTATCTTTTACTCTAATGTGTTCATTTTATACATTATCATTTGGAGGGGATGAATACTGAGTCCTGGTATGATGAAATAGACAGAATGTATCAAAGCCATTCACTCAAGGCATTTTATGGGGACCCTGTTCCTATTCATGAAGGCTATAAAGACCCTACCTACTTTTCCTTCTTTTACTATACAAAAAAAAGTAAAATAAAAGAACATTCTTCATACTATCACACTGTCAATTATGTTTCAACATATGAATTTTGGGGGATACATTCAGATCATAAAAGTAGATAAGAAGCCTAAATTTGGTCAAGAATATATATGTTCTTGATGGTCATTTACTGGTAGATACAGATATTGCTCTGGGTGTAGCATTTTTTCCAATTTATTTAAATTGAAAATATACAGTTCAATAAATGGACAAATAGAATATGAGGGCCAATTTTGTTCAGAATCTTGAACTAGAATAAACTTGGAGTTCACATTTATCCCATGAATACTATAAAGCTAAGCAACCATACATTTGGTCTCAATGTTGAAGTTTTATCATTAAAATCTCTGGGTTGCCATATTAATCTCAAATGCACAGCCTGGGTAACATAAATGCACAACATCAGATTGATCAACAATTCAGAGTATACCTTGTCTGTGGTCATTTGTACTTCTTCCAGCACAATGATTGAGGTGACAAAGTGATTTCTTCTCACCAGAGATGAAATAATATGCTTTCTATTTCAGTTAATTCATAAGTATCATGTTTGAAATGGGCTTTGCTTAAGGAGAAAGTGGAAACTAATGATTTGAAGAAAAAAAACAATAATAAACATGGATTTGTCATCTTTCCTTTTATATTCTATTTCTGGTGTTATTCCATACAGTTCCTTGATTTTTTCCTCTTTTCTTTCCTTCCTTTTACAGATGTCTCCTTAGTCCCTATTTTAGGCTGCATAGTACTAGATACACAGGTACCAAAAGTCATATGAGAAAATCCAGGAAAAATATTCAATGTAGCCCTTTATCAGTGTGCTGCACAGTACTTCTTTCTCTTACTATACAAGGTAGTAAAATAAAGAATTATGTATATTTCTGTATCTTAAAATCATTTTTTCCTCATACCTAAAACTTCTTCCATCAGTTCTGAATTGTCAGTTCTATCTGCTATGAGAAGGTAATACAACTGGACTATCTGGTGTAATTTTCTTGGGCCAACTGTTACACCTGAACACATTATATTCTTGTGTAAAAATATGCACTGTTTTTCAATTTTTAGTGCCATGAAATTTAAGCTTCTCACTACTCAAAACACAAAGTTTGTTGAATGGCTAAAGCATAGTGTAGCAATCTGTTAACCACTATTTACCAAATTTTTACACTGAAGATTTTAGAAACACAATGCCTGCATTCATGCCCATTATTAAAAGAAAAAACTTTCCATTTTTAATTCATAGAGTGACAAACTATTTATTATTCATAAGAAATTTTCTGAATATGAGATGGAAGATATGAAGGAAAGTACATAACTTCTCTGAAGGCATGATGCATGTAATATGCATAGAAACACCATCACAATTTCAGTTTGACATTGTGTATTTCAAATTTGAAGACACAAGTAAGCCAGTTACTATTCTCATTTGTCTATTTCATTTATTCATAATGACTGTTTTATTTGGTACAGGTATTTGTAAGCATATAAAACTTGATTATTTTATCATTGTAATGTTCCTTACAAACTGCCACGCAATATAAGGAAAAAACATTTTCTTATAAATACTTTCAAAATATTCCAAATAAAGAGCAAAATGGTGCACTTCAAAATCAAACTTACAAAGAAATATATTAAAGTCTATGTTGTGAAAATGGTTTGAAACTAGACTAGCCTACATTCCAATAGACATAAGCCCTTTTCTACATAACCACATTTCTTCTTCAATATGACAAACAAAAATGAAACCAAAGGAAAAGTTGTCCTATAAAAATAATTTCAGAGTAGTAGTACCTACAGTAAAAAAAATTATATTCTGGTCAGTTCAAAATATAATTATCAGTTAAAATGTTATTCAGCTATTCAGTGAGTGGCTTTAAATTAGTGTACAAAACTTTTATAGAGTTAATATTGATATTGCTTAAAAGAGGAGACCACTGGAAGCTCACAGAACTAACCCTGTCCCATTGGACAAGTCAGTTAAATGCTCAGGCTGTCAGTTCTTTCATCTGTAATGCATTACATTTTTATTATATAGATATTTAAAAGATTGAATGAGATAGCACATGTAAAGAAATTAGTAGATGCCATATAGTCAACTGTCAATGAATATGAGTTTTGAGGATAATCATTATGAAGAAATGGTAAATATTTTAATCCTTATGTGAACATATTTCTATAAATAAGCAGATGTCTGTCTGTGTACTGGCTTACTTATTACTGTATCTATGTTTCTGTCTAGCTAAGATTTAGGTATAGTGAAAAAAAACAGGATAAGAACCACCTGGACACTCGTAAACATTGTCTTGATTCATTTAAAAAATATATTCCGCTGATGCCAAAACTCAGAGGAAGACATAGAAGCCGGAATCCTGGATTGAGTTGGCAGTTTTGTACTTTCAACCTCAGGCTGAGAATTCGTGTAGGTATTTTCAAAGACTGAAGCCAATAAGCCTATTATATTGCAAACACAAAAGACAAAGGATTTTTACAATAAACACAAATTTAAAAGGGAAGGATTAGAGCCAGGAGTTACAAAGAAGAGGGATAATTATTCTGCTGTGGGATAGGGGTGTAAAAGGATTACCACCCACCAGGCCAGCTGGGGAGAATAAATCTCAGTTTTCAACAACTGCAAGGCTAGAGATCCTGTAAATATTCATATAATATTTCTCAAATGAAAAGCTACGCTTTGATCAAAAGAATGAAGTATATCATGCCATAGCACTGAGAAAACAACAGTTTCACCAAGTTTAAGGGAAGCTAGAATCCATATCAAACAGTCCAAGAGATGAAATTTAATATAGGGAACTAGTTACAAGCCTATTGAGAGAGCTAAAAAGTCAACTGGAAACGGTGGGGGAAGCTGGTGCCTCCCTTAGGGCTGAGTGGACAAAAGAGTGCAAATAGAGCCCAGGAATCAGTGTCAGCTTTGCAGGTGCTGAACCCACCCAGAGGCTCAGAACACAGAAAGGAACTGTCCAAAGTAGACAAAGAGGGAGAGAGATATCTTGGGGCTCCCCTTTCTATCTCTTTTCTAATTCCCACCAGTATTCCCATTGAAAGGACCTACTTAAGAATTAGTTAGGAAGGGATCTTGGAAAGTAGATGGATGGCACACAGTAGAACTGAACACAAAGGAGTGAATGTCTGGCACAATAGGCAATTGCCAAGGAAAATCATGGAGTCTAAAAAACTGCACTATTCCTTTCACTTAGAATTAAAGGGAACCCTCAATGCAAAAGAAATAACACCAATTAGTTTTTTTGGGTTTTTTTGTACCAGGGATCAAACTCGGGTCCTTGAGCTTGTGCAGCAGGTGGCAGAACCACTGAGCTAAATCCCCGGCCCAACACCAATTAGTTTTCATCAGGGTACCATTTGGAAATGCCACACAGTTATATCCCCCAATTTGAAAGGCATTGCTAAGGTTGAAAGTTCCCCCAACATGGTCACATTTCTTCCACCATGTGACAGATAAAAATGAAACACATTTTTGTTAGCTCTTCCAGTCCTAGATTGCATAGGCCTATATATACTCAAAGAAAAAACACTGGGAAAAAATATATATAATATCAAAACTACACAGATCCTATCTAATCATTTCAAGACTTCATACTATAAGGTCATTTTAAAGTCAGAGAACTAAAAGGACATATTCTCATACTGAAGGACTGTCCCAAATACTGCCCTATCATCACTTTTCTCATTTCATTGCATCATATGCTGACTTTTCCAGGAGCTGCACAGATGCACAGAATAACATTAGATTACCTCACCGGGAAACTGTCCAAAAGGATCTTACTGACTTAAAAAATTGAATAAGTTCTGGGGAAAAATAGAGGATCCTAGAACAACCAAATTCACATAATCATGGACAATATTAATCTCCACCTCTCTTTCTTAGACTGTGAAGTCTAGATTAGAACATTTTCAGACTTTTTGGGATGAGCACAAAAGTGTGGGTACTGATTTGCTCAACTCTGTTCCTAGAAAGTCTAAGAACAGATCTCATAAATGTTCATTCATTATCTGCTGCGCATCTCCAGGCTATGGCTTTTGGGCAGGAAGTAAGTGGAACCTCGATGTTCAAAGAAATCTCTGTCTCTTTATATCTCTTCACAGCTCTTCCAAGCCACCCCCTTCACAGATCACATTGATGAAGCAATATATGCTCCAACCTGGTCACAACACAGCATCCACACAAAGTTAATCCCCATGGAGGCACAGCCATCACTTCAGTCATTACTTTCCATCAATCTGTTCAATATTCAAAAATAGGTACTGTGAAAACATATTCCCTAATAGAAGAATTATTTGTTCTCAATAACTTTTTATATTATCTTATTAAAATACTAGTTTGTAATTGAAAAAAAGAGAATGAAATAGTGTACACAAAAAAGTTCTCATATTATGCTGATGTTGGAGTTAAGTTAGCACCAATACTAAATTACACAGAAAACCCATAAAATGAATGGTGGGGAATAACGTGAATATTAACTGTTTATAATATGCCTCTCTGACAATTGCAGCAGAAGCCAAGGAGACCTGAAAAGTCTAAGAAATAATTCTACCTAATAATTCAAAAGACAAATAGGAGTTCATTTCTTCTTAGTCTCATAGCTGGCAGGTAATCTGAATGATTGTCCTATTTGGCTTTTAGTCCAAAGTCAGAATTCTCACTGTGTGCTGTTTCAAGGAATAGAAGACAGAACCACCCAGAAGCCCACATGGTCACAGTGCCTTCACCTATAAAAACTGCTCACTAACAGAAAAGATCTTGTTTTGTTTGTACACAGGTGTATCACAACATCACTCCTGGCTTAACTTCCCCTAATAAGCAAAGTAATGTACAGTATTTATTTTTGGAATATAGTTATTAATCACCTGAATAATAAGGTTCATATATAATTCTTTGTAATGTTAGGACCTCTTCTAACTGTATTGATGTACAAACTTACAGAGACACTCTGTACCATACATGTGAATGTACATACACAATATGAATGTGTACATCATTTCCTGGAGAAAAAGGCACAGAAGGAACAATTGTTGACTCAGTAAAATAAGGCAAACTTCATTTCCAATAATTGCTAGATTGATGTAATCTATGTGGCTCCCCGAGAAGGGCTTTAGAAATAGAACTTGAGCATTTTCCAAGCTCCTTACCTTCCTCTCACTGCCCCCTCACAAGCCCTGAACCTGCTGAATGTATAACCCATTATCAAGAGGGCCTACGAGTAAAGTGAGAAGAGACAAGAGCCCAACAGTTTCCATACTTGTCCAGTGAAAAGTAACTGCAAGTTTATGCACACTTCAAGGAAACAAGTAAGTCAAGGTTCTTATAAAGAGCATGTTACCTGATGCAGCTGTGGACTAGACCATCTGCTACAGGAAGGAGCGCCTGAAGACTTGTTGGCTGAGGTTCTCTGAGAAAGGAGGAGGAAAAAAAAGATTTCATGCTGTCACCTACATAGAATACACTTGAGGTTTCTCTAAATGAATTATTTATTTAGTTCCTACACTCCAAATGTAATATATCCAGGCTCTGTCCTAACAATCTTTCTCTTTTTTGTCTTTTAAAACATATTGTCCTTAGCAAATGCTAATATAGACACTATAGCAACAATTTCTAGATTCAAGCCCCAGCCTGTACTAGTTACTTGAAGACAAGCCCTTTCTGCCTCAGCTCTCTCTTCCACAATGCCAGAAAAATATTTTGTATATTAGAATTCTTAAGAGGATAAGTATGACAATAGGTGTGAAATCCTTGGAAGAGTAAAGTTTGATGCATATTTAAGGCATTAATTCAACAAGCTGAAAATGAGCCAAATTATTGGAAGTTTCCACTTGAGACAAAACTTACATACACGTATCCAAGTTCATAAATGAGGTCATTTGAGAGTTGGTTATTTTCATTGTAAAGATCCATTATATCATTCACCTTAGGAAAGACCTGACCATATCATTGCTACCACCTCCCTGAGCTTGTAAAATGCCACACTCTCACTATAGATTCTTAATACTCAAACCACTCTTAATACCCTTTTGCTTTATCTGCTTCCACCATATAGGCCACTGTTCTCAATATTTCTTACCTTCAGGAATGGTCATGTGACATGGTTCTGGCCAATGTGACATTGGTATAATTCTTCTGAGGGGGAATTCTCGGAAACCTTTTGCATTCCTGGTCAAAGGGAAAAAAGAAGGCTTGTACCTTCTCATCATTTTTCTTCCTTTTAAAATGTAGGTATGCTACATGGCACTGAAGTAATAACTCTATGACCTTGAGGAAAAGGCCAGAGAAAAGCAGAGATGCTGCCCTTGATCTTGTTGAACAGCTGAAGCAGAACACAGGGCTGCTATTTTTGCCTAAATCCTTATTGTAATTGACTGTAATCACATTTTCCTGTTGCTTGCAGAGTATAATGATACACTCTGCTATCTCATTCAAATAAAGAGTCAAATTATAAGAATTTAATTCATCAGAAATGTGTGGGTGCTTCAGGCAGAAAGACAAGAATGACAGAGGCATGAAGATGTGAAAGTGATCTGTGTATTTAGAAAATGATCAGTAGACCAATGTAATACTGCCAACTCCAGCATTTACCAGCACTGCATTCCATCTGCCTTTCAGGATCCCTGTGTAATTCTGGGTTGGCCTTTGCTAATTCTGACAGCTTCCATGAATCTCTGCCACAGACAAGATGGCATGCTAGCTAAATGCTGTTTTCTGCTTGCTCAATTTGATTTCTCTCTAGCATCTGCCAATCTGAAGAGGCAGAGTTGGATTCAGCTCTCTGGCCTTCTCATTCCTTCATGACTTACTGACGCTAAGGGGATTGGACCCTACAGCAAAGTGTGCATGAAGCACTTTGGTCTTCAATGTGGATGAAAGGAGAGATAGCCAAGCTACTTAGAAGTTAAACCAAAAGTTTAACCATATTTCATCAGTGAGCAGCAATAGGAATGAACTTCGAATGTCTTAAACTCTACCTTCTCTGATATTCATGACCTTCTCTGAATAATCATGACCTTCTCTGATATTCGTTTTCCTAATTGTGAAATAAGGTTAAATTAGATGGTCCCATGTTAACTAATCCAGCCCCTAATCTATACAATTCAATGATTCTCTCTTCCAAGGCATATAAATCATTGATTATAGTGGCAACATTGAATTTCCATAGGAATATTAGATTTCTTTCAATATCATATTTTTAAAATATCAAAGTTTTTAAATCCTAACTTAATTTAAAATTATTAATAACTCAAAGTAGCCCCTTGACTAATACTTTGTAAACTTCTAGCTTCCTTGAATTTTAGTACGGGCCTGGAAGTCAAGTGATGGATGGGCTTCAGCAAAGATTTCTCCAGTCTAAATCACCAAGTTTTAGAATGGACCATCAGACTAATATTTGAGGCATCGTATTTTAAGGACATAATCAATGTGTGTTACTGAAATTATAGCAATAAATTTCACCATCATTATCAGAAAAACAAAGTTGCTGTTTTACTTAAAATAAAGATAGGGTAAAGTCATGACAGAAGCATTGACATTCAAAACACATTTCGAAGAAAAGCAAGATGTGTGACCTGCAACATCTAACCCAAATTATTAACGAACTTTTGGGAAATTATTAAGGGAACTTTTGGACTTAATACAATAATAACTCAAAATGAAATGCACAGATATATATCCCCTCTTGAAAAGTGTTATAGTTCTTTCATGCCCATGATTAACTTTTTATGAAAGGCCACACTACATTTCAGTATTGACTCAAGTACAGTTAACTTTACAATGGTAATTACAACTTACTGGGATTCACACATTCATCTCCTTTGTAATGCTAAGGGTAAATCTAAAAGATAAGAATTAAAAAACTGATCAACATTAATTACAAATGTAAGGATGTGACAATATTCTGAATTCTGCAGTGGCTCTGATGAATGTGGCTAGATTTGAAAATCAATCTCATATCACAAATCATGAAATTTGGTTGGGTTTCCTTGATGCATACTGGAAAATTTTAGCCATAAAGTTTGGTTTGGATTTCACTGTAGACAAAAATAATCTTACCTGATGAACCAGGAAATTAATAGTTGATATCTGTATTTCTCTCCTACAAGTTCTCTTCAGAACTAGAGGTTGATCAAGGGCATGTATCCACCTCAGAATAACTAGGAATGTTGGCTTAAAATTTTCTGATATCAGGAAATCATAAATTTCTGGACATGGGATCTATAAATTTTCACATTAAGAATGCAATTCATTTATACTAAATTTTAGAAACAAAGAAAAATTCTAGAAAAATCCCAACACAACCTGCTACTGCCATGCACATTCATTGAAGGACAAGGACTCAAAGCTATTTTACAATAACAGTTTTCTTTAAGAAGACAAAATGAACCCTCAAATTCCTGAAAAAAATTTCCAGAAATTGTGGGAAGTCATTTCTGTGAGAAAGAACCTAGCTTTTAATTTATTAATAGAAACTGGACTTTGAACCAAGTAAATAGTTGAATAAGGCCTTTAGTTTAGATGCTCCCTTTCCCTTTGGAAAACTATGAATACTAATAGTGACTGCCCTTCCGACCTGTTCCCATCACACCTGTGCTTACGCTTTACTAGAGCTCTGACCACATTGCTTTGTTGTTATCTTCTCAACACAGCCAACCCTCACAGACTATATACATTTACGAAGTTATGAGAAATGGTGAGAGATGGGGAGGAACTTGGGTTTGGCCTTATTTATGAACATAAACAGGCATGCCATACCAGGAATATTGTCATTTCTTAGTAAACATCAAAGTAATTAATTGTCTTAGTAAATGTAATCTTATTTATCATTGGCAAGTATGAATATGAGAACAACAATAGGGGACAGCGGTGATACAAGTGCCCTTCTTGAGGTTAAGTACATGTAAGAAATACACTTAGGATTCAAGAGCACCAGGGGCTACTGTAATTTTTTTTTTTATTAAGTTTATTGGTACACTTTAGGTATACATTATGATCACATTCATCATTGGGAATTTGTACCTTTACATTATATATCTTAGTTCTTGTTTTTTTCCCATTCCCCTTCCCTCCCTTCTACCACTTCACCTCTCCTTATTTACAAAAGTTTGTTTCCATTTTTTCCTTCTATTCTCATATTTTTCCTTTCTCTTCTTTCCTTTCCTCCACCACCCTCTACTTTCCCTTCCCCTTTGAACCTTTATTATTTCACATTCTCTAGTTTACATTTTGGTCCTCATTTACACTTTGTTTCTTATAGCAGAGAGATAATTCGGTATTGACACATCTGTGTCCTACTTATTTCACTTAATAGTATGACCTCAAGATCTATCCACTTAGCTATAAATGTCTCTAGTTTATCATTCTTTATGGCTGAGTAGTACTCCATTTTGTATTTTTTTTTCAAATCTTCTTTATCCAGTCACCAGTTGATGGGCATTTGGGCTGTTTCCAAGATTTAGTGATTACAAACTGTGTCGCTATAAACATGGTTGTGCATATACTGCTGTGGTATGACATTTTAAAATCTTTCGGGAAGATACACAAACAAAATAACTGGGTCAAATGAGATTTCTAATCCTAGTATTTTGAGAAATCTGCACACCAATTTCCACAGTGGTTGCACCAGTCTGCACTCCTACCAACAATGGAGAAGGATTGCTTTTTCCTCACACCCCCGCCACCATTTGTTATTGGTTGATTTCTTGATAGCAGCCATTCTTTCTGGAGTAAGGTGAAATCTCAACATTGTTTTCATCTGCATCTCTCAAATGACCAGTGATGTTGAACATTTTTTCATATGTTTATTTGCTGCTTCTACTTCTTCATCTGAGAAATGTCTCTTCATTTCAGATGCTCATTTTTGAATTGGTTCTATAAATTTGGGGGGTTGATTTTTTTAAAGTTGTTTATATATTCTAGGTAGTAGACCTTTGTCTGAGGAACAGCTGGTAAAATTTTTTTCCAACATTGTGGGTTGTCTCTTCATTCTGTTGGTGGTTTCTCTTACTGTGCAGAAGCTTTTTAATGAGATCTCAGTTGTTGATTCTTTGTGGTAGTTCCCATGCAACAGAGGTTTTGTTCATAAAGTCTTTTCCTACACCAATGTCTTCAAGAGTTCTACTCAACTTATCTTCTAGCAGGTTTAGTGTTTGTTTTCATATTTAGATCTTTGATTCATTTCAATTTTAGTCTAATGCCTGGTGAGAGATATGGGTCTACTTTTAATCTGTGGCAAGTTAAAACCCAGTTCTTCTATCCCCATTTATTAAAGTGAGGGTGCTTGGCTCCTTTGCCAAAGATGAGGTGGTTGAATATGTCTGGAGTTTTTTCTGCATCTTCTAATCTGTTCCATTGATCCTCCAGTCTGTTTCTTTGCCTATATCATGCTGTTTTTATCACAGTAGATTTGTAGTTTAGTTTCAAGTTGAGGATTGTGATACCCTCTGTTGAGGATTGTGATATACCCCTTATCTTTGTTGCGAAGAATTGCTTTTACAATTCTAGGTCTCTTCTGGTTCCAGATGATTTTTTGGATTGTTTTCTCTAGCTCTGTGAAATATGCTGTTACAATTTCAATTGAGATTGCATTGAATCTATATAACAGTTTTGAAAGTATGGCCATTTTCACTATATTGGTTCTTCCTACCCAAGAACAAGGGATGTCTTTCAATTTTCTGATATCCTCTTTGATCTCTTTTATCAGAGTGCTGTAGTTTTCAAAGGAGAGGTCTTTTACTTTCTTTGTTAGATTGATTCCTAGATATTTAATTTTTTTGGATCCTATTGTAAAAGAAACTGTTTCCCTCATTCCTCTCTCAGTGAGTCTGTTATTCATGTACAAGAAGGCTATTGATTTTTGAGTGCTGACCTTGTATCCAACTACTTTACTGAATTTGGTTAGTAAGTCTAGAAGTCTTTTGGTGGAGTTCTTGGGGTCTTCTATATAGAGTATCATGTCATCGACAAATGATGACAATTTAACTTCTTCCTTTCCTATCTTTATTCTTTTTATTTATTTCTCTTGTCTAATTCCTGTGGCTAATGTTTCCAGAACTATATTAAACAGGAGTGGTGATATTGGGCATCCTTGTCCTGTTCCTGATTTTAGCATGGAAGATTTCAGTTTTTGACCATTTAGTATGATGTTGGCTGTTGGTTTTATAGATGGCTTTTATCAGGGTGAGATAAAGACCATCTATTCCAATTTTCTATAAGGTTTTTTTTTTATCATGAATGGGTGTTGGATTTTGTCAACTGCTTTTTCTGCATCAAATTGAGATGATCATATGGTTTTTGCCCTTAACTCTGTTAATATAGTATATTACATTTATTGATTTATGTATGTTGAGCCATCCTTGCATCCCTGGGATGAATCTCACTTGGTCAGGGTGTATGACCTTCTTGATGATCTTCTGCATTCTGTTTGTCAGAATCATATTGAGGATTTTTGCATCAATGTTCATTATGGAGATTGGCCTGTAGTTCTCTTTTTTCAGTTGTGTCTTTCTCAGCTTTTGGAATCAAGGTAATGGTTGCTTCCAGGAATGAATTTGGGAGTATTGCTTCCCTTTCAATTTCATTAAAGAGTTTGAGCATTTGTGGCATTAGCTCTTCTCTAAACGTCTTTAGAATTTAGCAGTGAACCCATCAGGTCCTGGGCTTTTCTTTACAGTAAGTTTTTAATTACATTTTCAATTTCATTGATTGATATTGTGTTGTTTAGAATTTTTAGGTCTTCTTTGTTCAATTTTGGTAATTCATATCTGTCTAGGAATCTGTCCATTTCTTCTGTGTTTTCCATCTTATTGGTTTACAGGTTTTCAAAGTAGATATTGATGATCCTCTAGATTTCTGCTGAGTCTGTTGTAATTTCACCCTTTTAATTTCTAATCGCATGAATTTGAGACATTTCTTTCCTTTTTCTGATAAGCTTGGCTAAGGGTTTGTCAATTTTATTTATTCTTTCAAAGAACCAGATCTTTGATTTGGTGATTTTTTTGTATCATTATTTTAGTCTCCATTGCATTGATTTCTGCTCTCATCTTTATAATTTCCTCCCTTGTATGAGCTTTGGGTTTATCTTGCTCTTCTTTTTCTAGAAGACTGAGGTTAAGCATTTGGTTTTTTTGTTTTTTGGTTTTTTGGTTTTTGGTTTTTGGGTTTTTTTTGAGCTGTGTTTATGAAATTCTTGTGGTTTCAGTTGCTACTGATCTCCAATTTCATGGTACTATATCTAATATACAGGGCATAACTTCATTTCATTTGCATTTACTTTGGCATGTTCTATGAGCTAGCATGTGGTCTATTTTGGAGAATGACCTGTGTGCAGCTGAGAAGAATGTGTATTCTGATTTTGTGGGTTGGAACACTCTCTAGACATCTATAAGTCCATTTATTCAAGAGTTTGGTGCAGTTCTAGTGTTTTGTTGATTTTTTGTCTAGTTGATATATTTGTAACAGATGGGTATTGAGGTCCCCCACTACTATTGTATTAGTGGTTATTTGATTTTTTATGTCCATTAATATTTGTTTCATATAGTTGGGTGCATTAGTATTCGGCACATATATATTTATGGTTGTCATCTCTTCCCCTTGGACAGTTCACTTTACAAGGACGAAGTGACTTTCTTTGTCTCTCTTAATTAGTCTTGATTTTAAATACACTTTGTCTGCAAATAGGATAGCTATTCCTGCATTTTGGGGGGTTCCTGTCACATGGGGTAATGTTTTTCATCCTTTGACTTTCAGTCTATGAATTTCTTTTTGAATTAAGTGTGTTTCTTGTATGCAGCACATTGCTGGATATTGCTTCTTCATCCATTCTGCCAGTCTATTTCTTTTGATTGGTGAATTGAGACCATTAACATTGATGGTTATAACTATGTATTGACCTATCCTTGTCATGATCTTTTCCAGTTATTGGATTTTTTTTCCTCCCTTTGCATTTAATTTCTTGTCTTGCCTGATGGATTCATTCAGGTGAGCTTCATGGAGTTGTTACCCTAAATGTCATTTCCTAGGATATGGTTTAGAATTTTTTGGAGAGCTGGTTTGGTATTCATGAAGTTCCTACATTGTTCTTTGTCATAAAAGTATCTTATTCCTTCATCAATTTTGAAAGATATTTTTTCAGGATACATCAATCTGAGTTGGAGGTTGTTTTCTTTCAGAGCTTGAAATACTTCACTCCAAGCTCTCCTTGATTTCAGGGTTTGTGTCTAGAAGTCTGCTGTGATTCTGATGGGCTTTCCTTTGTATGTAATTTGTTTCTTTTCTCTATTTTTAATATTTTGTTTTTGTCTTAGATTTCTGGAATCTTAACTATTATATACCCAGGTTAGATTTTTTTTTTTAATCACAGCTAGTTGGAGTTGTATATGCCTGACTTATCTTTATGTCAAATTATTTTTCATTGTTTGGGAAGTTTTCTACAATTACTGCTGTAAAAAGTTTATTTATGTCTTTTTGTGCTCCTACTCCTCCACTAACTCCAATCAATCTTAAGTTATTCTTTTTTGCATCATCTAGTAGCTGCTCGATTAATTTCTCATAGTCCCTTGCCATTTTTAAGAAATCTTTGTTTTGTGTTTGCTAACCGCAATTCTGTCTTCTATATCTGAAATTCTGTCCTCACATTCACTTATTCTGCTGCAGAAACTTTCAATGGAATTTTTAATTTCTTGGATATCTGCTTGGATGTGTTTTATGCTTCCCAATTCTTTCCTATGCTGAGCATTGATGGTTTCAAACATTTTCTTTAGCTCCTCTATTTTTTTGTCTGTGTCTGCTCTAGAGTTATTAATCATGTCTTTCATTATGGACACCATCTCTGTTGACATCCGAGAAGTTATTACTGATTTCATTTTTTCTAGATCCTCTTTCATTGCCAGTTCAGGGAGTCCAGATGGTTGAGTTTCAGATTGTTCCATCTTGATGCCCCATGGAGTTGCCTTTGGTGATCTGGAAGTCTGGTTTTGAGTCTTGTTTAGGTGTCTTCTTATTTTTGTTTTTTTTGTTGTTGTTGATGTTTTGGTTTAATTCCTGGGCTGCTGCATGTAAATTGGTTATTGTGAGTATCTTCACTACTAGCATTTAGAACCCTTAGGGAATGGCTACTTCTTGGATTGTCCTCCAGGTTTAGCTGGCCTTCAGGTTTTGAGCATGTAATGGCTCTTAGGCAACCTCAGTCTTGGTATACTAGGAAGAAGAACTGACTAGAACAATCAGGTAACCTTGGCCAAAGTAATACTATCAGCATCAACAACAGCATCAAACACAGCCTAGAAAATGATAAACTGTGGTAACTATCAACCACCTCTGACCACATGAACTAGACTTCTAATGATATACAGACTCTAGAACCAACCAGAAATATATTTGTAGTCAAAGCCTATCAATATAGCAAATTTGCCCCTTGGGAAGATTTAGAAGGAGTTGAAGGGGGTAGCAAAATAGAAGAGGGAAAGGTTAGAAATAAGGCTAGAGGACCAGCCACCAGCTTGGCCGCGACGGCAGAGTGGTTGCAGACTGACTATGACTGGCTTGCTCCACCCATTTGTGATCAGGACACAGACACGGACATGGTGAGGACTCCCTCAGGCACACCCAGCAGCCACCAGCTTGGACACGCTGGCAGAGCAGTTGCGAACTGACTGCAACTGGCTCGCTCTGCCTACTTGTGACCAGAACATGGTTGAAGACCCCCTGGGCACACCCACCAGCTGCCAGCTTGGCAGCATGGGCACATGCAACAAAAGCTCCCCCTCCAGTCCTCTGGCCTCTTCACTATGCAGCTACTTGGTTCCACACTACAGAGGCACAGAGGGACATAAAAGCCATTGTCCTGAGCTGCAGAAGTGAACAACAGAGAGAGGGCCTCTCTCAGGCTCCCTGATGAAAACAAGGCCACTGGAAAAGTGAAGATAATCTCTGCAATAAAGGCACACCAGACCCCTGTGCTTGGTAAGTTGGAGGGATCATCCCCTCCCATCAGAACCTGGACTATCTTCAGGAGAAAGGCAGCTGGAACCCACAGTAGAACTTTGCAGAATTCAACCCTGCAGGAGGACAGGGAGCTCAACTTGGGGCTTGCAGCCAGAAATCTGCCTGAATCTCATGGGTCAGTGACTAGCTTTCTGAGACTCACTGACTTATAACTGCACACTGCTGCCCACATTGTCTATTGTGACAGCAGAGACATACACTGAAGGAAGCCCTTCATATGTATCTTTTATTTTTTATTTTCAAAATTACCACTATTTTTTTGCTCTTATTTTTAATTTTTTTCATTTCTACTCTTTTAAAATTTTTATTTTTCTCTTTTTCTTTGTCTTCTCTTTTCTTTCTCTCTCTGCCTTGCTCCCTTGCTGTCCCACATTGTTCTTCATCTCCCCTTTGTGTTCCTGTTCTGGCCCTAACTTGTATTTCTGCTTTATTTGTCATTTCTTCTCTTTCCTTCTCTTGCCTGTGCCCTCTGGACTCACTGCTAACCTTCCCCTACCCTTCAACCTACCTATTCATCCCTCCCCAACTCCTTCTAACTCCCCATCCCGAAGGGTAAAGTTGCTATATTGAAGAGTTTATCCACTATAAACATACATTGGGTTGGTCCTCAATTTTGATTTAATTCACACAGTTAAAGGTCATAGATTAATAACTACCAAAAATTGTCATTTTCTAAGAGGTGCTTGATGCTATTGTGTTGCTGATTGTATCACTTGGGCTAAGATGTTGTGACTGATCTAATCAGTTGTCCTTCCTGGTATAATGAAAATTAGATAGTCTCAGAGCCATTAGAGAATCAAAACCTAAAGATCAGCTATATCTGGAAGACACCTCTGAGAAGCAATCATTCCATAAGGGTTCTAAATACATCAACAAAGATACTTACAATAAGCAACTTGAAAGTATCAACCCAGGAACTTAACCAAGGATAGTACAAAAAACAAAAATGAGAAGAGATTTAAACAAAGCACAAACTCAGACTTCCACCCCACAAAAGGCAAATTCTGGGAGAAATGAGGTGGAAAAGTCTGATAATCAACCACCTGGATACCCTGAACTGATAGCACAAGAAGTAACAAAACAGATGAATGAGGCTCTACACAAATTCAAAGGAGAAATAATCTTCCAGATAACTACAGAGATGGTGAGCAGAGTAAAAGACATGATTAGAGGCTCTAGAACAGAAATGCATTAAAAAAATAGATGAGCTCAGAAATATGCTGGAAGGCATGAATGCCCAGCATAAGAAAGAAATGGAAACCACAACTGCCCAACACAAGAAAGAAATAGAATCCATAAAACAGATTCAAACAGATATTCAGGAGATTAAAAACTCGATTGAAAACATGCAGAACAGATTAAGAGAATCTGAAGACAGAATATCAGATATAGAAGACAGGATTGTGGTTAAGGACAATGAAAATAGAGACTTCTTAAAAATAGAAAGGGACCTCTAGAAATTAATCCAGCAGCTTCTAGGTGATTCAAAGAAGAATAACATAAGACTGATAGGAGTCCATGAAAAAACAGGAGAAAGTACAATTGACATAAAAAACTGTTCACAGAAGTAACAGCAGAAAACTTCCCAGACAGAGGTGGAGAAATGGACATACAGATAAGTGAGGCATATAGAACTCCAAATAGCCATGATCAAAAAAAATCTACACCTAGACATATAATAGTTAAGATACCAGAAACCCAACAGAAGAACAAAATCCTACAGGCAGTTAGAGAAAAGAAACAAATCGCCTACAAAGAAAAGTCCATCAGAATCACAGCACACTTCTCAACACAAACCCTCAAATCAAGGAGAGACTGGAGTGAAGTATTTCAAGCCCTAAAAGAAAATAACTTCCAACATCGACTGTTGTATCCTGCAAAATTATCTTTCAAAATTGATGGGGAAATTAGATACTTCCATGACAAAGAACACCTGAGAAATTTCATGAACACCAAACCAGCACTCCAAACAATTTTAAGCAATATTCTAGAAAAAGACCATGAAGGTCACAACTCCATGAGGCCCAAGAGAGGGAAGGCACCATGCAAGGTAAGACACTAAAGGGAAAGGGGGGAAAACAAATAAAAGAGCCAACAAAAGTAAAACATCATGACAAGGATGAATCAATATCTATCAATTATAACTATTAATGTTAATGGCCTCAATTCACCAATCAAAAGAAATAGACTGACAGAATGTATTAAGAAGCAAAATCTAGCAATATGCTGTATACAAGAAACACACTAAACTCAAAAATAAATTCATAGACTCAAAGTAAAAGGATGAAAAACATTTCTCCACACCACAGGAACCCAGAAAAAAGCAGGAGTAGCAATCTTATTTGCAGACAAAGTAGATTTCAAACCAAAACTAATTAAGAGAGACAAGGATGGTCACTACATCCTTGTGAAGGGAACAATCCAAGAGGAAGAGATGACAATCCTAAATATATGTGCACCAAATATGAATGCCCCCAACTGTACAAAACAAATATTAATGGACATGAAAAACCAAATAAGCACTAATACAATTGTAGTGGGGGCCCTCAATACCCCACTATCACAAATAGATCATCTAGACAAAAAATTAACAACGAAATTCTAGAACTGAACCAAAATATTGAACAAATGGACTTAATAGATGTTTACAGAGTGTTCCAACCCACAAAATCAGAATACACATTCTTCTCAGCTGCACATGGGTCATTTTCCAAAATAGACCACATGCTAGGTCATAGGACACGTCTAAGCAAACATAAAAGAATTGAAGTTGTCCCCTGTATATTATCAGACTATAGTGCAATAAAATTGGAGATCAATGACATAAGAAATTGCTAACCTCCCACAAACACATGGAAATTGAATAACACCCTTGTGAACAACCAATGAGTCAGAGAGGAAATTAAAGAAGAAATTAGACAATTTCTACAAGTAAATGATAATGGCAGTACAACATACAAGAATCTATGGGACACAATGAAAGCAGTTCTATGTGGGAAATTCATAGCAATGAATGGCCATATTAGGAAAACAGAGAGAACTCAGATAAATAACCTAATGCAGAACCTCAAGCTCCTAGAAAAAGAAGAGCATAACAAACCCAAAGCTCATATAAGAGAGGAAATTATAAAGATCAGAGCAAAAA
>NW_004624788.1:6682855-6725437 GCF_000247695.1 Heterocephalus glaber | reverse complement strand
GGAAAAATTATGAGAAAAGGAAAAAAATGGAAACAAAATCTATGTAAATAGGGAAGGGTGGAGGAGGTGAAGGGCACACAGGCAATGGGAAAAAATAAGAACCAACATCATGTACAGGTACAAACATCCAATGATAAATGTAAATGTATTGTATACCTAAAATGTACCAATAAAAGAATTTAAGGAAAAAAATCATTAAAATGGCAGATACCACTTTAAAGTAGATAATATTGGTTAGTGGGCCAGTGTGCCACGCAAATAGTCTCAAAAATACTGTAGATAACTGTGAAAGAACCAGATGATCTTTCAAAGCAGGCAGAAGGTAGAATCAAAGAAATACTGAGATTAAAGTGTTTATTTTGCACTTTTTCTCTTTCCCTCTGCAGGCTGTTGTGGTTTATGGAAATCCAGGTCATGTATGTTACAGAGAGGGGAGTAGAGGAGGAAAAGGGTGTAGAAAATTTCGGTGACAAAAGGATTCAGAGAGTCCTATTAAGAGGATTCTCTTTAACAGACTGTCCTGTTAAACAAAGGAAAAAGAAGTGCTGTATGGAAACCTGGAAAATGGACCAAATTCAGTAGCAGTTTTGGGTTGAAGAATGATGCCACCTGCTGTAGCAAGCCTGCCAGCCAAACAGGCACCAACCGTCCTCCATCCTACAGCTGCCCTTTGCTTAGCCAGCTTCCTTCAAGTCTCATTGCCCATCACCATGAGATAAGGAATTTGAGGAACATGTACAATTCTCAGTAACTGGAATTTTTCCTAGTCTTACTGCATTAAGCTCTCAGCCTATTTGAAAAAAAAGAAACATGAAAACCAATAACTAGTGTTAAAATTTGACACCTGGACATCTGCATTTAACATCTTAGCACAAAAAGTCATTGACACATCTAATCCAGAAACCAACATGGGTTGTTCAGACAGACTGATCTCTGGATGGCAGATATTAAGTTTTGGAATTTTAACTTTAGCTGGAAAAACATGTTTTCACCCTCAAAGAAGTGAATCATGCAAGAAACAAGACCAAAAAAACAAATGACCTAGACAGCAGTGGGATTTTTAATACACAAGGTATGGAGAGATGAGAGCTAACTAAAAACCTTTCTTCCAGGGCAACAGACTCTAAAGTGTAAGTGGCAAAAGTTCTATCCACACAAACCTGAAGAAGAAACTGCAAAATAATCACAAATAAATATTCATCTCAAGCAAACAAAGGAAACTGATAAAGAAAAAGGTGGAGTAAAGTTCTAGAGTTATTTTTTTCAATTTTCCTATGAAAAAGCAGTACAATTTCTTCATTACCGTTGTGATATACTGGGACAAAAATTCTAATACATGCTTGTACATCAACTCAGCATTTACTGAAGGACTATGCTACTAGTATCCAAGAGATACACAGGAAATAGCTTCTTCTTCCTCCATCCTTTAAAAACAAAACAATCATGGAATAATTACTCTCATTTTAATAAGAAATTATTGAGCTCAATTATGGAAATCAAGTCTGGAACCAACTCATTAAGTCAAGGAATTCTAACAAATTCCTAATGCTTAGAGATTCCTAATTCCTAATGGTTAGAGATTCCTAATTCCTAATGGTTAGAGATTCCTAACCATTGGGAAAGGAACACTAAGAAAAAGTTGACCTAAATCTTTCCAGTTTCAATAAAACCCAAAAATATTAAAATATATGACAAGCAGCTCACATATCCTCTAAAGTCTTTTTAATACTAAGCATTTTTCTCGGTAAAACTAACTCATTTCATTTAACCTTTCTCGTGGGGCACCAGTTTCTAGGCTTTCAGTCATTTCTCTGCCCTCTTCTGGGCCACTTCCAAAATCTCCATTCTCCTCCCTCTGAAGTTGTGCAATCTGAAATTGGACAAGTTACTCATTTTGTCCTCATTCCATTACAAAACG
This sequence comes from Heterocephalus glaber, assembly GCF_000247695.1. The sequence continues at coordinate 6,723,519 of NW_004624788.1, read as the reverse complement.
CAAAATGAAATAAAACCAATCTAGTCTCGTTGCAAAAAATAAAAGAGAAAAATCTAAATACAATTAAGCACTAAAGATTGATTTAGTAACTATATTCAATAGGCTTTGCTTTTTGGTTTTATTTATTTTCCTGTGAGGGAGGAGAAATAAATGAGTACTTTAAGAAGAACTAACGAAGCCTTTATGCTTTGTTTATAAAAACCAGATGTGGAATAATGCAGACCCCATCCTTCTATAGGAGGTAAAATATGGTACACAATTACTAAAAACAAATGGTACTCCCAGAGATTTTATTTGCTAGTTCTTTGGCCCCTTGCTTCACTTTAACTTTAGATGCACTTTGTTACATATCTAGTATGTGCAAGGCATTCTGTTTGTAATAGAGGTGTTAAAAAATATGGATGAGATTCTCCTTCAGGAAACTTTAATTTCTCTTTTCCCCCCCACATTGCTCCCCAAAACTAGACGTAAGCTCATTCTGTTACTCTTTATGCCATCATCCTGTTATAGTTTCTTGACAATGCCTACATCAATCTGAAATTAACTTTTTAATGTATTTGTTTTACATTTTTCGTGCTCAAGACTAAGATGTAAATACAAGAAGACCAGGGTTCTTGTCTTTCTTGCCACTTTTCTTTACTAAACTTTACTTTTATTGTCATGAACATAGAAATATCTCAGTATATTTGTGATAAATAAATGAGTGAATGAATTAACTCAGTTCTTCACAGAGTTTACAGTCTAGGGAAGGAGCCTAACACATAACAAAGTCTATTCTAAGGAAGAATATATGATAGTTATGAAAGAAGTTTTGGTGTTGGGGAGCACTGAGAAAGGAGAGATTAAACCTATTTGAGAGGTTCTATAATGTGGCAATCACTGTACTCAGAAATTTTCAATGTGCAGTTAACTAGCTAGACCACTGATGCCAAGCCTATAGGATATGCAACTTGGGTAGACTGTGTACTGCATAAAGAAGCCATTTGCAAAATTTGATGAATAAAACTGAAAAACTATACATTGGTATAATACTGTACTTTTCCAGCAGAAATATAAATCATCTTGTACAAATTTGGTAATGAGGACAATTTTCCAATTGCTAGACATAAACTACCCCAGGAAGGTTACATTTTTGTCATTTGCAGAAAGAGATCCTGCGGGAAAGCAATGTTCTTGCATAGGCAGAGTTGACCTTTAAGGCAATTCCTTGGTCTTGGGCTAAGGGAAGAGGAGAGGGCATAAGAGGTCCTTTACCCATAAATACTGCTTTCAAAAACTAGAATGTGATTGCCCAGCTCTGAGATGTGCCCTAACAACCTCTTCTTTTTGATATTCACATCATCATCATATAGTTGCCTCCCACATTCTACCAGGATAAGTCTGTTTGACCTGCATGAAATGGAAATGATGGCATTTCATTTCCTCACTTAGGTTATAAAAGACAGGTTTCTACAGTGGGTGTGCCCTTTTACTCTTGAATCATATACTCTGGTAAAAGCTACATCTTGAACCATCCTAGGGAAAGTCCCACTTGGCGAGGAACTGAAGCCTTTATAACAATCATTTGAGTGAACTTGAAAGCTGATTCTTCAACCACAATCTACTCCTGAAAGACTGTAGCCCTGACTTTATTTCAACTTAGACCCTGAACCAGAACCACCCAGTCAATTTGCATGCATATCCCCACCCTCAGAATCTGTGTAATGTAAGAAATGCTATATTGGGCTGCTGAGTATGAGGGTAATTTGTTATGTACAGCAAGAGATAACTAATGTACCTTGTTAGCAGAAATATTATTTACTTCTTACCACGGTACAAGTAAAATTTATAGAATGCAAAAAATATTTTGTGAATTATACCTAGGGAAGAAGACATTATTCTTCTGAATTGTGGAAAGTAATAATGTTAGGATTTTCCCTTTAGGTCCTTTTTAAAAATTAAGTACATGCATTTTCACATGTTATATAACACAACTTGTAGTCACTTTCTTCAAGGAAACAGAGAACTGTAAGTCCCTGAAGAAATGAGCACAAGGTAACCTGCATAATACTAAAAACAGCAAACAGGATGCTCAGTAAATAAATGATAAGCTTCCTCTTATCATTCAGCTTTCTCTGTAACTCAACTTGATCTTGCTGTATCTTACAGAAATGAACCAATTCCCTTTGGCTACTGACACTCCATGTCTCAGAGAAACAGAAATGTTCCTCTACCAGCTACATAACAGGACAATGAAGAATCTTCTACTTTCAAGGGAATATGGGGAGGTAAGATGTAAGCAGATCTATAAGGAAAGCCTGAGCCCAACTGTGTTATAAAGAAACTGGATTCACAGAATGAGCTATTGAAAAGTGGTTTGTTGATCAATTTAGGGCAACACTACATTTTCCCAAAGCTCCAACCCAGAGGTCAGCAAAATTTTTCTATCAAGGACACAAAATAAATATTTTAGGCTTTATGAACCACGCAGTCTCATTTACATCTACTCCAATGTACCATAGTAAAATGAAAGTAGCCAAAGACAAACAAAGTGGTGTGGTTGTATCTCATTAAAATGTATTTGGAAAATCAATCTTGGGCCAGATTTACTCCATAGGCTGTTGTTTGTATATTGTTTTTTCCCTCACCAAAATACTGAAGTACTAGGAAAGCAGGAGGGTTAACACAAAGGACACAGATCTAATCCTTTTTTGAAGAGTCATTGGACATTTTAGCAAATAAAAGAAACTAAGAATTTGTGCTCCAAAGATCCATCCATGGATCAATTTGTTCAAGCCAGTTTCTCAACATTATTTGTCCAAAGAACCTATTTACTTACTTAACTATTTCTCTCCTTCTCTCTCTCAACTAATTTACTCATTGAATATCTATTAACATCTTAGTGATCTGTTCTTCCTTTGAACATACCTGAGGAAATAATGAGTTACCTAATTTGCAGTGCATATCAGCCTGACTAAACTATTTGATCTAACTCCTCAGGGAACTGGCTTGCAATTTGCAATATCAATGAATACTTTTAGTCACACCACGACTGATATATAGGTTAATTCTAAAGGTTCAGTTTTGGGGGTTTGTGTTACTTGTTTATAGAAGACTGAGTAACTGCTTGCTACATTTTCCCAAGCCCTCCTGTTACGGCTTGTGTCTAAAATGTCCCCTGAAAGCCTCATGCAGTCATAGGTGGGACTTTTTCAGAGGTGGATGGATCTAGAGTGTGTGATGCTGAAACTGATTCACGGGGCAATGCTAGGATCAAGGGCACTAGGATTAAAAGTGTGAGTGCTACCCACCCTAAGTAGTCTGCAGAAGACCACAGGGGCAGAAAGCCGCTGTTAAGGTCCCTTGTTGCGTTTGCTGTCTCTGCCTGCCATGAATTATTCTCCTCTGTGATGCTTCTCTGCCTTGCCACTCTGCCTTGGAGCTAGCCAGCTATGGACTGGAACCTTCACAAACTGTGAGCTAAATAAACCTTTCCTCCTTTAACTTTGGGTGTTGGATATTTTGTCTTAGCAAGGAGAAAAGTAACTAAGGCAGTTCCCTTACCTCATACTCCCACCAGGAAATAATTGCTAGTTTGAAAACTTGTAATATGAAAACTATCATATAAGGAAGATAAAGATAGAGTTATCACCTCTAGAAAATGTCAAGGCACTATCATATCTAGAATATGAAAAGTTTGTTTAATTAGTCAAATTAGTAGATTGGAAGTCTGAGATTGCAACTTGGAGACCAGCCTTGGCAACTTAGTGACTTAGCAGGATTCTGTCTCAAAATAAAAAAATAATAAAATAAGAAAAGAAAGGCTGGAGATGTACTTCAGTGTGAAAGCTTTCATTTCAATCCCCAGTATCACCAAACAAGCAAATAAACAAACAAACAAAAAATAGTACACTGAAAATTTCCTAAAGAATGTGTTTTAAAAACTTGTAAAACTCATATGGTGGTATCAAGCATTGTCAGAGTTCTTTTAAACAAAAGAATCTGTAATTTCATCATTGGTGGTCTATGGTGATTGGTGATTATTGGCAGAACAGAACAGATTGATCTGGATACAATGTAGGAAAAGCCTACAACAGCATGTGAATACCAAGAGGCAGGAATACCAAGAGGTGGATATTAGAGGCCATCTTGGGGGCTTTTTCCCCAATAAGGGCTATGGAAATAAATCTGGCAAGCAGAAATTTTTGTCTTCTGAATCTGAGATAAATTGCATGCCACTAATTAAGTCATTTCGGCTCGTCTATAAGTTGGGAAAGTTGAACTAATGTCAAAATTTGTATAAAATATGAATCTTTCAATATTCAGATAATATATATCATCACAGCATTTTCTTATTAATTATGCCACACAGAAGATATCAGGGAACGATCTGCTGCAGGCTGATTAGAACCTAGTTTCCCAGAATTGACAGCTTCTAATCCAGGACTCTAACCCAATGACTTATTCCTCAAAGCCAGAAGAATCCTTAAGATAGTCAGAGCTGCTGAACTTAGGTTCCATCAATGCACTAGAATTCAGAAGGTTTCTCAAAGCTTGAACTTGTCAAAGTTTGAGGGATGTGGAGGCATTTGCTGAGTTTTAGCAGTGATTTAGTCAACCTCCCATTGAATTAGAGATTCCTTTTTCTATCCTACAGAGTTTGCCTCACCACACAGAGACATAAACCTTTCAAGAAAATTTCCACTATAAGACTGTGTCCAGTGACATTGCTACATGGTAATGCAGCCCACCATTTTTATCGTAGGATTTCCTCCTACCGCTTCAACTGCATCATGAAAGTGAGTAGGAAGACCAAGTTTTGGGGCAAAAGTAGCCCAGATTCCACCTCAGCTATAATGGGCTCTTAAACACAGGTATTTGTAACAGGGCTCTGACTTGACCACTTAGATGGGGGTAGCTAGGACAGTGTGGCCTCCACTTCCACAATGGACCAGGACGAAGCACCCTCTATGCCAATTGCCATGCACAAAATGCTCCTGGCACACATACTTCCTAGGACAAATGTGCTTACAAATAGAAAAGTTTTGAAGTTTTCACCCTATAACTGAATGGAATGTCAGACAAAATACTTTTATGACATTTCTTTAAAAATGTTCATGTAGCTAATCCTTCCTTCCTGTGGGGCATAAAAGATACAGAGAAGTTTAAAAATATATACTTCCATCTTCCTCCCTTCAAGAAACTAAAGACTTTTACAGTCCTTAAAATAAGGAAAACTTAACTCTATAAAGTTTAAAACTTTATATAGAAATATATAGACTGTACACTATTAAAATACTCACGAGTAAACTGAGGATGAAATTATTTCTTCCAAACACAGATTTCTATTTAGAATAGCTTTGCGGCTATCCACATGATTTGAAACTTTGAAAAAAATATGGAGGAGGGAGGTCAGGTGGAGAATTAAGGATAATTTTTAAACAACAGGATTTAGGACGAGCACATGTGAACGCATTCACAAGCATTAAATCACACAAAAAATTAACTGACCAACACAATATGTATTTAAATGGAGCAAACTCCAAGAAATTGTGGAAAGGCTGCCCTCTTCAGACGCACTACTTTTTTTTTTCTTTGTAAGTTGCTACAGATTTTTCTATACATTTTTTAAAGGGGAGAAAATAAGGTTTGGGGTAAAATATTTTTAAAGCAGAGCTTTGCTCTAATAAATAAATGCCAAACAAGTACATGGAGAAAATGTTATTAAGTCCCTAGTTTGCCTGTCTGAACTTGCTTAGAGAGTGTACTTATAAGTATTTTGCATGGCTCCTGAAGCATCTAGGCAAGCTTTAGAATCTTGAGTGGTAATTAATTAATGGAGCTGTCTGGGCTGAAATGTTTTCCTCAGCTATCACATACCTAAGTACATTCAGAATAACCACCTGAATTCAAAATAATTGGCTTTCATGTCATTAGAATTTTTAATAACCGTGATGAACTCAACTCTTATTCTACACAAAACTTCTGTTTTCTGTTTTATTCCTGTCATTCTAAACAACCCAAAATGACAATTAAGAGAATCCTGTCACAATGGAAGATACTGTGCATACCTATGACCTTCGGAAGGCACTAATTCTGTTGTCAGCAGAGTTTCCTTAAAATTATCTACAGATAGGTTGCAGGAAAAGCCAACTGAAAGATCTTCATTTGAAATGCAACTTTTTTTATATACCTTTCATGATCTGGGGTTTTTCCCCCAACATTAATATTATCCATGACCAAATAAAGGTGTGAGTCTAATATAATGAGCTAGATTCCAAGAAACACATTCCAAATTAAATTTCAATTTTTTATATTAAGTCCAGAACAAATCAGAGTAAAACAAAATGAAATCCAACAAATTGGAAAATAACCCCATTGTATCATCTGCAGCAAGGGCAGGAAGAAATTCAGTTTGCAAAGTAGTCTTTTTTGCTTTGTACCAACAATGTAGAGAAGGAAGGTAATATACTGAGTTAAACAGAGGTCATTGGGAAGGTAAACGCTAAACATCATTTTTAAGAAACAGTTATTTATGAAAATTAAATTGGAGTTTGTTGAAAAATGGTGTGCAGCAATGATAACTGCTGATTTACATAATACTTGACATACATAATATACACGTGCATTTTTGCAGACAGACATGAGTATAGAACTAAGTTGTTTATAACTTGAGGTGACCAGGCATAAAGGAAATGTGCATCAGCATGTTTCTCCCGTGGCTTCTAATATTCAGTTTCATGTATAATTTTTTGATGGTTAAAATATGAGTAAATAAATTATGAGGATTTAAAATATTGTCCATTTGCCAAGAATGTTCAAGTTTTCTTTGATGGGAAGCTAAACAATTGCTATTCTTGAAGCTACTTCTAGGAGACTACCAATTTCTTTGGCTTTCTGTACTCCCAAATTACTCAGGTCAAAAACTAAAACTGGTTAAAAAAAAAGCAGACCTCAAACATGACCTATGCACAGTTTAAAATATTTATATTTATGCACAGTTTAAAATCAAGATTTGGGCAGAAAAGCCAGTACAATACCATATGCTGAGCTCACACTATGTCTGTACCCTGGGGTGAGATGAGGGAATCCCTGATGGAACTAAGAGAAGGCACTTTATACTCTGTAGAAAGACCATGAGACGGAGAAAGTCAATCACATGTGCCATAACTTCTGGGGCTTCAAATACATTTACTCACAAAGCTAAAATTCTAAAGCAATATATTTTGAACATAAAACATGGATCCTGCATATATACATATAAACTTGCACATTTGAAAGATAATATACATACATCATCATATGCTTATATATACCTATGTTTATAGATATATATCTATAATTTTTTAAAATATTGACTATGTGATCATATTTACTAACCTGTATTATATATAATATATTGCCTATGGCATACATATACATTCATATAAAATGCAAGACATATATAATATACATATATACTATATATACTACTTATTTATTTTGCTGCAAATGTTATATACAAAACTCTATATACTGACCTTAGTTTCAAATTTAAGAGATTTTCAAGTGCAGAAGGGTTTTTTTGCTTGTTTGGTTTTTTCAGTGTGGGCTTCATGCACACTAGGCAAGCACTCTACAATTGAGCAACATTCTTAGCCTATGTTCTTACTTGTATACAATATTCCCATTCAAGAAGAACATTTAGAATTAAACCCTTTTCATAAGCAGTGATGCCATTTTATCTGTTCTTCTCAAAAGAGTCCCTCACACACCTCCCTCTGGAAGACTAAACATGTCTGATACCTAGCTCAGAACATCATACTATTTCATACTTAAAACCAAACAGTCCTTTTCATTGATACTGGCTGTCTTGGCCTTGGTCTACTAGGCATTTTATGTTATGGGATAATCATTGACATCGCTATTCTAAGTTGGTTGAAAGAACTACAGGTCACCCAGAATATGTGACAAGGTGAGTTAATAGCTAATGCTGAGCCAAGCCTGCTTGATGGGCAGGTGTCACAACCCTGTTCTTCCTGGCCTCTCCAGGTTTTCTGTGCTTTGATTACCAGATGCTAGGAGGCACCAGATTATGATGAAGGTACGAGCACAAACATTTGAAAAGGCTCTCAAAATGCCTCTTACCTCCCCTGCACATTAAATAAGCCAGAATTCATGCCGGGTTTCCCTCACAGAGCAACCATTATCCGTAACTGTTTCCATGGCAGAGACACAGGCCAATGGAAAACCCCACTCACAGAAGAGTCATTTGGTGATTAACTGGCAGAATCAAGAGGAGAAAAAATAATAGGGCCAAAGCCCAAGCAACACATAGTCATTTGTCCCACGTGGATGAAATATTCATAAAAACAAACAGTGCATGGAACCAATATGGCAAATTGCAGGCATAAACTTGTCTTTCTAATCGTGTATAAAACTGTAGGAGAAAAAGAAAGATTCCAACAAATTATTTTCCCATGATTTGTTCTATACTTCCTGGCTTTATTAGGGAGTAGCAAGAGCTGTCCTTTCTCAGAGAAACCTCACAGCTTTACTATCTGCCAAGAAGGCATCAGAGCAACTCTTGGAATGTGAAGCTATACTTAGCTTTCCTGGTACCTACAGCTCCTTTCATTATCCATGGCAAAACTACTCAATTATGCATCCAAATGGAAGTCCTACAGCTGAACGTGGAAGTAAGCAATCAAGAGATTTCCTGAAAGAGCTAGTACCTGACTTTCAGCTTGCTGTTCCAGAATTTCCCATCACAATGGCCGGCTCAAGCTCACTGCATAATGTTACACTCAGAATACTGGAGCTAGAAATATCTGTAATGAACATCTGTTGTTTTGCTTGCTCTGTTCTCCTTCTCACATTTTTGGGGCATCAGCAGATTCCATTTAGAAACACTTCCATCCTCACTACATATAGTAGTTCAGGTGTATTGTCCTTCTGATTACCCAAGCTTGCCAGGCTGTTTTAACCAAGAATTTGGATCTTCAGTGGAATGGCCCAGGGAGCACCTGGAGGACATTCATACCTACAGGGTTGCCCTAAGGATACCATCTATCTGTTTCTACAACTACCTTAGATCCCTGGAGCTTCCTTGGTCGTAACCTTTTCCTAGTGCTAGAGGCTCACTTTTATATATTATTTTTCTTTTGCTTTTGAATTTAATTGTGTGATCTACACCATATCCTTCCAATAAATTCAACTTTTAAAAGTTATCTAGGGCTACTTTCTACTGGATTAAAATAGAAGTATTATAACTGGTATAGACCTTTATAGAAATTGCTTTGTTCCTAGTTTATTTTTGGCTCTTTATAGTGTTTTCATCATATATATAATTATATATAAATACATAGTAATATGCAGCATATTATATTCTCCTATTGTCTATTCTATTATACTATACCATGTATATTTTGTTATCCTTAAAACATCTCAATAATTGACATATTATTGCAATTACATTAGAGATTAGGATGTAATTTAAGTTCAAACAAATTAAATTAGCGACTCATCAAGATCACCTATAGGCATTTTAAGGCACAAATTCCTAATACTCATCTCCAGATTGCTAATTCAATAGATCTGAGAGGGATTCCAAAAAGTGACTTTTCTAACAGGCTGTCAGATGCTCCTTGTACTGACCATGCTTGAGTACTACTAGATGAAGTCAACACTTCTCACACTCTGATGCGATTACACGTGGCTTGGGGAATAAATTCTGATCAGAAAATTTGGGATGGGACTGATTCTACATTTCAAACAAACTCTAGAAGATGCTGATCTTGCCTTACCAATACAGCCAATATTGAACAGTACAAGTGATCCTGACCCCAAAGTAAACAACTGCCATGCCTCCCTGTGGTTTTGAGTTTGCCTCCTCTTACTCCTTCTACTGCTTCCCCTCAAAAAGACTGGCTCTTACAAATAAGAAGCCTGGAGCCAAGAAGAGCCACACAACTTGACCAGATTTCACAACTGATGAAGTATGTATTCAAGAGGACACAACCTTGATCTTTGATCACCAACTCAAGCTGAATTCTTCTGTAGTGCACAAGTGTTTGCCAAGCATCAGATTTTCATATCCATTGCTCACTGAATTTTGATTTTTAAAAAATAGACAACACCAGTACTCATTCACATTTCAATGAGGCAGCAAAGTGAGGAGCAGGGTGGAGAAACAAGCTGCCTACAATCAATCTAAAGCAAGTCTAGTACCAAGTGAAATTTTACTGTGATGTACAACAGCAAACTCCAAAAAGGCGAGAGACACCTCCTTATTTTAAAAGATGAGAAGATCTCATATAGCAAATTATAAGAACACAAGACTCGAAAGACCACATGTCAAAACTAGTGGTCCACCAGGCTTGCCTGACACATAGAGGTACTTTCTCCGTCATTCACAGTGCTTATGTGCTTTATTCTGTGGTCAATTAGTTACTTTACATTTAAATACTGGGAAATTTTAGATTTTAATCCAAAATAAAAATTACTTAGATCTGACTACACAAAGCCCAGATTCACACTTTTCAAAAGTCAACTTTGGTAATAAGAAGAAGAATTGATGAGGGCATGGTGGTAATTAATGCAGTCATAAGGCAATAATTGCAGCAGCCATGTGCCCAGTCATGTGGATTTGAATAATGGAATAAAGCAGCTACCCCCATGGTAGGAATTGAAAAAAATCATTTCACCATAGTCTCCAGTCAGTCACAAGTAACAAACTCTACAGAAATTTGAATTAGATGACTGCAAAAGATGTAGAGATGTACAAGATCAGGATGCTCGATTGTCAGCATTCTCCTAGGATACCCAGACAAGAAGGTGTAGAACTGAGCCAAGTTGTGAGAAAAGCAGTATCTGTTCAAGACCTGAAGAGAAAAAAGCAGGATGGATGCCCCTCCCTTGCTGTTTAGTGGAGATTGTGTCTCATCTTTGAATGACAGCTTAGGCGAATAAGTACAAGGTGCTAACAGTGCTTATATAACCACAGAGTCTCTACTCACTGTGAAGTACTAACATCTTGACTGGTGATTATTTGCTGGTCTCTGAAAAACTCTGCCATTTAAAAACATTTCATTTTCTCTAGCCTCGTGGATTAGTGGTCCCTGTTGCATACAGCCAAGTATGTTCCTGAATGAGGCCAAGGATCCAGCTGGCAAAACCCTGCTTTAGCATAATTTTAAATCGCTGAGTCAACGTAATGCATCCACTCTTCTGTTTAAATTATGGAACAATTAAAGCTATGTGGGGTGTAATTCCAGGCTGAGTCCAGCCCTGTATGTATCTCAGTTGTTGTAATTGTTTTTGTTGTTTTGTTGTTCTCATTTTTAAATGGCTATACTAAAGTACTATATATACAGAAGTGGCTTAAGGGCAGTTTCAGGGAAATAACATTCATGTATAGAACTTAAACTCTGACAGCCTCTTTAAGATAAAAGGTTTTCTCATAATTCATATCATTAAGACCATAGCCACACACACACACACACACACACACACACACACACGCACACGCACACAGACTCAGCCCTGAGAGAAAACAGCCTTATCCTCTAGTGTATCACTGTCTCTTTGCAGCCTGAAGGTAGAAATAATGAGCCTGCAGAAGGGAGTGACAGATTTTATCTTGGAGACATTGACCCAATGACTCCATTAGCATTGTTCCAAATGAAAAGTCACCCTCCCTCCATGGGAATTGGAGGGGCTTCCGGGGAGACAGGAGGCTCTGAGATGTTCGGTTTCCATTTGGAACTGGACCCTTCCCCGGAACCAAGGACAAGTTGTACCCTCATCCCCACATGCCATATCAGACAGGCCCTATCTATTTTTGTGCTACTTGCCTCCAACAGAAAAAGAGCCTGAAAAATGAGGATTGCCACTTGTGTTTGCTCTTTTTTCATTAAAATCCATAACCCCTTTCAACCAATGCCACAGAGGCAGTGCATGTGTCCGATGCCTTCCAGTTCAGCCCCCTGCTTCATCATTCACCAATTTCCCTTCTGGGATCTTTTCTCTCATAGAAGATGAAAGCCATTTGTCCTCCCAGGGATCTAACATTCCAGAACTTTCTTTTCCAGATTTGAATCAGGCAGTGCAAGGTACTTGGAGTGGGGGTGCTGGAGGGGAGGAGAGATTAAACACTAACACACCATCATTGAAAATTCCAAGATCCAATAAATCTGAGATAATAATAGTTCACTGAACTTTTTTTATTTGATTTCCAAAAAAAATTTTTTAATACAGAGAGACTGACGATGCATAAGTTTGGGTTTAGGGTATTATTTTAAACTTCACTACTTAGCTTGTGATGGGGCTTTGTGCAAGTTTAAACAGCTTGGCTACCTATTTTTGAGATGACAGTTTTTTGATCACTAAAATGAAGATATTGGTTTCTACTTTACAGAATCCTGTTGTAAATTAAATGCTCAATGCTACTGTGCACCTCCAACAGTGCTGGTCACATATAATAAGTTCAATAAATATGGCCTAATTATAAGAATAACAGTAATAATAAAATGTGAATTAAGCTTATAAATGTAGTCAAGAATTCTACATTGAGAGATAACTGCTAAGCATGTAAGATTTGTAGACAAAGTCATTTCTTTCCTTGGAATATACTGCCAAATGAAAGTTTTCTCAAGCTGTGTTTCTCTCAAGGTACTGTTCAGGGAATGCCCCATTATTAGACCAGCCTTTGTTAATGACAACTTAAGAGGAGCTTGAGCATCCTGAGTAGGGGCTCTGTGACAGAACTGACAAGGAGAAACATTTTAGATAACTCCCCAAACCAAGGTAGCTCCACACTCTAGGAAAAGTCTCAATATGTCAGAACATGTTGGAAACTACAGAGTAGATATAGTAAATCTTAGAGGAGCATTCTTTCTACCAGATGGTAAAGAATTTAAGATAAAATTTTTAACTTACAATAAATGTGGTATCACTGGTAAGCTTAAATGTCAACTTGATTGACTTGGGAGCCACTTAAGGGATTACTACAGATATTTCTGGGTATATCTAGGTGGATCATGGAGGCCTGACCTTGGGATCTATATCTGGTCCCTGGCTTCCACCTCTCTGGCACTGTGACCCTGCTCTGAATATCTATCACAATGAACTGGGCAGCTTTGCTCCCCTATGCCCTTCTGCCATGATGTTTCTGCTTTGGAATCAGCCAGCCATGGACTGAATCCCTTGAAACTGTGAGACCAATAAATCATTTCCTCCATTAAACTGTGAATGTTAGTATTTGGTACCAGTGACAGAAAAGCTGGTGAATACACATGAATATAAATAGAGTGAAAGAAAAAAAGAGTAAAAATTCTAACTTGAATAAAAAAGCTCAAAATAAACTAAGGCCTGTAGGAAGCTATCCTAGGCTCTGGACCCAGTCTGAAGGATCAGCAGCCTATCTCTCTTTCCTTTTCCCTTAGGGTTGCTGAGAAACACTGAAGCCCCACTCAATCTCCAGATAGCATGTAGGACAGAGGCTCTCATCGTCACCACTTCATTGCTGAAGAATCAGGCATAACAAATCTGCAGTGACAAAAAACAGATCAGTGGTTTCCAAAGGCCAGGTTCATGGGAATTGGCCACAAAGGGGCTTGAAAGAACATTTCGGGGTGACAGATCTATATCTTGATTGTAGTAGTGGTTTTGTGGATGCATACATTTTCCCAAATAACAACAAACTGTACACCTAAAATAGGTATAATCTATTTTATCAAGTACACCAAAACAAACTTGTTTAAAAATCCCTGTTTTTTATAAAGAGGTTAAAGGAGAGTGCTGACTATGAAATCAATTGCAGAAAAAAATGGAACCTATTAGAAAGTGGAAGAACATTGTGAGGATGGAATGGTAGAGACAGAAATGGAAAGGGGCAGAGAAGAGGAGGGACTGATGCCAAGTCTTTATGGGCAGTTTGAGTATACAGGGAAGGAACAGAGAACTTCACATCAAGGAAAGAAAGGTGAGACGGAGGCAAGAGAAGGAAGAAGTGGAAGAAAGAAGAGAGGTCAAACTGAGTAGAGCCTCCAGGGGCCAAGGCCATCTGGGCAGGGCCATCCAGGGACAGGGCCAGCAGTGGAGGCAGGGTGAGAGACTTCACAGGAGTTTGAGAAAAGGACTTGGTTTACACAGGAATTCAGGACAAGACAGGAAAGGAATCTGGACACAGAAGCTCTTCCAGGCATCCAAATCGAATCCTCTAAATTTCACTCCACGGAGCCAGGTTCCATTTGCCTCCCTCAGTGCTTTGAAACCCCAGCAGGGCTTTTCAGATCCCCTATTAATGCAAGCTGTCTCTTTCCCTTTGGCACCCTGGGCTATTCTCCCTGGTTCCCTCTACAGAGCTTTTCGACTGCCAAGTGTGGCTTCGCCAAGGGGTTCCATACTTAAAAAGACAGTTATTTTTAGCTCGCGACAAATCCCTAAGGCTCTCCAATACAAAGGAAAGATGAGTGACTGGGCTTACTCCATTCTTTTGGCTAGGGGGACAAAAAAAAAGGAAAAGGAAAAAGAAAACCAGCCTGAAGTTTGTTGCTATGTCGCTTTTCATTTTTTACTGTTAATTTGGAAATTTGCTTCAACTTACTGTGAACCTTTCCAGAGAAATATATTACACTGAACAGTGAAGTGTTTTAAAAATACTGGAGTACTCTGGTAACCGTCTGTCACTCTTTGCAGCACATAGCAATTTAAAATTATTGGAGCTCTTAAATTAAGTGCTTAAATTTGAAGGTGATCACTACTTTGAGCATGTGGATTGCACAGCTATCTCAACTATAACAGTGCTTCAATTTCCTTTAAGCAGGTCATTTTGGGGAGTGATAAGGGAGTCTGATTGCCCAGCATGCATTGATTTAAAACTACTGGAGTTGTCAATTCATTTCTACAAGCGCTTCTGTTTGGGTGCAGTCTTGCTCTGACAGCTTAAATTGGTCTATACCACACATGCTCAAAACACTAATGTATTTCAGTAATCTGCTTTTTGGGGGAAAAATTAACAGTAAATTCTGGCTAAGCCCCAAACAGCACACTAGCAGACGTATTTGCCTTTTAAAAACCAAGGTCATCTAACTGGAATTTTCAGTGTGTCTAATGTCAAAAAAAAAAAAAAATACAGAGGGTATTGTAGGTATTGGTTTTTCAGATATACTTGGTCCAACATACTGTATTCAATTTCTCAAACATAATATGAATTTTATCAGAAAGTAATGCCTGTTGCGGAATTCTGTGTCCTTGCTAGAATCCACTAGTTAACATTTTGTTGCATTTGAAATACTGAGAAATCACCATGTGTTGCTACCTGCATGTACATAAGGAATAAAAACGTTTTTCTTAAATCAAGTATACAATAATTAAGTTATAAGAGAAAATGTTTTAAAAGAGAGAGAGAAAATATTACTAGAGAGTGTTAAAAACAGTTGATGGACAAAATTCATATAGCAGACCTCAAAGTATTCTCTTAGCAAGTATTTTCAAGGAAAATGAGTTTTACTCTTAAAAATAGGTGGGGAAAATGCTGATTCAACTACTACGGGTTTAACAATAATAGATAACATAATTTGAATAGTATGTGCTTTTCTCATTACTGCTCACAGCAATGCGAGGAGGCAACTGTGATAGTACTGCCCACTTTTTACTATTTTTCCCTTTTTTAGAAATAGATTCCCAGCTGGGGATTTAGCTCAGTGGTTCAGGTGCCTGCCTCGCAAGCGCAAGGTCCCGAGTTCAATCCCCAGCACCAAAATAAAAATTAAAAAAAGAAGAAAAGAATAGATTCCTGTATCTTCATAGATTTCATATTAAGAATAGATTTTCATGTCATATATATATATATATATATATGGATATATGTACACATACACACACATATATGGGAAATCAGAGTGAGAATTTATCTCTATCTGTGTATTTCTTTTGAACAGCTGTTTTTTGGAATATAGCATATATACCATAAAATTTATCTGTTGTAAATATACAATTCAAATTATATTTAGTAAATTGTACAGTTATATAACCATCTCTACAATCTAGTTTTAGGATATTTCCATCACTCCCAAAAGTTCTTTCATGCTAATTTGCAGCCAACCCTACTACCATCCCAAGATCCAGGCATCCTCTGCTCTGGGAAGTTCCTATAAACGGAGTCATACACTACTTCTGTATTTATCTTCTATCAGATCACATCATGATTCTGAGGTTCTTGTAGCATATATCAGTAATTTTTTCTTCTCATTGATAACTCCATATATGGTTAGACCACAATTGGTAGACATTTGGGTTGTCTTTATTTCTGTGTTGTTATGAATAAATCCACTATGAATGCGCATGTCTTGGGGTGGATAAACATTGTCATATGTCTTGGGTAAAACTGGTGGTTCCTAACAGGATGAGTTCCTATTATTCAACTTTGTAAAAAAATCTGCTAAACTATTTCCCAGGTAGTTATATTATTTTATATACTGATCTTTCTACCAGCAATGAATTTAGTCCCATTAGACTGAGAGGAAAAGGAAGCTCAAGACAATTAGCTCAATCTTACACATGACTGTTAAATTTGTAACAGCAAAGCAGGGGTATGAAACTGAATTCCCAGATCCCTTATCTGAGCTTCTTAGCTTCTCAAAATTAAATACATTATTTGAGGCTAAACAAATTTCTCTGTTGAGGGCTTAAGAGAATTCAATGCCTGGTTATAAGAATTTTCCAAGAATTTAATGCCCTGCTAAAAGGAACTTTTAATTTCAGTGGTTCTCCATATATTTTCCCCATAGGACTCTTTCCTATCATAATACATTTTCCTAGCAGCAGAACCTGAAACAGGCTAAGAAAGGATGGGGTTTCAGATAGAGACTAGCCTGAGAAGCTCTGAAACATGAACTACAAAGCAGAATTCTACTTCCTAGAGGCAATGAGAAAGCATCTTGTTCCCAAAGCAGTCAGTTATCAGCTATAGGCTGGCCCTTGGGTGTATGTGGGGCAGGCAGAGGTAGTTATAAGCTTCTGTTCTTGGTTCCTTCCAATGGGGGGGAGCAGTGACCCTGAAGGTGGCTACTGTAGGCCATCAGTCACCGGTCCCTGAGTGCGCTGTCTTGGGAATAGAGTGCAGAAGAGATACTCACAGCTCCCATTACAGGATACTTCTTACTTTCTTTTAGAGATTAACATATCAAGCTTTTCCTTACTTCTAGGTCTTTCCAGCAGCTGCTCTAATTTGAAAAACTTACTCTACTCCAAACACAAACACTCAATCTTAGCCCCGATGTCAATTTGCAAACTGAAAGAGAAAAGGGTGGTTGTAGAAGTTGTGTTGATAACTAAGAACTGTTCTGCAAGAGGGCCATACATATTCTGCAGGACTGACGGTCTCTGAGCTCTCACATCTCTATCACCAGATGTCCTGGGAAAAAACCCCAGCACACTGGGTCAAAGGCATCTTTTCACTTGAGAGACTTCTCTCTGAATCACCGCCTGCTGGTGTCGCTCTAGACATGTGTCGCTCAGGGCAGGAGCCCTTATGCTGCAAGACCATAGAGTCCCCAAATCCCAAATGTTTGAAATACAAACACTGAACAGTGGACTCTCACGTTATGACCAGCCTGACATCTGAATGACCGGAATTTTAGCTTTAACTTACAAAGTCTTGAGTTATGACCTGAATGCTGGCCACTTGTGCTTCCAGATGGTCTCAGACACAGATTTAACCCTTAAAGAGTTCTGGAAGGAACATTACAATATCCTTTCCTGTGTGGGGTTAACTGAGAAATCCTGGGCCAATGGCTCTCTAAGGACACTGAGATCTGCCTGTATACAGAAGAGAGATTTTGAAGGCTGTGTAGAGGACCCTGAGCCTTCAACTTGAGTTACAACCAGCCCTCCAGAATGAATTGAGTTCGTAAGTCAAGGGTCCACTGTATTTCTTACTTATGCTGTATTTCCATGTGATCCACCAGAAAAGTAGAAGCTGGAATATTCTATTGTCAAACTCACTCAAAGTTCTGGCTGATATAGATCAGCCATCCATGGGGACATTGCCAGTGGCCTCATGCCAGTTTTTATCACAATGCATTGGCTTAGAACTGTTCCTAAGTCCTCAACTTGCTGCATGGGGCTGAAAAATGCAGTCCTTCCATGTGTTCAGAAGAGAGACCAGTAAAGAAGAACTTATAGCTATACGGCTTGGCTTTATCTGCTCTATAAATAATTTGGATGTAGTCACTGTTTCTAGTCAGTAAAATAAGTCTCTCATGGCCTTTTGTGTTCAACTCATTTTGCAAAGAACAGAACTTATAATAGTACACAGATAAAGAGCAATTAAAGAGGGCATGAGCAGAAGTTAATGCGCTAGCAAACATTTCCAAGAGAACACTAAAGATCTACGAAATCTCAAGTCACAAGTCAAGTACATCTGCAGTATTTTTAAACATTCAAAGCTTTTCTACTTTCATTTGCGCTTGTTTCTATTTCTAAGGTAAATGAAGGTCAAGAAGGTCATAAAACTTATTTTAAGACCAAGCTAGAACAATGATCTGACAAGGTTATAGAACACAAAACCTTAATTAAAGTTTCCAAGTAAACAGAACTTAATCACTTGGCTATATTATTCTCTGTGTACAACAAAATCAAAATTTTATATCACAAAAATGTTTGCAATTAATTTAACATAAGTCATCTCTTTCAAGATACTTAGATTTATGATACAAAATAATTACCAACTCGTTATTTTTCCTCAGGACCTTGCACACACACACACACACACACACACACACAATTAGTAGAGCTGGGGAATTTTTTGGCTATTCAGCATGTATATGCCTGCTGAAGTGTACTTTAAATCCTTTCTCATGTAATAAGCCAAGGTTAGAATGCTTTCCCACTTGTCTGTGAGTTGTCTAGAATGAAAGGTTCTAATTGATTTCTTTTAAAGAGACAGAAGAGACCATAATCTATTGAAATGGCATTAAACTGACCTAAGCTTAAGCAATCTATGTCAGTAATGCAAAACTGTCTTCCCAAGTTTAAGTTAAGAAAGATCACAGAAAGTACCTCTTTGTTTTCATGGGCGTAGAAGAAACTCAAGAAACATAATTACTCATCTAAGAAAGGAATCTCATATTAACTGGGTTTCCTTATATTTGGTCTTATATTTACACTTATACCTGCTATTTCATGAAAGTAACTGACTATTTGGGGTAAAACATATTCGTTTCCCTTTGTTATTTGATAGTTCCCAATCTCATCAGCGCTTCCTCTATACATATCTAGCCCGGTGAATAACATAAAAGAGATGTGGCAAGTTTTGGCTGAAGAATGCCATGGCCTCTTTTGTTTTTCATTGTATATGTACAGTACTATTTGTTCACTTTTCTTAGAGCAATGTACAAAGAATAGGTAAGTCTTTTAATAATGTGCAGTTTGACTGAGGTAGCTATGTCCTCACATATTCCACACTTTCATCTAGACCTACTTCAAGTGTAAAATGAAGGTATATGACTCTTAAAAACTTAGTACATCTGGAAACTGTGAGTTTGCATTTTCTCAATCCACTGAGGTTGAAGCTGAGTAGCAGGTACTCATTTTATGCTGGATATGTATGCTTTGTTTCAAGCCCAGTAATATCCCACTTGTAAACGTTTAACAACTAGCTCTTGGGAGGCAAGAAGTCCTAATTTGTAACAGTTATCCATTCCAATGGCATTAATACTCCTTATGTGATTGATTTTAAGTTACCACTGTGATATCAACCAACTTAAACATTTCCTGAAAATTTAACAATTGGCTCTTGTGAGATAATTCTACCATACCACAATGCAGCACCCAATATTCCACATCTACACAATGTAGGAATATACTTCAAAACCATACTTGCTTCTCACACTTTCCGTCCCTGCCTCCCCACTGTCAATGTTCAAATTACCCATCCCTAGACTAGATGACCTTATATCCTTCAACTAAAATATTAGATAAGTCCATGACTTATAGGGAGACTTTTCAGCGAATATTTCGTGCATTAATATCAGAACAGTCTTGTATTGCCTCACTATTTTTAAATCTAGAAAGGGCTGCTAGAAGATTGAAATTCTTATCTAGATTCAGATTTGACACCACAATCTTTACCATCTTATTCTTATATTAGAACTGCTTCTTGGTTGGTCTCCCCACTCCAGTCTCTCATTATTCCAAACCTTTCTGTAGCAAGGCAGCCACTAGAATAATTGTTTTCCAACAGCTTTGAGAATGAAGCCCTCCATCACTATTTTCATCATGTCACTTTTTTACTAGGCAAGCCTCCAAAGCTTCCCGTGGCTTGTCATCTCTAATCCAAACCCCTCAGGTTGGCATTCAAAGCTGTCCTCCCATAAACAAGAGTGATAATCCTTGCTATTGTGGACTCTCATAAAACCAGTTAAGGTCATTGAAATCCCTGTAGACCCTCTACATTGCATCTCAATTTCTTATTCACAGAAGACAGCAATAACTCTAATTCCCATCTTTCATCAGACTTGCTGGAATTCAGAGTACCTAGTAAGGATGCTGCCTGCACACTAAGTCAGGTACATTACATACAGTCTTGTGACACATGCAAGTACCTGATAAATCACAAATGCCTTGTAAAGGTGAGTAACATGGAAATGGATAAACAGTTCATCTTAACATTAACTTTCAGGGCCATCTGCAAAGCAAATGGTATTTTCAGACACTGCAGACAGTGGCATTTTCAGAAAGTAATAAGCTTCTTTTGTCTCCTACTTGTAGTTTTTGTCATCTTTAGTCAATTCAGAAACTCTCCCCTAATCCCCAAGGACTATCAGTCAGAGAAAAGTTCTTCACGTTGAGTCTCTTTGTGAATCCTAGTTGTCATGCACCAGGGTTTGGGACAGATTTCTCAATATCACATGTTATGAGTTGAGAAACAGATTTTTACTGAAGAAAGAGGAAACTCACAAAGAAAGGATGTAGAAGATGCTTTTGAAGTCCCAACCTAGTGACCTTGGCACACCTGATTTCTATGAACAGCTGTGGTAGGCAATTTCCAGCACTCAAGAGCTTCTTACCTTAAGCACCTGGGATCTCTTTATCACTGCTTGAGGGTCTCCTTGAGCATAGCCTGAACTTGCTAGGTAACAAGTGGGTGCAACAAGGAAGTTTAGGGGAATTGACATCAGGGCAGCCCCTGCAAATTACCACATGGATAAATGCCAAACCATCCATTCTTTGGAAAGATACTATTGAAGTCACTCTACATTTTCCCCAGAATGTCCTCAATGGCACTGAACCTCATTTATACGAATCACTGAGCCACTCCTTTACATGGACTGTAACAGTTTTCCTCTGTTTCCACTCACTTTCCTCATGTTTTCGTTTGTGCTTCCTTGTTATTCCAAATCAATTACCTGAAACCACATATTGTGCTCTGCTTTGGGATATGAGTCAGTAAGAAGTGAAGGCACAATTCCCATCTTCATGTTGTCCATACAGGGAGGTGTGCTCTGGACAACCCATGCACTATTGGATTCCTCATCCTATGGAATACACCAAGCCATGCCACATTTTCTTCTTAGAAATCAGTGCTTTTCAATGCAGAGCAATTTTAACGACCAGAGGACATATGGTGATATCTGGAGATGTTTTTGGTTGTCACATCTGGAGAAAAGGGTTGCCACTGACATTTGATGTGTTGATACCAGTACACTACTAAATATTCTACAGTGCACAGGATAGCCCTTTACAACAAAAAATTATCTATCCAAAAATTTCAATAGTGCTGTATTTCAATAGTGCCTTGTTATATAGCAAGCACTGGAGCAACTCTGTCCAAGAGGAATGACCAGACCATTTTGATACAAGTTAGTGTAAATTTGGGTGTCAGTTCTTTTTTTTTTTCTCTTTTTTTTTGTATTAAATTCTTTAATTGGTACATTGTAGGTATACAACACAATTACATTTCTCACTGGGAATTGTACCTTTACATAATGGATCCTGGTTCTTATTTTTTCCCCATTCCTAGCCCTCCCTTCACCCCCTCCACCATTCCCTATTTACAAAGACTTTATTTCCATTTTTTCCATTTCTCATCATTTTTCCTTTCCCTTCTTTCCTTTCCCCTGCCCCTCCCACTACCCCTACCCCTTTGGACCTTTTCTTCCTATTTTGCATTATCAATTGTTCATTCTAATCATTGGTACATTTTAGGTATACAATATAATGACATTCATCATTGGAAATTTGCACCTTTACATAGTCTCTCTTGGTTCTTATTTTTCACCCTTGCCCAGCCCTCCAACCCCTCCAGTCCTATTTACAAAGATTTTGTTCCTACTTTTCCATTTTCTCATATTAATCCCATTCCCTTCTATCCTTTCCCCTAGCCCTCCCACTTCCTTCCCCTTACCTGTAATGCAGCTGGAAGCAGCTCTATCCAGAACCTAGAGTCGTTGGTCCCATGGAAGTTGCAGTCCCCTGAGAGGATAGGAAACCACAAATCCTGTGGGAAGCTGAGCTGCTGGGAGAAAACCCTGGTTTCAACTGCTTTCTCAAATAACTCATAGTGAGTCCCTGAGGTCATTTCTCACTTTTCCACTATAGAATAAATGTATTATCTTGTTCACCTAAACTTTCTCCCTCAGGAGAAAATTAAGACCACTTTCAATACCTGCCAATAATTTTAATGATATGTGTATATATTTTTTTAAAACTCTCTATGGAAAATGTTTGACCTGTGAATAAATCATAGCCACAGGGAAAGTTGGCACATACACACACACACACACACACACACACACACACACACACCCCATGCATACACACTGCTCTTCATTCCATACACCCAACAAACTACAGGATGAAATGGAAAGCCTGATATCAAACCTATGTTAGCTTACCCAAAATTAATAGGATTGGATCAAAATTCTCTGGGCACAAAGAATATTTTTCTTCATGGTTCTAACTTTTAAAGATACTGCTAAGGTTTCCCAGACTCACAGAACAGCAAACATGGTGAGCCCAAAACTCAGTAGTGTTACAAGTAGGGTAGTATCAGGTAAGGCACCTGCCTACAGGGGCTGAACATAAAGCTGCTGCCCAGCCCATTCTCAGTGACTCTTTTGGCCTGTACTGCACCTGGAAGAGCACTACCCAGGATTTGACCAAAAGATCCAAGTCAAGACTCTCTCACTTCCATAGGGTGCACCTATCTACCGGCACCATCCCCTACTCTGCCATCATTAATATGTCCTACTCTTGCTGGTGGCTTCCTGCCAAAGCAGGGGGATGGTGACCCCATCCTAACACAATCTTGGTGTCATATTAAAACCTCATATGCTCTGAAACAGCTTTGCAAATCACTAATGGTTTCTTTTTCAAAAAAATAATAGGGAAGCAGAGAAGTGTTGCAGCCAGCTGACTGACAGAAATCCACAACCTGGCAGCCAGCCCCAGCCCACAAAACAAAAGTCTCTGGTTCACCTGTCAAGGCTGTGCTCATTCCTCATTTCTCAGGCCTCTTCCCATGGAGCTTATCTGATTCCTTCAGCCAGGTGTGATGGAGCAGAGAGTGCTGACATCATCACAGAGTGGGAGCAGCTGGGTGGCTCAGAAACCACTAGGGAAAACTGGCTTTAAGATGCTGCTCTCAGCAGTGGCTGCAGCAGCCCGAGAGATTTGTGTTTTTCTCCTTCCAAACTGATAGCTCATAAAAGCAAGGATCCAGGGACCACAGCTGATCCCTAGGAGGGTGAGGGAAATATCAGCACCTACCTCTTGCCCTTGTCCCTTTCTTCCATCACATCCTTCCAAGAAATAGGCAACCTTTCAAAGACATGGAGAAACAAGGGCCAGGGATTTAGCTCAGTGGTTTCACCACCTGCTGCATAAGCGCAAGTACTTGAGTTTGATCCCCGGTACCAAAAAAAAAAAAAAAAAAAGATATGGAGAAACATTAGCCAGACTTCGCTTCATCTGTCAGAATCTTTAGTTTTGATTTAGTTATTCTCTGCCACCATCTTTGTCAAACAAGTGTATGATTAGGATTTTCTTAGAGCAATGGTGCTTAGAGTATAATATATATATATATTATATATATATATCGTACCTCAGAAATTTTCAAGTATGCAAACTCTTGGGTCTGACCCAACCCTCTTGAGCTAGAAGCTCTCTGATCAACCAACTTTAAAAGTTTCCCAGGTGGGCCGTGGATTTAGCTCAGTGGTACCGGTGCCTGCCTCTCTATACGCAAGGACCTGAGTTTGATCCCCGGTACCAAAAAAAAAAGTTTCCCAGGTGACTGTAATGCAGTCCGATATTTTCAATCCTTTGTCAGAGAGGAGCAAATTGCCAGTCCCAACCTTTGCAGGTGATTTTAGCTCCAAGAGAGTTCACACCTGGCAAGCGCATCCTTTCCACTTACCTTCCACACTGATATGTTTTGGCACCACCACCATCTTCCAAAAATATCATTTACTGACTTCAAGCTTTTCAGAATTTGCAATTTAAACTTCTCCTCTGAGTGTGAATGTTATATTAGCATAGATTTCTCATAGAATGCAAATGTTGCTAGTGGATACATTTCAAAGCTGAAAAACTCTCACACCTGTCATCCCATTAGGGAATTTATTTTACCCTAACACAAGCAATCCTGTGTGAACCCCATCATCATTTTAAAACAAAATGGTTAGTTGTTTGAAAATAACTGAATGGGAGAGTTAGTGATGAAAGACAGTATCAATGTGTATGCATAAATTATGTGTCTGTCATAGACATATCTCACACAGATTTATTGGGGGCTATTTGTTTAAGAGTACATCACCTCTCATCTCTAAACTGTTCATACAAGATCATTATATTCCATCCTAGTTTTCATAGTTCACTAGAATCATTTATGAATACAGCTCTCTACACTATTTTCAAGACATCCCTCACTGCCATTCTTCAAATAACCCATGGCCTTCCAAGGCTTTCTGCTCTGCCTTCACTGTGTCCTCATTCACAGACATCCAAGCCTTCTTCTCTGTGAAGGTTTCCTCAAACCTCACTCCAAATAAATTCTTCATAATCTACCTTCCCACACAGTTGGGAAGATGAAATGAATGTTAAGTAGTCAATGTTGGCAATAATGTGCTGAACGAAGTACTTCCATACACTTCTTACAGGACAGAGATGAGAGTAACTTTTCAGGAAAACAACTGGGCAAGATACCTACTGACCCATGTATACCTTTAAGAATCTATCCTGAAGACATTTTGGGAATATGGCACTTGTTTTCTGGGGATCTGTACAATCCATAATACATTGTCCTCTGCTTTTTGGTACGGTAAGTGGCTCAGATGGGGGATCCTGGTCATATAGCGCAAAGGTTGAGGACAGAGTTTGGAGCCAGTCACCTGGATTTGAAGCCATACCTGTGCTACACTGACCACGTAACTTACATCCTCTGAGCTTCAGTTTAATCGTGCATTTAAAACATGACAACACTTTCTCTCTCAAGTGAAGATTGCTTGACTAACTCATGTAAAGCACTTAACTCAGTGGCTGACAGCCAGTTCACACCCAGTAACTGTGAAAGAGTTGTACTTTGCAACTGTATTCTCCTCTCATAGCTGACTGAACCCAGGTGACTGAACATAACAAAAGCTGGGCGAGCAGATTTTGTTTTCCTGAGAATCTGGAGTTGTGATTAACGTCCAGCTTCTATCGAAGTCTGTTTGTTGCTGGTTGGAAACATGTGCTTCCTTGTGATTGAGTAACCTGTGAAGAATCTGCAGTGACAGACTGGGAAGTTTTACAACCACGGAGGTTGATGAGAGTTCTGTTCCCGGCTCTTTATTTTGCTTCCTAATAGCAACCAGGCCTTATTTCTGTGCTTCAGTCTTAGGAAATGCTCAGATTTTCTGGAATCAGTTTTGTCTATTCATGGGTTAGTGTGATGATTATGGTCTGGCTGCCCCTGAGGTCTGCTCTTCATCTGCTCTGCTCTGTGCCTACGGGACTGTCATCACTCAGGAGCTCTCACTCTTAGATATTCCTTCATTCCTCATGACTTCATTTTTGAATTCTTTCTTGTTTAACTGAATCCTCAATCCTATTATATTCTTCTAAAACAAAGCATGTGCATGGAATTTTCTTTCATTTCCCAGGTTACAGTTTTCTTCTAGATTGGTTGTCTTTTCCTCCTGTATTTTTATTCCCATTCTGTAGTGTGTTATAATAGCTGCTATCTGGAATTTTTTTCTTCATCTCAGAGTTATCATGATCAATCACCCAAAAGGTGTATTTGATCTTTTAGAAAGTGTGAATGAGTTACCCTTATTTTCCCTTCCGAGCTAATTGTTGTGTTTTGTTTTGTTTTAGTGAATATGGTAAGCTTGAGTGGAGGGGGCTGGAAGAGAAGGAAGAGGTGAGCTAGGCTTAGTCATTATTAGGAGATCCACCTCTCTTACTGTCTCCTGATTTTTGATAGAGGGCTGTTTTAAGCCAACATTCATGCCCCCTATGTAATGGTGTATTCTATCCCCATGGGTGATACTTTGTTGTTCTCCTCTTTGCAGTGGAGACCTAGGACTTCTTCATCCCTCCTTGTTTATTTCTCATTTGGCTATTTCATACCCTTAGTCAAGATAGAGAAAGGGAAAGAAAATCCACTGTTTCACTTCTTTCCAGATTGGAGATGATGAATGAGCATTTTTAGGGAATTCCATAAATAATATACTCACCAATATTGCCTCTTGAATTTTGGACCTGTGCTTCAGAGACATACCATACCAATGCTACCATGTTTTGGTTCTTTTCTAGACTACCACTTTGGGAAGTTTAAACCATTCAATTTTTTCTCTCTCATTTTTTTCTCCTAGTGATCTACTTGTTTATTTATTAGTTTGTATTAGTTTTCATTCATTTCATTACAGAGATATTGTAAAGCAATGTCACATGGTCATTATCTGGAAGTGATGCAGTGTGGTGTTGTTTTTAATCTATTACAACAATTTTTCCATTTTCTCTTACAGTATATGTAGGTAATGACCAATGCATTTTTTTCAGAGTATAAACTTCTTGCATTCAGAAACGAGTAGAGCCAAGGACAAAAACCATATGATTATCTCCACAGACGCAGAAAAAGCATTTGACAAAATCCAACATGCATTTATGATAAAAACCCTACAAAAAAATTACAATAGATGGTCTCTACCTCAAACTGATAGAAGCCATCTATGAAAAACCAACAGCCAATATCATACTAAATGGTCAAAAACTGAAATCCTTTACATTAAAATCAGGAACAAGACAAGGATGTACACTATCACCACTCTTGTTCAATATAGTTCTGGAAACATTAGCCATGGCAATCAGACAAGAGAAAGAAATAAAAGAAATAAAGATAGGAAATGAAGAAGTCAAATTGTCATTATTTGCAGATGATATGATACTCTATATAGAAGACCCCAAGAACTCCACCAAAAGTCTTCTAGACTTAATAACCAAATTCAGTCAAGTAGCTGGTTACAAGGTCATCACACAAAAATCAATAGCTTTCCTCTACACGAATGACAGACTCACTGAGAGAGAAATAGGGCAAATAATGCCTTTCACAATAGCATCCAAAAAACTGAAATACCTAGGAATCAACCTAACGAAAGAAACCAAAGACCTCTTCTCTGTCTGGCAATTCTTATAGGTACTAGAGCAGCTGGTTTCAAGTAAGCATCCAATATTGCTAGAATAATAGCTATGTTCATCATCAATAAGATTGGATGACTGAACCTAAGATTATCTGCACGTTACAGCCAAAGGTAAATGTAAGTGGACTAAAAATTGAGAATAAGCATAAAGTACAAGTTGTAGATTCATCCATGCAAGGCTCAGAAAATTGAGCCAGAGAGCCTTGGATATACCTCAGTAAAGTCTGGAAATGTTAATTTTTAAAAATTCAAGATGATCAAGCATTCATTCTACCTGCAATAAGAAAAAGTAAGTACAATCTACTGTCAAGCCAAATTCATTACCAACTGCACAGAAATAGCAAAAAAATCTACCATAGGAATACCAGAAAAATTCAAGTAAAAGTTCTAGGACTGTTGATGTTGCTCAAACATGGTCACATTTTGCTGCCCATCAACAAACACATTGTGGTACAAATTTCTCAACAAACGTCTCATGACATAATCCAATTTTTCCTTTAAAGTGTTTAGTCAACCTCATTCATTTCAGAGTATATCAATGCTTTCTAACTCTTAATTCAGAAAATTCTGAGAAACAACACACCCCAAGAGATACAGTAAGATTTGTGAATAGGTACCTTTTACCTTTTCCTGAGTTTCATGAGATATGATCTATTCAAGATTCCTTTTTTTTTTTTTTTTTGGTGGTACTGGGGATTGAACTTGGGTGCTTGCGCTTGCGCAGCAGGCAGTGAAACCACTGAGCTAAATCTCCAGCCCCTCAAGATTCCTATTCATGCATGGATGTTTCATAGTTGGTAGTCACTGAAATCTAAATTGTAGGCTATAACTAAAACATGTCCTTTCATGTCTTTTTCTATCTGCATATCTGTCTGTAAAATGAGAAAAAATTGCCTTCCAGCAAGCTGATATTCTTAAATTCACCCCTTCTCTGAGCTCTAGGCACAATGAAACACTCTGAATCTCTCCTTTTGTACCTCACAGGCATCTTAAAACAATTTTCCTACAGTATGCTTTGACTGCCATCAGCTGTGCCCTACCCTTTACCCATTACTGGGTAGTCTTCACCAGGTTAAATTGTAGTCTACCTCTTTAACATATCACAATAATGAGCATCATCTTTGCCCCTATTTTTTCCTTTGCTCTCGGTATCTCTTCCACAAATCCTATCACCTATTGATATAAGATATATTTCTTACTAACTCTACCATCACAAAACCAATCATCAGCATTCTACATTTCACCCGGACATCAGCAATAGCTTCTTAATTAGTTTCTTTTAAGACTTGTGTGTGGCAAATCTGTCTACCATATTCAGCCAGTGCTATGTTTTAAAACCAAAATCAAATCATCAGCCTTACTTACCAAGCCTTAAAAAGCATTAAATAATCTTACCTCTCTGCCCTATACCTACATTCTCTATCATTTACCTCCTTTTCTATTTCCTTTTATTCATAATTAGCATGATTTTAGTTCTGCCTACAAGCTCTTTCCTAGGACCCCTATTCGTTATCTTTTCCATCTGGCATATGATTTGTTTACTTAATGACTTGTATGTTTGACACTTAGCTGTTATTCAGTAAATGCTACTTGAAAAAACAAAGGAATGATTATGATAATTTAGTGAAAGAGCCACTGTGATTGAGATGACACTTTTATATGCTTATTAATTGTCAATTTATAAGTCAACTGTTCCCCCTGCTTTATAAAACAGGTGGAAAAGTTTTTCATGAGGCAAAGAAGGGACTTATTTGCTCCTCAAAGGAAAAGAGAAGCAGAACTAATTCTGGTGGAGAAAGTACGGGTCAGGTTAAGATTTTGCAAAGGTAGAAGACAATTAACTAATAAGAGAAGTTAATTTATCTAACGTGGAGTAGAAGATGTGAACTCCTTTACCATAGCTGCACAACCTTCCATGAAACCTCCTTTGGTCACTAATGAATTTGTGCAGGAAGGTACTGCTAAATCTTGCATTCAGTTTCACATGGAATAAACCAGGAAAGTGCTTAGTTCAGCAGCACATGTACTGCATTTGGAATGACACAGGGAAGAATAGTGTGGCACCTGTACAAGGATAATATGCAAATTTGTGAAGCATTCTATTAAATAAATAAATAAAACCAGGTAGTACCTACAGAACAGAGAGCAATTCGTGATCATACAAAAGAACCAGAAGATAAAAGAATGTGAAATAAAAGGATTTTCAGAAGAAGATATGAAAGACATAAAACATAATGGAAATTTTAATAACTTTGAATATATTAAAATTATATGATAAAACCCACTATGAACAAAAGGAATAGCCAAGCCAAAGACTGGAAAACATGTATTTGCTGTGCATATAACTGATAATATTTTAGTATCTAGACTGTATAAAGAATTCCAACATTTCTCTTGAGAGGGTAGTTTGACAACATCTAGTAAAGATATTCATATACAGAAACTTAGCAATTGCATTTTGGTGCAATCCTCTAGAAAACCTTTATACATGAAACCATGGATAAGAATGTTCTTTACAGAATTGTTTGTCAAGTGGAGAACTATAAGCATCCTACAAGAACGAAGAAGTAAAGCATGGCAAAAGTATACAAAAAAACCAAATATAATAATTATAAAATTTTAAAACCTGCAACAAAATAATTAGCATTCATGATGTAAAGTATGTTTTAACGTATAAGACATGCATGAAAATAAAACATAATATTCATGATTCATTGGTTATCTCTCAAAAGAAAAGGAAAGAAATAGAATCAGTAAATTTGGCAAAAATATTATGATTCTATAAAACTAGAGGAGAAACCCATGAGGACTCATGATGTTTGCATTAAAATTATTTGTATATGTAAAATCTATAAAAAACTAAATTAAAAATAGAAAACAACTTAGGGGATAAAAATAAAAAGGTGGAATAAAGTAATATGAAACCTGGAATAAGGTAAAAACACACAATAGACACTATATCCTACCATCTAATAGATAATAGATAATAATAGATAATAGGAAATAGCTTATAGATAATAGGCAAAGACGTATTGTAATTCAGTGTGGACAAGGTATCTAAAAATGTACCTTGACTTAGTACAATTGTCTTACATATTTTATACGTTCTTTGGCCTATTATTCTGGTTTTCAAGCTGCATATATGATAATTATCTTTATAAAGTCTTATAAATAAATGAATCTGATGCTGGAAAAACAAAAAGGGGGTGGAAGAGAGGGAGAGGAAGAAGGGAATTGAAATGTGTTATGTACAAGTTCCAATCCCCTACAGTGAATATATATGTACAGCAAACATGTACTAATAAAAGTTTTAAAAAATGCTAAAAATAAAGAAAAAACAATTCTAAGATTCTTAACCTGGAACACTTATTTAACTACTTTTCTAGGAGGTAAGTTCTTGCATGTGGATCATGTTATTACTTGGATTTAGAATTTTATTGCCACAAATTTGAGAGTTTCAGCAACTAATCCATCCCCTTAAATTCTGGAGAAAGAATCAAAATGAACTGCGAATTCTATCTTCTGCTACTCAACTATGTGCAGTGTATATCACCAGAAGTGATTGCAAATACCTTGCCTGTTATATGTATTTCTGAGCTAGACTGACTGACAACATAAATTCCTATTTCTAAAAGCAAATGAAATTATATTGTTATAAATAGAGAAAAGCTCCAGCCAGGATACAACACGCATACTGCCCAACAAACCACTCCAGACAGTTTCCTCAACCCCAAATAATCCAGTCTTTTGTTGGAAGAAGCTATGAATCTTTCTACTCCCCAAGCACCAAGAGCAACTCTCTGCACTTCTGTCTGAGAGAAAACTTCCCATGGCAGAGGGGAGAGGGAGGGATTATATAGCAAGAACTTTAATTCAAAGGAGAAAAATAAAGGGCCATGTTTTTGTCTCATCTTGCTCGCTTTGAGTCAACTAGGGATTTGACCTCCATATACAGAGGCTAAATTTTTATCATAATATAAAAGCTGACATAAATACAATTGAATTTAAACTAGAGTTGCTCTGGTCTTTGTTTTTCCTAGAAGCTCTGACAGGCAATAGTGCCCAAAAGAAATTAGCAATGTAAAAGTATATTTTCTTTCTTTATAACAAGTCAGGAGCCTTCACTTTATGTCCTCCCATTTTCCTAGTTACTGTGGCCATGCTGGTTGTTAGGCAATGAGGCCTCATCCTTGGGGATATCCTAGCCCTTCAGGGAGAGGTCCAGACTCTCCAGCACCATCTTCACTCTATTCCCCATGGCCAGAGTGACTGGGGTCTGCATTCCCAAAGAAGTTTTGTCATTGGCTCACCATCCTGGGCTTAGAGACAGGAAACTTCCACCCCAGCAAGTACCATGTGTCTCCTCTGACTTCCAAAGACAGCAGACATTGTGGTAATTTCATTAAGACTTCTAGGACAGGGTCAGGGATTTAGCTCAGTGGTTTTGCTGCCTGCTGTGCAAGCGCAAGGACCCGAGTTCGATCCCCGGTACCAAAAAGAAAGACTTCTAGGACAAGTCCAATGTAGATTGTAATTTACTTTTAAAATCCTTGCAGCCTAGACTGTGTAACATAAATGAATGTGACACTTCCAATAGAGAAGTTTCCCTCATTGGGGATGTGCTCCAGGGGTGGTGAGTTGACATTTATTTAGAAGATCATATATCAGAGACATCATCTCCAAGACAGAGATTAATCATCTCCGATTAACA
Organism: Heterocephalus glaber; assembly: GCF_000247695.1. Next base: position 6,691,161 of record NW_004624788.1, on the reverse strand, counting down.
CTAGAAGGTTGTCAATCAGCAAGATGGATCTTACAAATTGAGTTCCGCTGATGAATTCAGCAGCTTGTTAACAAGCTTGATGGATATTAGATATGGACATTCTTTGGGGAAAATGATGATGGTGAAGGACACGTTGGAATACACCATGAATAGAGAACAAAACACACTTTTGCCTTAGTAATGGCTCCTTAAATTTGATTTCTCATTAGTCCTGAGATTCTGGTTTAGAAGATTCTTAATCATTTGATACTGTAAAGAAAATTTGGTTAGAAAATTCAAGCCACAGGTTAGTGAACATTTGCCTTAAGTGAAACTTTCTTACAATGTGATTTTACAGTAGAGAAAAGGAAAGATCCAGCACTTCGATCAGTTTCAAAAACTTTGTGTTTGTTTGCTTTAGATCTCAGAATTATGGAAGAATTCTGCTTGAGAATTGCTTTCACACAGAGATACTGAGAGGGAAAGAGAAAATCTTACCTATCTTTAACACTAAAAGGAGGCTATTGGAGTACATTGTTAAATTAGTTCAAATCGAGGGGGTTTTTTAGCATAAGAGCTAAGAGAAACTCCAATATTGGTTTGAAGTAGAAGGAAAAAAGAAAAAGTCCAGACGATGTGATTGGGCATTAAGTGGCTGATGGAAAAGAGAGAAAGGGCCCACTATATTTCTAGAGATAAAGGCAGGGGGAGAAGAAGAACGGAAGGTATTAACCAGAGAAGGAAATTCTGAAAACTAGAAGGCAATATTAAAATATAAATTCAAAACTTGGGAATAAGAGAAAACAATGACTACATGTCCTTTCAATATCATAAGAATGTTGGAGATTATACCTTTGTTTGATTACTTGCCACTGTGTAGAATTTATAAACTCTGAAATAGTATAATAACTTGTCTGATAGAAAAGCAAAATTGTATCTAAACAGTAATGTATTGTTGTTAGAAAGTGAACAAATTTTTTAACTAAATTTAGCGATCTTACTGCACCACTCACTCTTTCATAACCTATATATACTCAGTTTTGCAAATTCTCTTTGAACCAGCCTTAACATCCTGCTGGTTCCCTCATTAATGAGTTAAGTACATCTTTAACATAAAAGGTATGTTTAAAATATTTTTAAAATTGTACTTTAGTATAAAGTTGAAAGAGTTGCCAAATCACTTATAAGTAACTTACAATTGCTCAAAGAACTAGGTATAGACTGTTGTTTTATTACTATTCCTCTCCAAATATCTACATGGAAAGGTGTCAGATGTTTTATTTGGAAGGAAATATTTTCATCCTCATTGAAGAGAAGAAATGGAGTTTGATGGAAATAAATTTTCCCTTATTAAAATTATCAGAGTTTATAATCAAGTGGAGTATCTTTCTTGAGTCTTTTCCCTAAATTATATAATCTTTAGTTTCCAAGAATAGTATTATAAAATGAAATTAAAGAGTTGCCACATACTTACACTTCCATCTCAAGCATCCCTCACTGCTCACTGCTGGATGTTGCTCCAGGCATTTTGCTGAAACCATTTATAGCCATCTGGCCAAGACTTCCACTGCCTGCAGCTGACTTTCCTTCAGCTGAGAGATGATCTGCATGCTTATCAAGAAAGCAAAGATGTTTTATGGGCTTCTTCCTGCAACTTTTTCCTAATAGTTCTATGACACAATCTTGGCTTTTGTTCATTTAGGGAACAATACAATTATTATTGTAATTTTTCAGCTGACAGAGAATGAAAGAAACCCAAGAAGAGCAGAATATTCTAAAAGCAATCTTTTACCCAGTGTTGAAGCTAAAACTGAAACATGTAATATCTTCAACCTCAGCTTTTCACTTATCTTTCTTCCTTTAAAACATGAAAACTGATTTTCACATACAAAGAAAGGACTGGGAAGTAAGAGCTTTAAGATTCCCAGAGAAGAGTTGTAGAATATTGTGAGGGTAAACAAGATGACCAAGTCAGCCTGTCTGTTGTGTCATTGTTGCCCTGTACTGGGCTAGGTTTATGATTCAGTGTCTCCTATAGAGAAGCAAAGTGACAACCAGGTGGTTGAATAATACCATTTTAAATGATATGAGGCAAACCTTCAATGTTATAGAAATTCAGAAAGATAGGGATGGGATAGAGGGAAAACCAGGTGTTCTGGAGAAATAAGAAAGCGCCCATGCAGAGATCAGGCTCCATCAACAACTGGACTATTCTGTAAAACTGGAGAGCAAGAAAGGAATATTTCTAGGAACAAGATGTATCTGCCTGCAGACACATAAAGTTAGAAAATAATAATAAAAGTCCTATTGAGTCCTTACAGTTTGTCAGGTAGAGTTTATATAGCCATTTTCACATGTGTCATGTATGTGATTAATTTCATATAATCATTATTCCTATAAAATAAATACAATTATACCCATGAGGAAAATGACTTGGTGCACAAGATCCAGAAAAGCATTACTGTGCTCACTCCCTTTAGGAGTGTGCACCTCTCGGGAGATGAGGATCCCACCTGTGTCAGGCATAAAGGTGGGAAAGTCACTTCCAATGGCAAAGTGCAGAGAAATAGACAAGGCAAAGAGGTCTGAGCTTGAAATAACAGGCATTACAGAATGATTGTTCACCTTCCCTCAGACATATTGCATGTCAAGGAGTCAAGGAGCAAGATGGAAAAGTAAAGAGAAAGGAGAGCCTGGACTACAGATAGATTTTTTTTGCCATCCCCAAAAATTAGTTTTAGTTTTTAAAATGATTTTCCCCAATACACAGTTAAATACTTCTTTATAATTTCTGTTTTGTTTAAATTATAAAATGTGATTAATCAATGGATCCTAGAGAACAAAATATTTTAAAAGCATTTACCTTATTTGGTTCTAATCATAATGCTGCAAGATGAGAAAGGCGGGGATTATTTGTCATTTTATGAGTGAGGGAAATGAGGCACAGAAAATTAACGTGCTTTTCTTTTCCTGACATCAGCTCTCATGAATGATCACATTAGCTATTAGAGCCAAACTAGAAAGGCATTTGAAAATCATCCTTGATCTTTTCTTTTTTTATATGGCCCAGCTCCATTCATCCACCATTTCCACACAGTCCTACAATCATTTTCACAAATCTCAAATGCAATTCCTCCACCCACTGTGCAGATTGTTTTAGCTGAGGGATTCATCAGTTCATTTTTTTTCTTTTTGGTACCAGGGATCAAACTTGGGACCTTGCACTTGCAAAGCAGATGATGGAACCACTGAGCTAAATCCCCAGCCCCTAGTCCATTATTTTTCACCTGCAGTCCTCCAATGACCTGCCTCCTTTCTCACTGACATTTAATCTATTTCTCTACTCTTGGTAGGTCTTTTGTTAGTAGTCTTGATATTTTTGGTGCCACTTAAAAGATTCTCATTATTATTATGAATAAATAATACATATTCCTTGGTAGTTTCAAGGGACTATTTACGTATACCCTCCCCCACCAAGATTCTTAGGATGAAATTCTAACTCCAAGGTGACAGTATTAGGAGATGGGGTCCTTGAGAGGAAGAGACATCATCAATGGAATTAGTACCCTTATAAAAAGAGACCCCAAGGAATATGGCAGCCCCCTTCTACCACTTGAAGATACAACTAATAGATATCTTGATAAGGTACACAAAATTTACCAATGGCACAATGTTGGACTTTTCAGCCTCAGATACTCTGAAAAATAAATTACTATAATTTATAGGTCATGTATTTTCTGGTGTTTTGTTACAGCCACTTGAACAGACTAAGACATTGCCTTTATTAAAGAATCTCCAAGTAGTTCATTCACCCCTTTCACTATGTGAGAGCACTGAGAAAAGGTGCCTCCGACGAACTAGGAAATGGGCATTCACCAGACACCAAATCTGCTGGTATTGATCCTGGACTGCCTAGCCTCCAGAACCATAAGAAATAAATTTCTTTGGCTTATAAGTCACCTGGCCCGTGGTATTTTGTTTTACTAGCACAAATGGACGAAGGCAGCAGAACATACAAGGCTCTTCATGATCTAGCCCTGGCACAATCTCAGTGTTATCTCTGGCAGTTTACCCTTCACATTCCTACCTCCCCAGTCATATTTCCACCTCATACACCATATCTTTCAGCCATACAAGTACTTGCTGTCTCACTCTGAACATCTCTGCATGCCAACACATGGTCTCTGTGCATGGAATGCTCTTCCTTAATGTCTTCTTCACGTAACTCCCTATTCAGTCTTTCAAAAGTCACTTGTTCTGTCCTCTTTCTCAGAAAGGCTTTCCAACTTTCCCTGACTTAGAGTCTGATGAATTTCTAAATGTACGTGGTCACGTGATAATACTTACCACTCTCACCCCATGCCATGCTTTTCTGTTTGTATCATCACTAGATTCCAACTGTGCCATTATATTTTATGAACTTATCTTTGTTCCTCTGCATTTGCATGAGTTCCATCCATCCTTTTTAATACATCTTCATTAAAAGTGTTTTTTTTTTCTTTTTTGGTGAGAATACTTTCTCAGCATCTGGGGAGCATGAAAGATATAAGACATGTTCCTTCTTCTTAAAGGAGAAGTTCTATAAACCAGAAAAAATGATAATATTCAAGGAAAAATAACAAAGCATTTATCCAATGTATAAGGTTGAACAGCAGTTCCCTCCCAAAAAGAGATGTCCACTCAGGGGCTATGAATGTAATCTTATCTAGAAGAAGGGTCTTTACAGATAAAATTAAGGTAAGGATCTGAGAAGAGATCATCCTGGTTCACCCAGTGGGCCCTAAGTATAATGGCAAGGGTCCTCATAGGAGAAGATGCAAACAGAAGATAAACAGAGGAAAAGGTAAAGACAGAGGTGGGGACCAGAGTGATGTGTCCACGAGCTGAGCAACATCAATGATGGTGGCAGCCAGCAGAAGCTAGGAGGGAGAGTATGGAATGGACTTCCCCTCAGAAACTTTAGAGAAACTCGTCCCACTGACATTTTGATTTTAGATTTCTGGCCTCTAGAGTTGAGAGAAAATACATTTTTGTTGTTTGAAGCCACTTAATTTATGGGAATTTCTTCCAGCAGCCATAGGAAATAATATACCAAGTAATAATACAAAACCACTTATTTTTCAGAGTACTTTTGCATATGTCAATTATTTTTTTAAAAATTTAAGGTATGATCCTCTTCTTTTTCTTTGCATACTCTTTTTCCAAGTGTTGGAACCTAATGTACTGATATGCACATAGAGTTCCAGTAATTGCTTACTAAATATTGATTGACAGAAAGTTATATTTTGTGTGATAAAGATGGAGATACTACCACAAGCAGAACAAAGTGCATATAAATACAGAAATGCATGCCTCCCTCACTTCTGAAAATGGAAAAAAAAAACCTGTCAGATTTAAAGAGCTGTCAAAAGTACATAATATTAAGTGCATGAATTGTGAAGCACAAGTCACAGTGCAAGTTGTTTTCTGACAGTGTAAAAGCATAAATTTTTCATTAAGTTAGAAAATAAATATGTACCACCTCATCTAAACTATGTGTCTCTACCAACATTTTACCATGCTGTACACCTATCTCCAATTGAAGAGAGGTAAAGTGGTAACTGATTTGTTTAAAGCAACTTAGGACTTTGGCCCTGAAAAAAAGATTTTTGTTTGCAAAAATAATAGGGCAAATAAAAAAAGATGAGAAAATATACGGTAGATATTATTGGTTGCAAGTGACAAAGGTGAAATAAAAGCCAGTCAAACTTTTCTCATTTTATGATTTAAAATTCAGTAGCCTGCACTCTTAGCTAGTGTCAAATACTGTAATGCATGGAACTTTATGTTCTAGCACAGGAGTTGTGAAACTACAAAGCATTGCGCATACATATTATAGCAATAGTTTTGGAATCATCTGCTTTTACATAATGTTAATAGTTAATAACTATTGTGTCTATTATAAGCAAGGCTTGTTAATAGGTTCTTTTCTGAGATTGTCATTTAATACAACAATTTATTATTTTCTCTATTCTACAGAGGAGGAAATTGAGGCACAGAGAAATAAAATAAAATGTCTACTATTTAAGTCATCAGGAAGTGACAGAGATAAGACTGTAACCTAGCAGCTTATTTCCAGAGCTCTTGGTCTCAAGTACTGACTTGAATGGCATCTATATGAGTGGAACTTAGAACAGTAAAACTTTTGTGGAATGAATTCATAGGCTTTAGTCCACATTAGAAAGCAAAAATTAAACAACCACCTCAGTCTCATACTTACCATATGAAAAAATATGAGAAATAATAACACTTATTTTACAGGATTAATGTGAGGATTCAAAAATAGAACAGCTGTAAATGTGTCCAGCATAGTGTGCAGGACAGAAAACACCAAAAAATTTAATAAATATTGAGTTTTTAAAACACATACACATACACACACACACACACACACACACACACACACACTGTTCTATGAACCTTTTACTGTCTTTTAATAATTAGCTTAAAATTTTCCTAAAGATGCATAATGATCCCACTGAAAATATATAGTAAATCCAGAAGTGATTGCCTATAACAGAAAATCAGTGGTATATTTCTCCTAAATTAATTCACTTTCTTCCTGAGCATATATGAAGACTATTTTATGGTCCAACATTTTTAGAAGGAATTGTGAGATCTTTTCCATCCAATGGAATCTGGAGAATGGAACTTATATCATTTCTAGATCTGGACCCTGAAGCCTCCACTTCTGGCTCTAATGTACCAGTTTCTATCATAATAATTATCTTATTGAATAACCAGAAAATTAGTTGAAATCCAAAATCAAAATACAAAATAAAAATATCTATTTAAAGGCATCAGAGATGTTTAAAGGCACTGAAGAGTTAACAAGGCAAATGGAACTAAGGAGTCATGATGCTACAGATAAGAAATAATCATTAAGATGAACATGGATTCTACATTGTTTTTATTAAATTTTCCACCTATCAATATACATGAAAAACAAAATTTAGAGAATAAAGAAGAAAGGAAAAGCTAAAATCCCAAGAAGTTAATTAGACCTACTAACCTTACATCACAGTGGAGGGAGAAATATCAGAAGTTCAACTCCTAACTAAATGCAAAATCTTCATAGTATCACAAACAATAGTTAAGACAATACAGAAATGGAACAGATCTCAAAAGAATTGAAATATGGCTTCAAATTCACTCTAAGTATTTTTCCAGAAGCTAAACAAAACCCTCTCTAGAGAAAGATAACAGCATTCATAATATGTAACATTTACTAAACATTTCTGGTATTCCATTTAGAACTGCCAGGCATCTCAAGAGATAGAAGAGAAAAAGCAGTTAATAAAAATAGACCAAAAGGTGATCCAGAGCTATGAATTATAAACTTAACTTGGATAATATGTTCAAGAAAATAGATGCAAAACAATTTCACAAGAAGACTTGAATGTCTGAAAAATTAAGTGAGATTCTAGAACTTTTTAAATTTTTGAAACTAAGACTATAAGAGATAATTTCACAATAGAATAGGAGCAGTTAAAGTAAGGATTAGTAATATTAAAGTTAAATCACTACTGAGCTGCCATTCCACTGCTCCCAGCCCTGAGGAAGGGGCCTCTGGGCCCCCTTTCCACTGCTCCCAGCCAGAAGGAAGGGGCTTCTGGACCACCATTCCACTGCTCCTGGACCCGAGGTAGGGGCTTCTGGGCTGCTGTTCCACTGCTCCCAGCCCAGAGGAGGTGAGCTGCACAGGTGCCAATAGCATCCTCCCAAACCCCAATCTAAATGAAAAGACATATAAACAAGTCTCAAAAACAGACTTCCAGATCACCTGCAGCAATCCCAAAGGGAAATGAGATGGAACACTCTGATGCTCAACCACCTTGACTCCCTGAACTGGCAACAAAAGAGGATCTGGGAAAAATGAAATCAAATAATTTCTCAGATAACAGCAGAGTTTGTGCCCATAGTGCAAGACTTGAATAATGAATCTAGAGAAGAGACAGATTAAAAAAATGCAGAAGCTGAGGAACATGACGGAATCCCAACATAGGAAACAAATGGAATCCATAAAACAGATACAAACAGATTTCCAGGAGATTAAAAACTCCATTGAATGTCTAAACAGCAGAATGAGCCAATGTGAGGACAGAATTTCAGATACAGAAGATAAAATTGCAATTAGTGACCAGGAAAAGAAAAATTGCTTCAGAATTGTAAGGGACCACGAGAAATCAATACAGCAGCTCCTAAATGATGAAAAGAAGAATAATGTAAGACTGATTGGAGTCAAAGAAGAAACAGGAGAGAGTGCAAATGACACAAAAAAATTGTTC
>NW_004624788.1:6651952-6678801 GCF_000247695.1 Heterocephalus glaber | reverse complement strand
AATCCCCGGTACCAAAAAAAATAAATAAAGTTAAATCAGTACATAATGCCTGGAATGAAATACAAAGAACATAAAAATTAGATACAGAAAAAACATATAAAAGACAAATAGGGAAGAGTGGAAATATACAACATATGAGGTGTGGCTGAAAAATCTGGTGAATATCTAAGTTTAAAAATATCACTATAATAAAAGACACATTGCCATTAATCTCCCTCAAAATATTCCTCACTTTGAATGCACATATCTTGTCATTCTTGCCACTTTCTGAAACAGTTTTGGAAGTCCTCTTTCATGAGTATCTTTGGTTGTAATGTCATGGCTGCCTCTATGTCTTGAATCAGTTTAAAACTTTAAAATTTCATGGTCATTTTTACTTTAGGGAAGAACCAGAAGTTGTGTGGTAACACATCTGGTGCATAAGGTGGACGAGGACACATCATAATGTTTTTACCAGCCTACCTTTCCACTGGATCGTGCCCAGCAACAGCATTCTCCATATTTTTTTATCATACCTCATAAAAGTACTCAAGAAAGTCATCACCCTTGAACATGTAATTGGACTCCCAGTCATGGGAGAAAATGAGGCAAAATATTTCGAGGAGATCATTTTTCAAGACCAATGCAAAACATTAACTACAGACAAAAAGAAGTTCTATGGATTCAAGACAGATTAATACAGTGAAGACTGCACTTGGGCACATCATGACAAAACTAATGAAACAAAAGTCTTAAAAATAACCATAATATAAGAAATACCTTACTATCAAATGAGTAAGGTATCAAAGGAGTAAGGTATCAAAGGAATAACGCAGCTGATTTCTCAACCAAAGCAATAATGACAAGGTAACAATGAAGTCACATTTTAAAACTACTGAAAGAACATGTATGTCAAGAAAAATTCTATGTCAGATGAAAATATCTTGAAAATAAAATAACATTTTATAATAGACAATAACTGAAGAGTTTGTTACAACAGCCCTTCACTGAAATAAATATTAAAAGGCAAAAAGACCTAGAAATAGTCAAAACAATCTTAGGAGGTCAAAGAAAACGTGGAGAACTTCAGTAAATTTTACTAGAAAGTATACTAGCAAATTTTATGAGTAAGTTTCATTGTAATAATTTCACTGCCATATCTAGTAAGACAATGTGGGATGGGTGCAAGGATAGGCATATGAAACCTGTGTAACAGAGTAAAGGTCTAGAAATAGATTACCCTTACTGAGTTTCAAGAAAAGTACCATAGGAATCCAGTAGAGGAAGCCTTAGACATCTCAACAAACTGTGCTGTAGCAAAAGGATTTTCACTTGGGTAGAAAAAAGATCTTGGTATCTAATACCATAAATTATTCAGGATAGATTGTACATCTAAAAGGAAAAGTGAAATAATGATAAAAATCCTAGAATAAATGCATAGAAAAACATCTTCATGATACTGTCATTTGGCTAGGATGTGAGGTAACTTTACTTCCATTGCTAGAAGCATAAATTGATTGCTATTTTCAAAAATGTCTGGCAGTATCAAATAAAGCCACACACAATCTTAAACTATGTTCATTACTTTTATTTCTGGAATATACCTAAGGGAAATTATTCCCTTTGACCCCTTTAAGAGAATATAAGAATGTCCATAGCAGGCTTATTCATAATGGCCCCAAAGTAGGAAAGAACCCATAAATTCTCATAAAAAAGGACATATGAATGAATTATGATACAGTCACATGATGGAATATTACAGAGAAATGAAATAGAACAAACAACTGATAGTTCATCAAAATGAACAAATCTCATAGACACTGTGTTGTGCAAAGGAAGTCAGATGGAAAAGTCTGATATCATTGGTATAAAATTCTAGAACAGTCATCTTTGTATGATAATCAACTAACTGGTAATAATAGAAGTAAGAATAGAGGCAACCATGAGGGGACTAGTTATGACTGGAAGGAACCATGTGGGAATGTTCTGTCTATTGTCTTCATCTGGCTGATGAATATGTGGGTACATAAATATGCAAAAATGAATCAGAGTGTACACTTAAAATTACTGCCTATAGTGCATATACAACAACAAAAACAAAGAGAAGTGAAAGGAAAACATGTTAAAGGGCATAAATTAATAAAACAAACCTACAATATTAAATAACAACAAAAACTACTTAAAAGTAAAAAACAAAACAAGCAAAAAACCCCCCAAACTATGCCAAAGTAGATTTTTTGAATAGACAAATCAAGATAAAAAGAGAAAGAAAGAACAAATGTGGAAATTTTATGAGTATGTAAAGAAAGAAGATAGTCATCTGAACAATTTTTTTTTTGAGATAGGGTCTCACTGTGCAGTCCAGGCTGGTCTTGAACTCATTATATAACCTAGGTTGGCCTCAAAATCACAGCAATCCTCCTGCCTCAGCCTCTCCAGTGCTAGGATCACAGGCATGTGCCACCATGCCTGGCTACTCTGAACAAATTTATACCAGTAAATGTTAAAATGTAGATGAAATTTATATTTTGGGGAAAATACAACCTCCCATACTTACTAGAAACTTGTTTCAATTTTAAAAGAAATAGAATACCAGAGAATACTTCTGTCTGTGAAAGTAAATCAATCCATAACTAAAAATATTCTGACAAGAACATTACTGGCCCAGATAAATTTCACTAAGCTTATACAAATTCTTCCAAATATACAAGTAAGAATCACACTATTATTGGTAAAAACTTTATGAAACGCAAAATAAAAGATATCTTTCCAATTTATTTATGAAATTAGGGTGACATTGGTACCAAAACTTAATAAAGATATTAAAAGAAAGACAAATCAAAGACAAACCTCTCATAAGCATGAATGAAAGCCATTAATAAAATATTCACTATCCAATCCAGCAATGTCTAAAAAGGATAATACATCCTCACCATGTTGGTTTTAACCCAAGGATGTGAATTGGTTTAATATTTGGTTAGTATAGGGTTAGTATTAATATCAATATAATTTATTACATTAACAATATAAAAGAATATCTACATGGCACTCTCAATAGATTTGGGAAAAAATTGATAAATGTAAATACTCACTTATTTTAAAAGACAATTAAATAGAAATTTTCTTAACATATGAAAAGTTTCTAGATAATAATTATACTGGCAATAATTACTTTACTACAAACATCACACTTAACAGTGAATTAATGAAGTCCTCACCCCTTGACAATAAGAGTGAGACAGGAATGTCCTCTTTCAACACTTTTATTCAAAATCATATTGAAAGAGAAATAAAATTTAGAAAGAGAAAAAATATTAAAAGGATTTAAAAAATGAGAACAAAACTCTATTCACAATTTTTTTCAAATTTACAGATAAAGCATTAGGATTAACAAGTGAATTCAACAAGCCTATTGGATAAAAAGATAAAAGATTGAGATCAATTCTGCTTCTGCATGCAAGGAACAAAAAGTACACAGGGCTCCTGAGTCTTTATACGGGGTCAATGTTTTAAAAATTGGGCATTAAATAAGAATTGTATGTATAATTTAAAAAAAAAAACACTTTTCTATCTTTGTCTCTATGCTGAAGGCATGCAGTGAATCACATAGTGATAAGTGGTATAAAAATAACAAAGCAGGGAAGGAAGACAGGAAGTGCTAATGATGGACTCACAAATTCAAAAAGTGGTCCAGAGAGGTCACCCTGAAAAGGTGACATTTAAGTCAAGACCAAAAGGAGATAAGGGAATGAGATTTTGTAATATGAGGGAAGAGTATGAACAAGTGCAAAAGAAAAACTTTGGGGGATTTTACAGAGGAAGGCCATGCATGAGTTTGTGTTTTAACTGACCATTCCGGCTGTGATTTGGAGAATCCACTGCAGAGGTCTAACAGAGGAAGCAGGCGATTGAAGTAAAGAGACTATTTATAGTAGTTAAGGTGGGAGGTGATGGCTGAGGGAAAAATTCATATTGGAGAAGCTCCCTTTGCACAGAAACCCACAAAGTTTTGAAAGGGAACATTTCTTCCCTAAAGAGAACAGAGATGGAGTATCTCCAAAAGACACTGTGAAGCAAATTGCTAATTAAGCTTGGCAATGCAAGAAGTAAAAGGAGAAAAATGCTTGCTTTTAACATTACAGAGACAAATGTTTACCCTCTCAAATCAAGGCTGGCAAGAGAAAGTGAACAAACCTCGGTCTAAGTAGCATTCGCCTGTCTTCTGCGCGTGTGTGCAGATGTCAAGGCCAAGGGACACAGGGATAGGGAAAGGACACCGGTCTTACCAGATCTTCTGTCCAGAATGGGCCTTTGTAAGCAGATTCCTGGCAACACCAATTCCTTAAAACTCTGAAGCCAAAGACACCAGCTTATGAGATTCTATAACCAGTATTTTCAAGCAAAAGGTTAACCCAAAAGTAATCAGACCCCTTACCAAGGCCAACGAAGTACAACAGCAGCAGTGAACAGTCTTCCTCCATGTCTTACTTTGGGTCTTCCCAGAATCCTAAGCAAGGACTCAAGCACAAAGATTTATGTGGGAGATAGAGTCAAAGTTAATGAGAAAGTATGGAGATGACACAAAGAAGACAAAGCAGATTATCAAGCCACTTTCCTGTGGATAAATGGAGCATAATCCAGAGTGGAGACTCTAGAAAACTGTAAAATAATGCCCAAGAGTTTCACTACCCAAGGAACAATGGAGCTGGGGCACTCAAACACCAACTTTTGCCAATTATTGGTTGAGGTCGGCTGAGAACCAGTGAATGACTGATTTTATATGCACAGCCATTCTCCTGGAGTTGAGGATTTGTGAAAGCAGTCCTCAGAGAAGATGTAAACACCAGTACCTGAAGTCAGCAGTAGCTCTTTGAAAGCCTGAGGCCCAAGGGATCTGAGGAGACCACCATGGATTCTGCAACGTTACACCCTTCCCCTCTGTGTCAAGACATGTCTGTACTCTGACAAGCATTTCCTCCACAGAGGAAATGATTCTAACAAATTGCAAAAGGGAGACATTTTTCCTCCATCCACTTCTTGCAAAGCACTGCTCATTGATATATCCATTACATTATTGTTATAAATTAATAAAGTAAGGCACACACTAATTTACTTTACAGGTTTCTCAGCCACTGATTTCCTATTATCCCTTTCTATTACTCAATTCAGTGACTCCTCCAGACAAATTGCAACACAAGTGTATTGCAGACTCTTGGATCGTATTAAGCATATAAAAGGTGTGTGATTTGTATTAGCAACTCAACTCATCACCTCATATTCAAAACTTAGCCAATTAAGCTTAAGTGCATATTAAAATAGGAAAGAGATCCCAATTTCTAGTTAATATCCTCATTGCCTAATGAATTGCTCATTCTTTCTAATTCTAGTGCCATTTGCTTAATTTTCCTTTAATTTCTAATATATAAGAAAAACATGTCTAATTTTCTAGATGTGTGAAATTATTGTCTTAATATTGCTTGCTAAAATTTCTTAATAACCCTAAATAAAATTGTCATAAGAAGTAATATATATATTCATCACCTGACCCAGAGCGGAGCACATAGTAGGCACTCAATGAAAGCTTGTTGAATGGCTTTATGAGTCTACTGTATGATCGATCCCCAAGCACAAACCAGAAAGCTGTTCAGTTTTTACTATAAGGGTATGTTTATTTATGTTAGTTATTGTCATAATGTAAAGCCTGGTAAAGTAAAAAATATATGCTTTCAGTTTTTACTATTTCTTAGGTATTTATGGTACTTCTTTATTTTCCTTTTCCTCTGATACATTAATAAATTTCAATAAGAACCAAAGCCTTTAGTTCACACATTTTTTTCGTTCAACATATTTATTAAATGACAATCATGAGTGCATGGAAAGTTGAGACAGGATGATCATCACAAGTTCAAGGCCAGCCAGGTCTATATAGTCAGTTCAAGGCTAGCCTGAACTACATAGCAAGACCTTTTTTCAAAAACTAAAACAAAACCAAAGAATTTTTAAATTAAAAATAAATGACAACTATGGACCAGGACACATGAACAAATTTATGATGCTGACAAGGTTAAAGTAAAGCAGAGCTTAGAAAATCAGTTTTCCTTTCAGAAAGCAGTCTCCTAGCTCCTTGCAGCACCCCCTGCCCCATAGCTGTTAACCTCTGCTCTGCTACAGGAAAGGTAAACAAGCAGATTCTGGCAGAAATCTGCCTTCCTTCAAAGCTGACCCCCTATACTAATAGAACAAACAGCTACATTCCTGTAAATAAAGTCTTTGTAGTCTTTAAGGAACTATATACCCTCAAAGATACAGATGAGACTGACAACTATATCCTGTAAACAAAGTTCATGTTGCCCTGTTCTCACAAGATTCACAAGGAATAAAGTTGTCATCATGTGAGATGTGACTAACCTGCTTTTTGTTTGCTTCTATATACTTGCTAGCTCACTCCCTCCCAGCTTCATGTCTTAAAAGACCTAAAAAGACTACCCCCTTTTTAGAAAATGTATAAAAACCAAAAAAAAATCTCATTGTCTGGCACTCATGTTTTTGGACAGAAAGTCCAGCTGGGTCAAGGTGCACCAATAAAGTCTTCCTGTATTCCCCAGTGGTCTCTCCTGTCACTTTTATCCTGCAACAAAAGTAACACCCAACCTTTAGTCTACAGCGCTCCCATAAAGCAGCCAACAGGTCAGGAAAGGGACTCGAGAGGCAGCCAGGCAAGTTTCATCTTATAAGGGAATAGTTGAGATGGGTCTTTCAGCTGATGAGGTGTCAGAATATCGTAAAATAGAGAAAAGGACTCTGGATAAAGAGCACAGCATGTGCAAAGTTCTTCCCTTTTCCATTTTTTTTTTAATAGGAAATTGTTACAGTGTCATTCTATTGAGGTCCTCCTGAGAAATTTAACCAATAGGAAACCACCCCCCTCAACTGATATTTCCAGAAATATCAAGAGGTACTGTAATTTTGGAGAAATGACAGACAGTACCATTGAGTTTTTATAAATCTTTATTTAAGGATACTAAAAAGCTAATCTCTCATATTACAGGAGAGAGAGAGAGACAGATTTTAAGAAATTTGAGCTATTGACTTATGTGATTGTGGGGTTGGCAAGTCCAAAATTTGTAGGCTGGCAGGCTGGAAATTCAAGTAAAAGTTAATGTTGCCTTCCTGTGTCTGAACTGCAGGGCAACAGTTGAAAACTCAGGTAGGATTTCAAAGTTGCAGCCCTGAGGCAGAATTCTTTCTTTTCTGGAAGCCTCAGTCTTTAACTTCATGTAATTGGATGAAGTCCACCTACAGCATGGAGGGCCATCTGCTTTACTCAAAATCTACTGATTAAAATATAAATTACACCTAAAAAATACCTTCACGGAAACATCTAGACTGGCATTAGACCAAACAACTGGGCACCATAGCCTACACAGATTGACATGGAATTAGCCATGATAGTCAGTGTGGAAGTGGTTCTCAAAGTGTAATCTCCAACCAGCATTGTCAGTATTACTGGGATCTTGTTAGAAATGCAAAACTTTGCAAGTCTCCAGAACCCCTGAATCAGAGGCCCTGAGGGTAGGACCTAGAAATTTTGTTTTAGCAAGCCCCTGAGGTACTTCTGATACACACCAGGGTGTGAGAATCATTATAGTGGAGTATTATGCTCACCTTTTGGGTTGTGGGAAAAAAGTATTAATACAGAAACAGGTTATTATTAATTGGCTGATTTTTCATGGGCTACAGTCACTTGATGGATTTTCAGTTTTAAATGGCATGTTTGATAGCCCGAGAAATATCATGTGGTGCTCTAATTTTGGAGAAACAAAATGAGAATACCATTGATTGTTTACAAATCTTTACTCACTGCCAAATGACTAATCCATGAAACTTGTCCTCCAACACTACCTCCAGTTCTTTAGCTGTGAGACTCTGCTAAGCTAGCTTCAATTTCCTTGACTAAGGTCAATAGGACACACATCAGAA
Organism: Heterocephalus glaber; assembly: GCF_000247695.1. The sequence goes on along the minus strand of NW_004624788.1, from coordinate 6,670,842 downwards.
TTTGCCTCAAGACTTTCCAATAATTCTGACAATACTGATTATACAATAAGAACTGTTTCACAGGAGTCCAGAGACAATATATTAAAATTGCCAATGGGAATGATCACTTTTTTAATTCCTTTCAGTGACTTAAGTACTCCAATCATTCACTGACCCCAAAGTCCTTGGTATCAGTTGCCTATGGCTACAATAATACCACATTATTAAGCAATCACAAAGCCTTAACAGCATGCAACAATAAATGTTCACTGCTCACACATCCAAGGAAGCAAATGGCTAGGGAGCACTACTGCACTAGCATAGAGTCAGTTACATTTAAGGATTGGCTGGCTATTGCTGATCTAGAATGGCATCAGCTGAATGACTGGAATAACTAGGCTCTGCTCCTTATCTTTCATCCCCTCGCATTTTCACCCAGGCTTGTTCTTGTGATGATAGCAGAGTGCAAGAAGGCATTGGAAAATACAAAATTGCTCACTCAAGTCCATGCTTGCATCATGTCTTCATGTAACTTTTGCAGCCACTGCACCCAGTTTCATCCTTAGTATTTTAAGGAAGCAAATAAATTATTTGAATGAAGCCTTTTATAGTCTGTGCAGAGAAAGAAATTGGAAGCTGAAGAACAACAACTTTGGAAACCACCGGAGCACAATAGTTCAATAAAAAGATCTCATTACCCAAAGCAAGTCAAATGAATGAGCCTAATGTTGGGGTAAAGAGACTCTGCAAAGTTACACGTAAATGAGTGTGGTTCATTCAGAGAGAGCGGTAAAGAGCTGAAGCAATGCTTCCCATCTACCTTATGGCCCAGAAAACTCTCTCCTACTTCCTCTCCACCACTTTCATAAACCTCCTTTGACTCCTCAAGGCTGAATGGATTCCACACCCCTCCTATGATCTTCTTGTAGATCCCTGTACATTTCCATTAGTGTAGGCCTCACGGTACAGTCATGAGTTAGCTGAGAGAGACGCTCATAACGTATCTGAGAAAGGTTGTGGTGTTTGATTACTATGTAATTTCAGAACCACATTAAGGATTGATTGGGTTTTACATTTTTTTTAACTTCTAGAATAAGCAATGCGAAGTTCATTTTATTATGAAGATGAATTTTCCTCATGATCCAAACACTATTATGCTTTTCTGAACACTGTCCCTTCCACGTGGAACCTTTCTCCTCTGTGCCAAACTAAATCCTCCTCCTCTGTGAAGTTTCCACATGACTAGTTGTTAACTACCCTTTATGCTCCGGTAGCCTTCTCCTTGTCTTCATTAAAGTATTAGTAACTCTTTTAGACTTAATATTATTCAAACAACAGATGGTTTCCACTTGTGACTGAGAAGAGCTTCTGATTTACCACCAGACTGTGCCTGCCACCATTCAGGGATGCAATGGAAACGTACCCCAGTGTGTCCATTGTGGAACACCAGGTAGCAGCCTTGCTCTCTAGTCTCCACTGTTTTATTCCAGTATGCTCACTAACCTGCTGTCTGCCAAGGGCCCTCACCTTTTCTTGTACGTATGTATTGTCATCTTTCCATACCTGAGTGACTAGACCCTGTTCAATATTACTTCTTGACATACAGTTCAAACACTACACTAACACTAGAGTCACCCACCACCATCAAAATACAGCTAAGGGCTCTGGTTCAGTTATTTGTATGATAAACTCCTTCAATCTCAACTATAAAGACGATTTCTTTTCTCTAAATTTTTTGACCCCAGTACTTTTCACTGAGCTTTTATCTGTCTGTTGAGTTGGCAAAAGAGTTGCTCACAGTATTCATTTCTTTTCATTCCTTCTCTGTTTTTATCCTCTCTTGTATTAAAGATGCATTTCTAAAATATTTTAGTTTTCCCAAATTGTGTTTTCAAGCTCCATTTTTTTCTTGGTGAGTTCTAGCAGCTGAAGATCCATGCCCTACCACTCTGAAGTGGAAAACTAGATGACAAAATCTTAAAAAATAAAAAAGAAAGGAAAGGAAAAAAGAGAATTTTTTTTAAAAGGAAAGAAACACAGTTCAGCAAGTACATATCATTAGCAGGAAGCAAGTTGGTCTCAGGAGGGGTGATTAGTCATTTAACGAAATAAAAAGGATGGAAAGCCCAAAAATTATACAGCAAAAAGCATTAAAAATAATCACTGACTTGCCAACTTTGTGAAGTCAATGGCTTGTAAGCAGTTTGATTCATTATATGACTTTTTAAAAAATGAACACACCAAAGTGCTGTGCTACTCCCTAGTCAGTCCCTCAAGGGGTGATGAAGGAAAAAAATCTTTTTCATTCAGGAAGGCATTTCTAGTGCAGACCGGTGGTCCTCCGAGCTCTGTCCTAATTTTGTCTCTTCTTTCTAGGATATCGCATGTATTTTCATGGACTGAACATTTACTTCAGATGCTGACTCCTTTAGCCCAATCTGTCCTCTGAATTCCAAACCCACATAGGCACCTATGTAGTATATTTCCACTTGGATATCCTGGGGGCTTTTGTGATGTTTAGTTTTCATTAGTACACCTAGACACATTCTTCACTCTTCTTTTCTCTGTTCTTAGCCCATGAGTAGCTTTGAACTTTAACCTAATTCCCTAGCCTTCTAAATTCCAGGTGGGCTTTCACTGGCAAGAGCTCAGAGGAGGAGAGAAGAGAGGTTGAGGTATTTATACTCTCAGTTTCCTTCCTGCCAGTCTATGTTTAGGCAAGCCCAAGGTCACATCTCCTGTGGGGTAGGTCTTTCTTATTGCTACATTAACTTCTGAAAGTCATCATTTCTCTGACAGCGATTGTGAACCTTTTTTTTTTTTTTTTTTTTTTTGGTACCAGGGATCAAACTCGAGACCTTGCGCTTGTGAGGCAGGTGGTGAAACCACTGAGCTAAATCCCTGGCCCAATTGTGAACTTTTTAGAGCATTCAATGATACAAACAGCTCACTGTGGCATGTGTGTCTTAGGTTCACCACCACTGCTCTGTGATCTTACACCTATGGATAGTGGTCACTATCCATGGCTGATTTCCTTGTCTACAAATTCAGTATTTAAAACCATTGTGTCCAAAACTAGGTTCATCAATTCATCTGCTCTTCCTCAGCATCCTCCTCCTGGGCCTTCCCCTGTATGACCTGCCACAGTGAATAGATCTACCATCTGTTCTCCAGGAATCTCTGGAGCTAGGACAACCTAGAGACTCCTTCCCCTCCCACTCACGACAGTGGACAGAGAATTTGATAAATCATTATATCCTATGTGCTGTAAAAATTTCTCATATCCCTCACTTCTCTTCAATACTGGTCCAAGCCAATAGTATCTTTTTTTAAAAAAATTTTTATTGGTGTATTTTAGGTATACAATACATTTACTTTTATCATTGGGTGCTTGTACCTGTACATGATGCAGGCCAATAGTATCTTACTAAGTTTACTGTGACAGCCTCTTAAATAATAATCCTGCCTTTCATCTTGATCCACCCTGATCCATCTGCAAAACACAGATAGGATCATCCTTCATACACTTGATCTTAGCCAAAAGGCCAAGAAGCAATTAGGTTTATCCTTCATAAATGTAAATATGTTGAAGTCATTCTTCTACTTAAAACCTCCAATGCTCTCTACTGGCTTCAAGATCAAGCCTAGTTTTTTTTAAAAACCCTGTAATGAGTTTTTTTGTCATTAATTTTATTGGTACATTTTAGGTATACAGTATGATGACATTCATCTTTGGGAATTTGTACCTTTACATCATATATCTTGGTTCTTATTTTTCTCCCATTCCCCTGCCCTCCCTTCAACCCCTCCAACCCTCTCTATTTACAAAGACTTTGTTTCTGTTTTTTCCTTGTCTCATATTTAAAGAAGCATTATTACTTGACCTTCAGTTACTTCTAGGTCTTCTTTTACATTTTGCCTCTCTCTCTCTCTCTCTCTCTCTCTCTCTCTCCCCCTCCCCCCCAACCCCCTTTCTCTCCCCTAAAACTTTCCATTCCATTTCTTTTCAATTAATGCTGGCCAATTTCACATTAGAACTTATATAAAAAATTTAAGATTATATATATGGCTTACATTATATTACTGTTTGAAAGCTCTGGCTAATAAACATTTGTTGAATGAGGAAAGGTGAACAGCTGAGTAAATGAATAAAGGACACCTCTACTTTTCAAATTTTGTTCTTCTTCCTTTACAAACTTTCTCCAAATTTGGGTAAGGTGCTTCTTTTATGACTTCTCAAAGCACCCTGTAATTCCTCCATTATGACAGTTATCACATTTCACCAAAATATCATTTTTATGTCCATGGAGGCAGACATTATACTTATCCAATTTAACTTTGTTTACCAGTGCCTAACTTGATTCCCAGCTTATAGTAAATACTTAACAAATGTTTTCATGAATGAGTAAACTAAGAGGCCATTGGTAGCATGAGAAAAGAGAGAAATAAATAATGAGATGATGGCTGCTGATGACAATAATATCCACTGTGGTTATATTCCTACTCAGTAACAAGTGCTTCATATTCATAGCTCCCGATGGGAGCCGAAGGGCCTGCAGACATGACATCAGATGCACATGAGTTATTGGCTTTTAAATTTGTTCACGTGCATGCTCTTGTGCACAAATGCGTGTGTGTGTGCGCGCGCTTGTGTGTGGTGTCGAACTGAGGACTGAACTACATCAACAGCTTTGTTTCATATTTTCAGACAGGGTCTCACAAAGTTGCCCAGACTGGGCTAGAACTTGCAATCATTCTGCCACAGCCTCTCAGAGTGCTGAGATTACAGTCGTACTGCCACACACAACTGAGTTACTGACTTTATCCTAGTTTGGCAGCTCTGGTTAATGAAAGTATCTGAATTAGGCCTGGAGAAACTGAAGCCCATAGATGAAGGCTGTGTTCATATCTAAGGAACTGTTCTGATCTCCTCTTCCAAGCTGTGGTAAACACTGCATGACTCTCAGTCAGGAGGTATGGCACCAGTGACTTAGTTACACAGGCTGGGTGGAGGGCAGGAAGAAGTATGTAGCCCCTCCTCACTTAATGTTACCCTCAAATCACATGCCTGATACTGAGTCCATGCTGGAAGTAAGCCAGAAAATATACAACTCTCTACATTTATTTATTTTTCGTATCTTGTTCTGACTTCCTAGTGTCCTTTCCTCAAGTAAACTTTTCTGTTTATTCAGTTTTTTCAGTGTATCTGATCTCTCAGTTTATATAAAACTATATTTGAAATCCATCAATATCACAGGGATGTAGAATATTATCTCTAACTTTCACAAGACTTAGGCTAGATATTATCCTCATTTGGATGAAAACAAAAATAAGATAAAAATACATAATCAAATGTTTCCGAGTCACATTGCAAGCAAGTGATATAGTGGGAAACTGATTCTGTGAGAGTTCCTGATGATACCCTTTATGGTGCATAATGCAAGCAAAGGCTAGAGCTCAGTGATTATTCATGTCTCCACAAAGACTAAGTAAAGCACTTGACAAAGGAGAAGACTGCCTCCCCTTCCTGGATACAGCACACCTTTCACTACCAGTAGAATCAAAGGCTAACAGAGGCAGACTGCAGTGACAAGACTCCCAAACTTTAAAATCTCCTGATATTCTGTGCTAATTCATCCTGGCCAACCAAGTATCCTCATGCTTTTTTCTCTTCTTTTCCTTGAGTGTAGCTATGAATCTCACACTAACCCTGCTTAGAGATTCTTGCTACATTAACTTACTAGGCAGAATTTTCTCAGTATCACTTTACCCTTAAGGGCTAGATTTGTACCCTGGTCATATCTTTCCTATTCTGGAACCTTGGCCCAATCCTATTTCCAGTTGGTATTATCCTTTTTATTTCCACATCACCATGTTCTCATGCGTTTTGAGGCACTTCAATCATAAGGTAGCACGTTGGTCAGAAAATTTCTGGGAAGAGAGCAGTATGATTAAGGGGAAAGCAAAAGGGGCTTTACTTAAGGCTGAGAGTAGAGGGAAAAAAACAGAAAAAGGTGCCCAAGTCTGGCTTTGAAATTGGTGACATCCTTCATGATTTAGAAGTTAGGCTTAAGCTCACTTCTGCTCAACAATGGGCAGGTTTATGTTTTAGATAAAGTTGATGGACCTGCACCTATAGGTATAGGTATATCATCACCCCAAATATTACTTTCCCATAGTTTCATGAAAAAAGGGCATAAGAATATATGTACTGTGGTGTTGGTGTGGGAAGTTGTTGTAGTCAGGGTTTGTAAAAGAATAGATTTGATACAGGACACATAATTTATAGGATTATTTTATGATATTCACCCAAAAAGTCAAATGTAGGGGAGTGCAAGAGATCTGTCCACGTGCTAGAGGCCCGAAGCATCTGAGAGCCTGGATTCACAGCAATGTCCCCCATGAATCCAGCCAGATGCCTAGAACCCTTGGCAATGTCTCATGAAAGTCCATATGGAGGATCTGCACCGAGAAGGCCCAAGGGCCAGTGGTGGAAGCTAGAACGTCTGCACTGGCCAGGTGAAGGTTCTGTGCCACCAGGCTGAGGGATCTACACTGGAGCCAGGAAGCAATGCTCAAGGTGAAGACCAGAGCTCCTCTGAAGAAAACAGCAGCCATCCCCAGTGACAGCGAGGACCTGAGCTCCTCCAAGGATGAGAACAGCTGAGTTCCTATCAGGATAGCACAGCAAGCTTCTCCAGGAAAATCAACAGCATAGAACTTTCCCTCCAGTTATCCTTTTATGCCATTGGCAACATTCCTCAGGTGGGTCTTCCAAGCTCAGAACCATGCTGACTCAGTTCAGCTGGGTGATACAATTTGCCCATTAGTTGATCCATTACAATGTAAAGAAAATCTGCTGTACTTTTTGGCATAGGGGAAGATCTCAATACACAGTAGCTAGATTTTAAGAGTATACTTTATTTTGGTTCGTGGCATCTTTCGTTATTCATTTTGCTAGGAGTTCTAAGAATGAGAATAATCAATATAAGGGGAAAACCAAAACAAAAAGTAAAGGGGCAGTATTCTAATTAGTTTTTACCATGAAAACTATTGAAGACAGATGGACTATTCAGTGTAAATCACATGCAAATACTCTTTAATAATATAGACCAATCTAGACCTAGTTTAAGTCAAAAGGGACTAAAATTTATAACCTTTCATTTTGACCTTGTTTTGAATTAAATTTATAAGACAGTAATAGAATTTTGAAAGCATTAACTAAGGAGAAGTCCATGAGGACAATGATAGAGGAAACTCATGATGGAGAAGGAATAGCTTTACCAATCATGGAAAAAGGGGCAACCTAGTTCATGGTAAGAACAACTTACAAGGAAATGGCATAGTATTTCTGTGCCAATATGCATAGGTTATTTACAATTACTTTCTTGGAATTTCAGTGTGGAATAGGACTTTTATAAAGTCATCTAGAGTGATTTATTCCCCTTTGGGGAATTGGTTTATATACTAAATATACGTTATATATAATATATATTATATATATATAATAGACTAAAGATTATTTGTAAAAGTCAACCTCAACAGCAAATCCACAAAGCTGAAAGAAGGAATGAAAGATAGTGTGTAAAAGAGAATGTTAAATAGGGATTTGGGCAGTCATTTTAATCTCTCACAGTCCGTTCTCTCAACCGCACACACTTTGTGAGGCTCTAAAACAGACAGCAAAAAAACCTAATAAATAACATCAACAACAATAACAGTATCAGCCTGTATTGCAACCTCCTGAGCTGTACGTGCCCATACTACTTAGCAGTTTGCAATATATATATTTTTCAAGTAATGTTTCCAATAAAACTATGAGACAGATACACCACTGTCATTTCCATTGTGGTAATTGGGAAACTGAGGCTCAGAAGGGGTTTATTCCTATGACTAACAGAAGAGCCCAGATTCAATGCAAGACTATCTGGATCAGAGCCTGATGATGCCCCTCCCACCAGAGCAGAGGATGGATGCAGTTCTTGGGGTGTTGCAAATGTGCTTCTTGGGGAGCCTCAGAAGCCTGGCCAACCTGACAATCAACACAAAAAACAAAAATGAACAAGTGAAATGCAGCACCATAGGGCTAAAATGGGAAAACTCAGCAGTATAAGGTTAAAAACAGATAGAAGCTTCAGTTGCTTTAAAAAATGCCCTGGCCTTACCTCTTGTACCCATGGTAGAATGACCAGACACATGACCTGGGTAAATTCCAACAGGAGGAGAAGAAGCTGGCTGCGCCTCACTCATAAAAGAAAGCCACAGGGAAAGGCAAGGATAAAAGAGGAGACAAAATGCATGTCAGCAGAGCAGTGAGGGCACAGTGAGGCGAAGTGAGAGAGAACAGAAACATCCTAATTGTTAACAGAGTAAGGAAAACAGGCAGGCGTTAGCAGGGTAAAGGAGGCCGGGTGACACTGTCCTCCAAGGAGCTCAAAAAGAGGCTGCAATTCAGGACAGCTTGGGGTTACTTCCTTAGATTTTATTAAAAGCAAAACTGCATGGAGACAGGATGTGAATTTTTGCTAACAGTTCTTCCTTAATGTTTTCGAGAAATGCTTTTCCCTCTGACAGCTAAAGAGCTTAAAATTTGTTTGAGGCCATGGAGAAAAATTCTGATACTAAAAGCTCTCATAGATAGAGTTCTTCTATAAGATCAGTAGAAATAAGGGCCCACTAATTTTTCCATTATGACCCTGGTGAGAAAAGGTAGAGAGCATTCAGGAAAAGGAGCCAAGAAGATTTTAGTAACAGTCCTTCCTGGGGTCAGCCAGGGAGCTGGTTGAAGATTAGACCTGAGGTTCCCATCTTAAGTGATACTATTGACCAAACACAAAACTCTGACTTCCTTCCTATGTCAACAATGAACAAATGGGTGCAGTTTCTCTGAAAAGCAACTTGGGTATATGTGTCATGGTGTTAACATTTGGCAATTCCAAGTGAAATACCTGAGATAATAAGATACAAAGGTATACAAAGGTGTATGCATGAAGATATTTATACCTTTATTTATAATATTAAAAATCTGGACAATCTAAGTGGTCATCAGTGAGAGGCCAATTAAATAAATGACATTATATCAAACAATGAAATCTGTACATGCATCTCCTAGTACTCTTTTGAAATTTGGAAAGATTTTCAAGATATGTTCATTAATGAGCAATACATATAAAATGAATGACCTCATTAAATAGATTATACATAATTTAATATACCCTCCTATGTATAAAATATCTAGAAAGATTCATTAAAAGAGTTGTTTTCAGGATGGCAGTGGTAAAGGTAGGGCATGTTTCAAGTGGGAGAAGTTTTAATTTTCCTTTTGTTCCTGCTATATTACTTGCATTTTTAAATCATGAGCATGAATTAAAAAAAAAAATTTTCAAGGTTGAGAAGATGATTCTCCAGGAGAGAGTAGAGTTGAAAATGGAATCTCTTTAACTTTAAGATACAAATCCCTGAGCAGAAATGATAGTAAAATGGAATCAATAGTCTAATAAATTTTTAATCCTTTATGACCAAATACAGTTTATCCCAGAGATATAATGGAGGTTTAATATTTGAAAACCTATTAACAAAATGCATTACATTATTAGACTAAGGGAGAGGAATTATATAACCATCTTATTGAATGCCAAAAGACATTTGGTAAAAAGAAAAAAAAATTAAAAATAAAAAAATTCATAAATAATAGAATTTCATAAAGGATAAACAATAAGTATATAAAAACAACAGTGTAATGATAAATCTCGACTGTCAACTTGATTGTCTTGAGAGCCACCAAGGATAAAGGACGTTTTAGGGTTGTATCTCAGTGGGTCATGGAGGTCTTTCCTCTTACTACTTCCTGGCCACAAAGAGATGGGAAGTTTTCCTCTCCACACCCTTCGCCCCTGGTTTCTGCCTTGGAACCAGCTGACCATGGACAGGAACCTCTGAAACTGAGTTCAAATAAACCTTTTCTCCTTTAAGTTGTATATGACAAGAATTTTGCCCCAGCAATGGAAAGATGACTAATATAAGCATCAACATCATAAATGAATTATAGAAACATTCCAACTATTTGGGACATTTTATGTATTTTTTTAACTTTTTATGATGTCCATGTCTGAGTTTTACATAAAGAAAAAAAATCATGTTTCAGGGTCTATATGAAAAATTCCTCTGAGAAAAGTGAACAGGGCTAATATGTAAACCTAGGACAGCATCCTCAGGACAGAAAATGACCCACACTTAACCCCAAATCAATAGGCTGAGGTATTGTTTTGGAATTTAGGTGATACCACAGATATGTTAGAAAATGCTTACATTCTAAAGTCTCTTAATGATGTGCTTTCATTCAGTATTACTCAAGAAATTACTGAGCATTTCTTCCGTGGACAAAGACTGTGTTGGGATTGAGGCTGTCAAAATAGAAAGAAGATAAGAAAGGGAAGAAGGTATTTAATGCAAACTCCCAAGAAGAGTCCAGGATTTTAGGTGAGGGAGTGGATTGTAACCAAGTCCCATATTAGGGGACTCCTTACAGAAGATTATGAGTGTGTTAGAGAATGGCTGCTGGCAGCTAGGATGAGCTTCAAAGTAGTCTTTAATGTTTATCTCAGTGTGAAAAGACACAAAGATAGCAGTGATGACCCAGGAAAGATAAAGCAGCTTCCATAGAAAACTCTGGGGCAGAGAGTGGCCTTGGGCAAAGTCAGGGGTCCATTACACAAGAAGAGGTGGAGAGATGGCTCAGTGGCAAGTGTGAATGGCAAGTGTTCACAGTGAGAACACAGGCCCAAGAGATTAAGAAAGGACTAAAAGGCTGGATTTGGGGGGGGGTAGCTTTTATTCACTAATCAAGAATCCCCAAAACAAGAAGCTTCTTTGGAACAAGACTGTTCTAAATATCCCACTTTGACATATTCATACCCTAACTGTCCAAGATATCTTGGGTTCAGGGTTAAGTAGCAAATACAAGTCTTGGCTTGAAATCTTGTGACCCCCAATTTGTCCCAGTTCACATCTTGCTCCACCACTGTAAGAATCTGTCAATGGATACTGAGTACTTTATATGTATAGGATGTTATGTAGAAGATAATAGAAAAAAAAATAAGGGCATAACCTCTACTGTCAAAAATACTTAGCATAACCAAGATCTTTATCAGTGAATCTTACACATCATTGGGATCACAGGAAGATTTGTTAAATCACAGCTTGCTGGGCTCCACCCACTGTCTAATTCAGTATGTCTGACATAAATTCTGGGAACGTGCATTGGTAACAAGTTTCTTGTTGCTACTCAAGCTGCAAGTCTAAGGACTACATCTGTAGAATCAGTGACCTATGAGAAAAGTTAACTATAAATGCTGTGGAAAGTCAGGCTACAAAGGCACTCATTTATGAATTGACAAAATATAGCTGATAATATTTTGATAAATTCCCAAGTTGTGACTTTTAGGGACATGGTGATCTCTCAAAACTATCTGTGGTTAATCTACTTTTTGTAAAAGAGGATACAGGTTCCAAATCAATGCAAACGTGGGGGATTATACTTATTCAGGCCTACTCTAGAATGAGAAAGAAATGCTTTAGGATGTTCTCTTAACAAGACCAGATCCTGCAGCACAAGATTTATAGCATTACACAAATCCATGGTTACTGCCTGGTTGGCCAATCTGGGCCATAGAAAACATTTTCCTTATGCTTTCTTGGGAAAAAGCAACCATAATAGCCAAATTCTCTAGAATGCTATAGTTCAAAAATCCTATTACAAATGTTTACCTAAGGAACCAATTGAGAAATATGTGAAGAAGTTTACTGTAAACTGTAGTCTCTTTAAATATAAGGTAACATTATAATTTGATCCTTAAAATTCCCAAGTATGAGCATTACTATCTTTGCCCTATGTATAAGTGTGGCTACATGAGAAATATGATCAGAAAGCTTCCAAGTAGCAGAGAGCAAATAAAATTAAAACTATTATTTTTAATCTAAATCTGTCCCTGCTTCATTCACAGCTTCATTCACAAAATTAGAGACAGTTTTCAGTGATCATGTTTTATAGGACATCATTCTCTACTTTTATTTTTTCCCTACCCAATCCCCAGTGCACCTTTACAGCTCTCTGGACCAGAGCTGGAGACCTGACCACAAGAGCTGCCAAAGCATGCTGAGCATGGTGCTGTATGCCTATAATTCCACCACACTTGGAGGTTGAGGCAGGAGAATTGCAAGTTCAAACCCACCCTAACCAAGATCTTATCTGAAAATAAAAAAGGGATGGGATATAGCTCAGTGCAAAAATCCCTGTTTTCAATTCCTAGTACAAAACAAAACAAAACAAAAAAAACAAAGACACAGACCTGGGATTTGTGGTACTCTAACTTAAATGTGTACTTAATTAAAACAGATTGCTGAACCACACCCCAGAATTTAAGATCTAATTAAGTTTGTGATGGGCCTGATAACTTGCATTTCTAATGAGTTCCTGGAGAGACACTGATTTAGGTCAGGGGACCAAACCTTGAGGATATCTAAGCCTCAAAACAGCTAAGACAACTTGACCCAGGAAATTCTAAAAGCATAGGGTACTTAACAATTGAAGGAGGAAAATGAAAAGAAACACAGGGAGAGGATGAATGAATGAGAGCTCTGAAGGATTATGGGACCCTAGCTTTATAAGGGAATGGAAACCATCAGTAAAAACAATGTAGCTAACAAATATTTTTCAGAATAAAAAGGATGGAGCAGTGGATCAAACAGACAAAAGCAACCATGCAATAGGTATTCAAGTTGAGGGACCTCAAAACCTTCTGATAAGCCATTAGCATTGCCAGAGAACCAGATGTTCCACTTCCTTTTCTAGGTATCTTGGTATTTGGGTTCCTCTGGACACCCTTGTAATACTCCCTGACCTATTAAACATGGTGCCTCCAATGTTTCATTTTATGTGCCAGCATGACTGATTAAGCATTACTCTGGGTGTGCATCTGAAGGTGTTTCTGGAGGAGATTAGCATTTGAATTGATAGACTGCCCTCCTCAACATAGATGGGCATCATTCAATCTGTTGAGGGCTTGAATAGAATACAAACAGAGAAAGGAGGACTTCATCCCATTCCCTTTTCATCTGTTTGGAATGGGAGATCAATCTTGTGCCTTCAACTTTCCTGGTTTGCAGGACATCAGATATGAACTGGAGTCCACACCACTGGCTCTCCAGTTCTCAGGGCATGGGCTAAATTTCTGACTTTTCAGTGGCTCCAGCTCAGCATATCATGGGATTTCTTAGCCTCCATAATTCAATGATCTAATTCCTTATAGTAAATTTCTTCACATATGTAATGCTGAATATATACATACATTTATATTGGCTTTGTGTCTCTGAAGAACACTGACTAATAGAAAATAGCCCTTTCAATGGAAAGGCTCCATAGGTGAAGAGACTGGAATGTTGTTCAATAATCTGCCCTATCTGCTGACGGCTAATGCAGTCATGCACAGTATTTGGAAACTAGCAGTGTTCAGCAAAATAAATTAGTTGCAGAATCTCTCTGGACTATCAAGTTCCATAGGCAAGCACAGTCTTTATCCCCCAGTGAAAAGGGAAAATAACAATCAAGAAGTAAAAAATATATATTACAGTTCCTAATACGTTAAAGGACTAGTTGCATGATTTGGGGTAATTATCTTCAAAAAAAAGATTGATCCTCAGATTATCTATAAGGAAAAAGTGTGTCCACATCATGTGACAAGACTTTCTTGTCAGGGGCAGTGGGTTAGTAGTGCCTTTTAAAAGTGCCATCTAGAGAAGATAAAAGCCCATGTCTATCTAGGGTGTCAGCATTGATTAATAATGCCTGGTATGGCATGGGAATGGGGAAGTGGTGATTCAAATACTATCATAGGTCCCCTCCATTCCCTAATTCTATGATTCTATGTTATTATACTTAATGTGGATATACCTCACATATATTTATCCTTAAAATGCTAGATTTATTTTTCCTGAAGTGTCATCTTCTTGGTTTTTCTCCTCCTGTTGGGTCTTGGGCTCCATTTTTCCCTCAGGTGAATATTATAATACTCTAACTCACAGCATTAGAGAGCATAACAAATGCATAATAATATAGTTCTGTTAAACACATCATATAAACTAGCATTAATAATCCACACTACATCGTGATTTACTTAGAAAAAACTGCATGGGGAAGATGAATTCAAAACCCCAGAAGGAGGGACCTATAGCCCCAACTGAACCACACACTCACTGGATTCAGATACAGTTGTCACAAGAATAGACCTCTGATGAAAAGCACCTTGGTTTCCCCTATTTTTTTTTCTTTTCCTGAGCCTGTTTAAGAGCGGTAAGAAATTACTCCAATGCACTATGGCTGTTCCTGTGGAAACTGTATCAGCATAAAATTATATAGCAGAAGAAATGATTATGCCTAAACAAACTTTCAAAATGCATTATAAAGGATGAACAATTTATCTTGTGTTGTCAGTGTCAATGGGAGTGTTCTATCTGGGTAAATCCCTCCCCGAGCCTCAGTTTCCTCATCATCAAAGGACATTATAATAAAGGACTTCTCAAATTCTCTAAGTTGTGACATTTTATGAATTTTATGGCCTTCACTACAAATGATTACTACATAGAATTGGGAGATTTAATGTATTTTAAAAAGAATTTTCCTGTTATGTTTATAATTAAAAATTCTACTTCTCAATCAATGAGAATCTCATAAAAAAAAATCAATTGGTTAACTCAGTTGGAAATCTACCTCTTGTTCTTGAACTTGGAAAGGGAGGGGCAAGAATGGGTTTCCATTCAGGGAACTCTTGCAATATCTGAGGACAATTTTGGTTGTCACGTTAGGGCTGAGAATGGGAATACTAATGGTATCTAATGGGTAAAGCCTAGGGAATGCTGGTAAACATTCTACACAACATGCAACAGCCCCCCCCACACACAACAAAACATTTCTATCACCTAAAATAGTGCTGAGGTTGAGAAACCCTGCATGAACTCCATCTCACTCCAGGGAGCTCACAAGGATTGTGAGGGTGGGAACTGAGGTCTTCAAGTTGGTACACAAACAAGCTTCATTTGTTTCAGCTGACACAATCAAGCTAACCACATGGTTTGCATCAGCTACACCGGGCCAAATTAGCCACTACACTACAATACAGCTAAAATATTCAGGATTTCTAAATATTATTAAGTGACTTTAAAAGCCCTACAATTCACACTGAACTTTTCCTGAGCTGATGAGTACCACTTGAAGCATTTTTTTATGGTCACATATTTAGCATTTATGTATTTCAATATCCCATAATTTTATTTTTAACATTTTAAAAGAAAAGCTGTAGATCTTCCTTAATTATCAGTAGATGCAATAAATAAAACAGTTTTCTATTTTCCAACCTCAATCAGCTAAAATATAGGAATGGAAAAGTTTGCCAAGGAAACGTGCCTTCTATTTTGGAGGGGAGCCAAAAGTACCTTCCTGTATCTTAGTGCTGAGATTGCCAAAGATGAGACCAGAATAAAAACATATTTTTGCAATTCTGCTAAATTTTATTTTTTAATATTAACTATCATTACAGAATTGGAATGATTCCCACAGAAAAGCCACTGTACCTGCTTACCTAGCACAAAGAGATAACATTTCTGTGTGAAATCCTTAAGATTAAAATGTTGTGATTTCACTGGAAATCAGACCTGTCTCTTCAAAATAAGTCACCAATGAGAGTCCCACATTGCATCTGGGGTATGATAATGTCTACCATCTTAAGTAATCAAACTCATAACTACAAACACATAAGTCTCAGATACTCCTTTTTATGTATACCCTATGCCTCTTTGCTGTACTGTAAATAGGGTCTGAGAAATCTCTAAATTAATGACTCCACTGATATAAACTTTAGTCCTGCATACTAAGCATGCTCCTTCTACATGGTGTAGACAGTATGATTTGGAAACTAGCATTTTTCAGCACAGTAAGTTAGTTGCAGAAGTTAGTGACAAATTTTCAAAATGCATCCTAAATAGTATATTTCTTTGATCAGTGATGAAGTACATGTGTTTGTGTTTGAGTGGGGTTTTTTTCTCCTCACTTCAATTAATTTAACAAGCTTTGCTCTATACTTTTATGTATAAAGTGCAGTTAGGGAAGTTGATGAATGATTTCACCTGATTTCTGCTCACATATTCACCTTACTATGTGAAGTATGCTTCATGGCAGGCTTTTTGTGATCAGGAAACATATCATGAAAACTTCAAGGGAGCAGTGAGTCCTTTACTCAAACTTCACCATCTAAAAGTTTACTAGAGGCTTGATTACCCAAATAAGTTGGGTACACCCCACTCCAGCCCACCACGCACCCTGCCAACTGCTCAATTGGCTCAGGATACCATTACCAAGTTGTCTACTTTCTTTTATCAATGGAAACCTGATTTATTAATTCTCAAACTTCTGGCAGGTCATTCCTCAAAGGTATGCTCTTCTGATGTTCTTAATATAGTTTGAAATATATTTTAGACACTGTGAATAGTTTATGTACTGGTTTGGTTAAACCTTCCACATCCAGTATTAGGTCCTGAACTACAGGAATTAATATTTAACAGATTATAAATCTGTACAAGGAAGACTCAAGCTACCTTACCACAGCTAATGGAAAATCTGAATAGGTCAGACTACCTAAAACTACTTCTGCACAACAGAATGTATAGTAACTCACTGTCACCTGTGGCAAAGTAATATACCCATTTAGAAATCTGTCTCTCCTGGACTGAAACGTAATCTCTTGAGGGAAAGGAATGTGTTTCCTTTGTTACCTAAAGATCTTGAACAATGCAAGGCACATGGAAAGTATTTCATGGGCTGAATAATTAAATGAATACATATTAATATTTTTGCCTGATTTATCTGGCCTATATGTTTTGGTTGCCTCTCACATTGATTTTGCATTAAGGAACTGTCACTAGAAACTTCCAATCAGAATGCAATGATAATATCTTTTTGTTAATGGCGTTCTTAGAAGGGTGGTGACACATGTCCTTATCAGACTGAGCAAGAAAAGCAGGAAATTTGGGCTGTACATGAAGAAGAATTTACAGACCACAGCAAAAAAATATTAAAACAGACATCCTAAAGAATATTGCAGAGTCTCTAAAACCTTCTCATCTTGAAGACCAAATGAAGTACCTCCAAGTTTTCCTTATATCACGACTTATCAAAGCCTACTTAAACTCTACGACAATATTAAAAGGAGATAGCAATAGACAGAAAGTTTAACCTCCATTATTCTACCATAAAACACTAGTAAAAATGCCAAAGAATTCATAGAAAAATAAAAATAAAGGAGATTACAAAGCACTTTGAAAACATAAAGGGTTATTGTAATGCTAAATAATAATACTTCAAATGCCTTCCAACAGATCCACTGCATTTGACAGGATTATCTTGAAATAACAAGTGGGTACCATTTCTGCCTAACAGAATAAACAACTATTACAAGTGCCCTAAAAATCCATATGAAGCATCTGAAATTTATAATACAAAGCTGCTCTCTCTTTTTCTTCATCTTTCATTCTCTCCAATATTTCTGGTTCTTCCTATCTCTCATCCTTCCTTTGTCTTTTTCCTATTAATGTATGATGACAAAAAATTACCTATAGTAAAGAAAATAGCATCCAATTTACTTAAGACACAAAACAAAACATCACAGTGTCCTTTATCATTTTAAGTAGCAGAAAGCTTTTTAAGGAGGCTTAAGTAATTGAAAAGCAAATTACTTCCAAATATACTAGCTTAAGAAATCTGGGCAAGAGTGACTGCAGAAGGTCCTTGTGGAAGATTGATCACATTAGTGGCCCAATTAATGGCCATACTGTATCATCTCACACTGCAATGTGACTTGGCAGCTCTGCCTATCAAGAAGGCAATCTATTTCCTCATTCGTTTAATCAGGAGATGTTTCTGCCTGAAGGAATATGGCAGAAGTGATAATGTCACGTCTAAGTCTCAAGAGCTTTTTATGTCAACATTATTTATCTCAGGATCCCCAGCACTGTCACATAGGAACTGTTATGGTTTATAGGAACTGTTATGTTTAATATCTAAGTGTCCCCCAAAGCCTCATGAGCTCATAGGTGGGAGTTTTAGCAGGTGACTGCATCATGGGGCCATGGTACTCACCAGTGGATTAATCCACTGATTTGTGATGTTGGGAAGTGAAGTCTGGTCCCAGGAGGTGGGTCACTGCAGGTGTGGCCTGTAAGGGTCTATCTCTCTTCTTCCTCCCTTGTTCTCCCTCTGCTTCCTGACTATAATGTTATGAGCAACTCTCCTCTGCCATGCCCTCTACCATGCCATCCTGCCTTGGAGCCAGCTGAGGATGGATTGAAATTTGTATAACTATGAGCCAAAATAAACCCTTCCTATTTTAATTAATAGACCCTGGGTATTTTGTCCTAGTGATGAGAAAGTGACAAAAGACAGTAAGCTCATTAGAAGGCGAGAATCCATGTGGCCTCTCACATTGTCCTATTTGAGGACAAAATCAATGACAAGTGAATGACTAGCCTATTCTCAAATATGTGAGAGAATCCAACCAATATCAGTGGAGCTTCCTACCAAACACACAGCTTACTTCAGGCATGAGTTAATTTGGCTGAGATCAAAAGAACCATTCAGATGAAGCTCCTAGGGCAGAGAAGCTGAGCTGGTCCCAGCACCTGGAAGTAAGCTTCCCCACCGCCATCCCAAGCTCCTAGGGCAGAGAAGGTGAGCCCTGTGGGCACCAGAAGCACCCCCCCACCCCACCGTGGAAATGAGAAGACATGTAAACAAGCCTCAAAAACAGACTTCTGGATCACCTACAGCAACCCCAAAGGGAAATGAGATGGAACAATCTGATTCTCAA
>NW_004624788.1:6421834-6639320 GCF_000247695.1 Heterocephalus glaber | reverse complement strand
GCACCCATGTTCATAGCAGCACAATTTGTAATAGCGAAAACTTGGAAACAGCCCAAATGCCCATCAGTTGGAGACTGGATAAAGATGTTGTGGTTTTTTTTATAAAATGGAGTACTACTCAGCTATAAAAAATGAGAAATTAGAGACATTTATAGCTAAATGGATGCACATTGAGGTAGTACTCTTAAGTGAAATAAATAGGACACACGTGTAAATACCGAATAGTTTCTCTAGTGTGAGAAACTGGAAGCGTAAATAAGGACCAAAAGGTATAATAGATCATGTGAAACAGGAAGAAAAGGGGTAAAGGGGAAGGGGAAGTGGGAGGGGTAGGAGAAAGTAAAGAAGGGAATGGAATTAAAATGAGAAAATGGAAAAATGGAAACAAAGTCTTTGTAAATAGGGAGGAATGGAGGGGTTGAAGGGAGGGCAGGGGAAGGAGGAAAAATAAGAACCAAGAGAGATTGTGTAAAAGTGCATATCTCCAATGATGAATGTCATTATATTGTATACCTAAAATGTACCAATGATTAAAATGAATAATTGATAATGCAAAACAGGAAGAAAAGGTCCAAATGGGTAGGGGAAGTGGGAGGGGTAGGGGAAAGGAAAGAAGGGGAAGGAAAAATTATGAGAAATGAAAAAAAAGGAAACAAAGTCTTTATAAATAGGGAAGGGTAGAGAGGGTGAAGGGTTGTCAGGAAATGGGGGAAAAATAAGAATTAAGATACATCATGTACAGGTACAAGTACCCAATGACAAATGTAAATGTATTGTATACCTAAAATGTACCAACAAAAGAATTTAAGGGAAAAAATTTATATGTAGATAGAATGGAAAGGTGACTTGAGGAAAACTTTTCTCAAATAATTTCTCCATGAACCTAAATATTTCACCATCCAATAAGATTTTGATTTATATTAGATTCTGGTAGTCTTTTTGGAAGAATAATTCTTATACAGTTGGGAAACACAGTTTGACACGAGTTCTTCAAATGTTATCCTTGAGATTTTTTTTCAGACTCTTGTGTGGATGTCATCCAGTCACAGTCATTTGATAGCAGGAGTCTGTTAATTAGGTTAAGCATATCCTATCAATTTGGCTAAACTATTGCTTAAAATGAAGAAGTTATGAATAAGATTTTGGTGGTCAGCAATTCTGAAGGCTAGCTTCAAAAGCTTGATGCTCTGTCAAGTGAAAAAGAGTATGAATTTTTCTTCATATCTGTGCAGCTTACAAAACATATTCTTCAGTTTACTAGAGTGCCTACCATCTACCTACATGGCTGTAGGTCATGTCAGATGTAATCTGTTACAATATTTGGACACTCTGATTTCAATATTTGGATGACTTAACTCATACATTATCCTCCAAATTTCTATAGGCTTGTGAATTTCCTAAATTGGAACCCAGACCCGTGGATAAACACACAGAGACACAGATTTTCACCCAGCTGTAAGGATGAACTTCCCAGAGATGGCCTTGATTTTTCCATGAACAATCATGAGTACACTGACACCGAGAATTTCCAAGGAAAGCTGGATCTCTACTTGGAAGCAACTCTACATCACTGGATCCTAATCTATGAGACACCTCTTCTGAAACTTTAGGGAGCTGAGATCATGGTCTTTTAAAATCACTGACTACTTTCCATTCATTTTTGACTTAAGCACAAGCATCAGGATATGGTTGAAGAAAAATTAAAAATTTACTATGCAAATTAAATGATTCATTAAACTATTCCATATTTTATGACCATAATGGCTGGAATTTTTTTATTCTAGGAAATATAAGTTAATTGCCATTCATAAACAAAACAATACTTTATCTGATTATTTAGTCACATAGAAAGATCCAGGAGTCATAAGACTCAGAACAAGTAAAATCTAGAAAGGCATATAGAAGTAAACTCTAAAAGGATCAGAGAAGACCAAATTATAGGATAAGCTCAATTTAGAAAATTTATATTGTGTCCTTATTACATACTTGCCATTTCTAAGGAAATAGGATAGTGAATGTTTCCATGAAGATCTCAACACCTTCATGTGGCCATCCCTGAATGGGTATACTGGCATGGCTCATAGGCTAATGACACTGTTTGATCTTGTTGCTAAAGTAGGGAGCCTCACTGTAGTCATAGAAGCTACAGTGGTATGAATGAAGAAATTTAAAACTGTAGGGTATCTTAGAGTCTTTAGATTTCCCATCTTTTTGAAATGTCCCTCTTCTGAATGTTTTCTCATTCCACTGGTAAAGTAAAATGGTTCTTGAGATCTTTGAGTTTATTCTTTCCTCCTTTTCTTGTCAAAGTATTTACAAAGTAATTTATGACCAATGGGGAAAGAAACCAAAAAGGTGACACAACTTGCTGACTTGCATTTAATCTAGGCCACAGAGCAAAAAGCATTTTTGAGGCCAGACTACAGACCAGCCAGCTCACCCAATTTAAAGCATACAAATGAATTTCAAGTTAACTCCTTAAAGGGGATAACAAACAGACTGCCTACCTTGGCTCTTGTGTCACCATAACTCTATTTCCCAGAGCATTTTCACTTTAAACTCCTTTCGTGGTTTCCCATCATGCTGCCATGGTGCAAATGACAATGTCTCCTCCAAAATTCATGTTTTATTATAATCCTCAATGCAACAGTATTAGGAGTGTGGCATTGAAAGCTGATTAAGTTATGAGGGCTCTGCCCCATTAATAAGATCAGCATCCTCATAAAAGGACTAGAGATGAAGGAAGCACCCTCTTGCCCTTCTGTCCCTTCTGTCATGTTAGGACACAATGTTCTTCCCCTCCAGAGAAAGAAGCAGCACCATCTTGGAAGTGGAGACCAAGCTCTCCTCAGGCACTAAACTTGTCAATAGCTTTATCTTAGACTTCTTAACCTCCAGAACTGGGAGAAATAAATTTCTCCTGTACATAAATTGAGGTATTTTGTTACATCAGCAGAGAGAGACTGAGGCAATGATTAAAATAAAAATCAAGTCTTTTTAGACTCTATAAACCTAAGTTGATCTATCTTCTTCAATATCATCTCAGAACTTTTACTTATGGATACACTCTTCCCCATTGGAATTTTCATCTCTTCTTTAAATATACAAAGTTCATTCCTATCATGGGTTTGTATGTATTGCTCCTCAGTTCAGAACAATTTCCCCAGGCCTCTACCTGGTTGTCTTTTTTCTTCAGGTCTCAGTTTGAATGTCACCTTTTTAAGAGAAACCCTCCCTAAATACATAAACTTGTACCTACAACTCTCTTTAACATCACTTTGAGTTGAGATCTAGTGTGGCTCCAGAGCCTGCCACAGTGCCTGTGTCAAGACAGGTGTTTCAGCTATTTAGTGTATTATAAACAGTCTTATTTTGGTATGAATTTCCATTTCAATATTCCCCATATATTTGTATTACAAGATGTGTGAGTTCAGGATCCAACAAATCATGTTCCACAGCATCACAACTACCAGAAATAAGATCCAAGATAGAATGTGAAAACTCATAGAGCAATGTAAGAGAAAAGAGGGAGAAAGCTTATATTTGTTGTGAATCAAGCAACACTCTACAGGTATATGCATCTTTACAAGCCATGCTGGATTCCAATAGTAGAAAAAAGATGATGACATTAAAAGAAGAATAACACAAAGGATTAAATTTAAAAGCATATTTAAAGGCTGGTCTTATACCAATAGAGGGAGTGGGTTCCTAAGTGAATAATGAGATGGCACAATGAGAAAGTTTTGACTGTATATTGGAAAATTTGTGTTGGCAGAATGAAAAATTGGAACATACATTATTATGTATGTGTGGAATCGTGAAAGATTCTAGACCAGGGCAATAGATGATCAGTGACTTTTGGGGAAAATTTGTGTTGCACTGATATTTAAAATAAGTTGCTGTGGAGAGAGGCTGAAAATGAGACTGTCTGTTAAATGCTTCAATAATCTAAATGGCAGCATTAGAGAGCCTAAGATACATATTTTCTCCCCCCACTGGAAGACAAAATGAAGATATCAATGTCAAAGAAACATACTGGAGGCAGAACCATGTGGATATAGGAGGCAATAAAAAGGGATATTTTAGTAAAGCAAATAATGTCACTGATATTCAAGGAGAAGGAAAATTAAAAAAGAGAAGCTGGCTGAGAAGGAGTCCTGTGAGTCTCGCTACAGGCAGACAGGCCATTTGAGTAGCCAGAGGCTCAACCAGTTAGAGATGCCCCTACATGGAACTGGAAATGAATGTTTCAGTTTTGGGGGAAGGTTGGGCCATTTGCTCAATTCTTTTAAAGATAATCATTTGAATGGTGTAGAAGAGCTCACTGACAGAAAACCAGAAAGATCAAGGAACACAGAGAGAAAGCAGAATCCTGAGGAACACCTATCCTTTGAGGTCAGGCAGAAGAACAAGACAACAAAGCAGTTTTGTCAGATGGTTCCAAAATAGACTGAACACCTGCTCTTTGTGTCAGAAGTTCAAGTTCTTAACAATAGTATAAATAAATGCATCTGTTTATCTCCCAGCACGATTCTCTTTGCAGGATCACAAATGTCTTATTAACGTCACCCACAACATCCATTTATTATGGCTGTTTATCATTCATCTTGAAGTGACAGCCTTCCAAGCACTTGCTTAAACACTTAGGAAGATAGATTTCCTGCAGAAATGGATGTCAGGTAAAGGGAGAGACAAAGTGTGTACACTTTGAGATTTAGAAGCTGAGTTTAAAGATACAAAGTTTTTTTTGTGTTCTTTTCCCTCTCTCCAAATAACTTTCTGGAAGAAGTTTCATCAGTATTTAATTACAGTTAAAAGAATTTTCTTACATGAACTATGGAATTTTGTTGAGTTTTATTTCAGTTTTATAACTTGCTACACCTCTGTCTCTGTATGAGATGTACAGATAATAAGCAATCATATTTGCTAAATGAGAATTGAACATAAGAGTAAAATGTTGACATGGTTGAACATGTAAGATTCAAAATAATTTCCCAACTTTATAGCCCAAGGACTTGTCCTTTAGAAGTTGCTACTTCTACTTTTTCTTACTTAATCTTCACCTTAATTTGCGTCTTCAAAATTAAAGAGATTAAAAGCTAACCCTACTTAGCCTATGACCTTTATGTTCCTTAGATCCGAGCTCTTCAGGATAGGGTCTCAGACAGCCGTATGAGCTCAACTGGAACTTGCTAGCCATGCAAAACTTTCAGACCTACCCCAGATTTAGTGATAAGAAACTCTGGAATTGGTATCCAACAATCTGAGTTTTTAACAACCTCTCCTATTGATTCTGCCTTGTAAACCACTGCCTATAGTAAAAATTCCCCACAGTGTGCCCTGGCACATAAGGAAAAGAAAAATCAATCCAAAACCTACTTATCAGTTCACACCTCTTACAGCTGAGAAAACTGATCCTTCTGTGATTATTTCAACTTGGATTTTGGTTTTTGTTTGTCAATAAAAAGACTACAAAATGGTGATCAATAAAACACATAAGGCTAGCAAATGAAAAAAGAGTATGACTAAAGTTTAAACTAATAATCCAGAAACACAGTGTAAGAAATTTTAAAAATTAACATTAGATAAAAAATTTAGAGTTGGGTATGGCGGTGCATGCCTGTAATCCCAGTACTCAGGAGGCAGAGGTAGGAGGATCACCTTGAGTTCTAGGCCACCCTGAGCTACATAGTGAGACTCTGTCCCCCATCAAAAAAATTAGAATAGGCAATAATACTAACATTCAAACTAGAAAATGTTAATGAAAACTTAAGATCTTAAAATTTTTCTTCCAACACTTTCTTTGCAGTGTCCAAAAGTATTTTGTCTACCACAATATTTATGTGGATAAAACTGATTGGCATTGCTACTGCTATTCTCTGCTGATAGAAATTAAAGTCTCAAAGACAAACTCTTAGCTAATAATAAGCTTAATATGTGTATAGAATATCTTCTTGCCTTTTAAGCAAGAGACTTTCAAAAATGTCTGAAGAGAATGCTGAAAAGACAATGTAATAGCTTAATGAGGTATTCACATTGCAATAATTTAAGCAAAAAGAGTAATTACAGTTCATTTGAATACCATATGTCTATGAAAAGCATTAAGTCCATAATTGTAATAAACAATGGCAAAGTAGAAAATATATAAAAAGGCCACTGAAAAAGGGAGGATATTTATTTTTTAAAAATACTTTTAACAAGTAGGTTAGAGAATTGACAAATATAGATTTCAGTTTCTATTTGATATATATTTATACATATATAATTTTCTCAGTAAACAAAAAAATTGTTAGAGCGAATTGAAAAATTGACAGAGCAACTGAACCTTGACTCCCAGAAAAATCCTGGCCAGAAAAAAAGGCTCAGGACTAAGCCAGCTCTGAAGGGATCCAGCAAGACCCTATGTGCTAAACAAAAATTGAATGGCTGATAACTCAGATTCTGCAAATCAGCTAGTCTGAGACTGCACTCACTTTTCTTTAGAGTATGACAAGAATTCACTTTATTCTGAGTATTAAATGGTAAGTATAACCCTAGGATAATATAAACAGTAGAAGTATATATAGCAATGAAAGTGTACACAAGTTTAAAAACACCAAAGACTTTAATCTACCCCATAGTATACACATTCTTTAATGGTTAAGGGTAGATATAAAAATCCCACTGAAATTATCTGGATGTGTGTGTAGACATGCATACACACATCTTCTGCTTTTTAAAGTTTGGGCAGCTTCTAAATAAAATTAGTAGAGATTTTAGTGAACTATTTAGGAGAATTTGCATAATTATAATCTGCATTTAAATAAGATGCTTTTATTTATAAAGTATACTTTATGAATGGTAAACTTAGCATTTCAATGCTCAAGAAAACTTAAAAATTAACAAGGTTAAAATCTGAATATTGGAAAGGCACCAGTAGTAGGGTTTTCTCTACATAAACAAAGTATTTGGTTATTAAAAAGTCTAAGGAGAGGTCCAGAGATTTAGCTCAGTGGTTCCACCACCTGCCTTGCAAGCATAAGGTCCTGAGTTCCATCCCTGGTACAAAAACAAAAACAAAAAAAGTCTAAGGAGACAGTTATTCACAATTTTTTCCCCCCTCACCATCTAAGCAGACATCCAAAGATAGGAACACAGCTTTAATTTTCCCATGACCCAGGTAAACACAAGGCAGGATGCATACTCCTGTTGACTTAAACTAAAATTCAAGACAAAAGCTATAAAATAAATATTTTCCACCATCAACTTCAATTATTTTGAGTAAAGGTGAACTGGATACTCAGAAGGATCTGTGATCAGCCATGTACTGAAAACAAAGATCCATAGAATATAGCCCAACCTACGACCTCAACAAAGAGTACAAAGAGAGAAAGCAGTCTCATGTATGCAGTAATATTGCTCCAATAAAATAAACACAAAATAAAATAAACACTAGGAGTTACACAGGGGAAAATAAAACATGTTTGTGTGTGTCTTCCCAACAAAAAAAGAGTAAATTTGGTGTGCAATGGCTATAACAAAGATGCAGTCACATTTCCTTACTTTCTAGATTCCATGTTTATCTTTAAAAGCAATAGTGGGTCGGTGTGACACATTTTTTTAGAGCATAGTAACTTGAACTTAGAGAGTTGGTTTGAGTTGATAGTGATAATGACAAAAAGGAAAGCCCACTTACAAAACTGCCATGGCAGAAAAAGCAAAGCTTTTATATAACAGCTATGATCAATGTGTTAGCTACTCCTCTGAATATTCAATATTCACACAAAAATGTCCCATACAACAAAGACTTGCAGGCAGATATTATCTTGGACTCTCCCATAATGGGATTTGACAAGAGCCAGGCACTTTAGGCAGGCTCAATCAATGTTAATTGAAGCAGAAGGAATTCAAAGGCAAATAGGAGTCCTTGAGATCCTTGAGAGGTGAGAGGGGGCTTGGAGACTGTGACTTTCTCCTTTTCCCATTATCCCCTTCTATTTAATTACTTGTTCTAGCTGGTGCATTGTAATTTGATTTGCCATCAGGTGACTTTTCCCTGATCTCACATGCTATTTGAGTCTTTCATTTAAAAGAAAAATATCTCACAGCTTGTGGAGATGCCTGTTCCCAGAAGAAGGAAATGATTCTCAGGCAGCTGGTTCTCAGGTTTATAAGATCCCCTTTCCTGCTCCTAACATAGCAGCAAATGAGGAGAAGGACAAAAAGAGAAGCTATTTATTTAGTCTTGAATGATACTACTGTATTTTCTCTGGTTATTATTTCTATAGCTGACCATCATCAGAACTTTGAACTAGCTTAGGCTCCCCCAAGAAGCACACACTAAGATGCGAATTTATTGCAAACTAATTACATGTTGGAGAGGTGATCCTAGGAAACATTGGTTGAGAAGTGAGACCATGACACAGGAAAGGGAAGGAAAGCAGAAAACAAATTGGATTCTCAAACTAGTTACTACCATGCACAACCGAGTGTCCCCTCTCTGGGGACCTCAGAGCCACTAGGGAACATGTTTTATTTGGTCTATTCAAAGGGGTATTTTTATCTCAACCCTCTACAGTCTTGGGTTGAGGGCTAATTACAGGAGGTGATGGGAATTATGCCCCACCACTTAAAGCCTGTACTGTATAAAGTGTCAAGATGTGCAAAAATGTGTGTGATGTGTAAACTTTGGGAAAATTTACCAGAGAAACTCCTCAGAAATATGGACAAGGTACCAACTACAGCTGCTACTCCCACTTGCACATGCATAAATGTTTTAAATTCCAGTAGTCCTCTGCCACCACTCTCTAGATGAGCTGAGAGAGAGAGGGAACTGGGAAGAGTTATTACGGTCCGCCATGAGTAATGTCCTACATAGAGAAGTCAGGACCTAGGGTTAGAGTTGGCATCATTTTACTCAAGAATCTACTATTGCTCCTTTAGTTTGGTACTCTCTCACTGACTCATTACATAGCTTTTAGGCTCAACATTCACATCCTTTAGGACTTCTCCTGCAAGTGATGCACTGGAGCCTTGGGCTGTTAAACAGAAAACAGAATTCAGCACAGAGTAGGCTCAATCTGAACCTCATCCAGAAGAGGTTTTTATGATTTTAAAAAGTGCTATTTTCAGGCTGGGGATTTAGCTCAGCAGCACACCATCTGCCTGGCAAATGTGAGGTCCTGAGTTCGATCCCTGGTACCAAAAAAAGGTCTATTTTAACAAATAAGATATTTACTTTTCATATTGATTTACACTTAGTATACATTTTCTGAGAGCTTAGACAATAATTGTGAGAAACATGCAAGACAGAACTACAATTACTAACCCCAAATTACAAATAAAGACAATGACATTCCAAAGGCGAGGTTGAGAGTTACCAGGCAGCAAAGAATGAAGACAGGACAGGAGGGCCGGTGAGGATGCAGCTGAGCAAGATGGTGAAAAACTCAAGCTTTGGAGGAGACTTGATCTTTTCCAGCTCTGTCTCTTGCAAACCAAGTGGCCTGGCCCCAGTTACTTATCCACTGCATGCCTCAGTTTCTCCCATAGATAATAGGGTTGTGAGAATATTGGCTTCATGAGACTACTCTAATGACTAAGTGAGCCAATGCTTGTAAATGCTTTCCTGGTGCCTAGTACATAGTGGTTATACCTTAATTAACTTACTGCTGCAATTATTACCACCATTTTAATCACTTCAAGGTAGAAAGTAGAAAATCCCCCTTTTAATCTGCATGTCTCAGAGTCGAGAAATAATATCTGTGGGACTATCCTTCATACTATGGGAATCAGAGAAAAACTGTTGGTACTTGCCGCCCTGCATGAAGTGGATGATCTTAGCTCTTGTCTTTGCCTCACATTATGGTTATCACAAAATCTCAGGTGTAGTGTGGTGAGTGATGGGTTTTCTCAAAAGTGCTTTCTGCTAAAGTGCTAGATGCAGTCTGATGAGGTCTTTAGTGTGTTGAAGTCTTCCTCACAGTGAATGAGAGCTTGTCAGTACTGAAGGGGACACTCACCAGCTCTGTGATAGCAGAGCACTGATGTTGCAGACAGGTGGGAAAGGTAGTGTTATGGGTTATATCTAGATGTCCCCCAAACCCTCATGTGCTCATAGGTGGGGCTTTGGGGAGTGACTGGATCATGGATTGGTGACACTGGATTATTCCACTGATTGGTTTACTATAGTTCGGGGTGTGGGTGATGGACAACCTGGGAGTGGATGGCACTAACCAATATGCTTGCAGCCTGAATGAAATGAAGAGGGAAAGAAGGAAGGTTGGTTCCTCCCTGCCATGCCATGCACTGTTTCACCTCTTCGATGCCCCTCTGCCATGCTTCCCCATCTTGGAACCAGCCAACTATTGACTGAAACCTCTACAAACTGTGAGCTGAAATAAACCTTTTGTCCTCTAACTTGTGGGTGTTGGGTATTTTTTTCCCAGTGACAAGAAAGTAACAGACAGGTAGTGTCCCAGGTATCCACATGCATAGTTAATCACTTTCTATGAAAAAGATGGCGTCATCTCTGTGAGGCACAAAAGACATCTGCTCTGTATCACAGAAGGAAGAATTACAGAACTGAGGTATTTGGCTTTGTGGCCCAGGTAGGAAACAGCATATTCTTGTCTCCTGACTTTGACCTGTGAGTCTTCATATTTCTTTCCAATGGTTTTAAGCAAGGAGGCCTAAGGAGCTACTCAGAGGTTACTCAGTGTTCTTAAAGGCCTACTGTAAGTTACTTAAAAGCGAATTCTTCATTAACAATAAAATAAGCACCATTTTGAGTGTTGTCACAACTCAACCTGTTTACAATGTGTAAAGTACCATTCATGTGATATCCTTTACAGGCACTTATCACCGTAACCATGGGAAGTGTTGTTATTCTCATTTTGTATATGAGGAAATTGAGGTTCACAGAGTTTGTGGCTTGTCTGAGAGTCTCACAAAATAAACAGGAACCCCAGAATTAGAGAATCATGGCAAATAGTGACCATCGTTAGAGATTATGCCCTGACTAGAGTTGACTATGGCATGAAGAGTACAGAAGGTGGCCACACAACTCCAACTCTATGTATAGAAAACACATAGGTCTGATGCAACTTCAAGAAGAGCAATAACTCTAGACCTAGCTGAGATCTTTGGCAGGTGAACCACTTGTAGGTCTGTACTGGACTTTCTTACAAAACCACTAAGGACACAGTTTTGTAGGAAAATAACAGAGACATTGTTGTTGGGTCAACTGAAAACATTTTATTGGAAGGTAGGCAGTTACAGGACAGTCAGAAATACTACAGTTTCTATAAACCTAATCACGGAAATGTGCCTTGTTCTTTACCTCCCTTAAAGCAGGCAAAGCCACAGAGACACCTGAGCAACTGTGGATGAGACTGACCGCTCTCTAATTCCTGCTTTGTCTTACACAATGATTTTTTGGAAGCTTTGTGAGTTCTAATGTTGATTAGCTCACATTGGGGGCATTTAAAGCTACTTTTGATATTCATAATTTTTTGCCACTCTAGCTTCAGGATCAGAGAGGAATTAAATTTCAACTTGTAAGGTTTATGCTCCTTTGTAGTATAACATTTATATCAAATAGTGTGTAAGAGCCCCAAGTACAATGTAGTTTGATTATATTTCAACTCCAACCACTACCACACTGAGATCTTTTCAGGAGCTAAGCAAATGTGACTCAGGTCATTATTTGAATCCAAACTTTGAAAAAAGGAAATATATTTTTAAATCTATAAATGGGCAAGATACAAATCAAACTACATAGCCCTATTTACCTATTAACAGAATTGCAAATCAGAAATTCCCTAAGAACATAAACAAGGCTAATTTCATCACAGAATTTTACCATTTAAAGAAATTCCTTTTTATAATTCCCAGGCCCAAGAAAAGAAAAAGACAGGAAAAAAGAAAGCCAATCACTCAAAATCACAGAGAACTGTGTGTTATGCAGGTGACAACAAAGGAAAAGCAGTCCAATTCAGAGCTGTCATGGTGAGAGCTTCAGTCTGCAAGGATGAGGGGCTTGAGTTCCACTGTATGTGGTTCTTGGCTCAAGCAGCTGTGTGTCTGTCCTATGCAATGGCAGCACTTTCCTCAGTGTGTTTCAGGAGCTCCCCAGAACCATTCTCTCTCTAGCCAAGGAATGAGCCCTGTAAAAGAACACACAGGAGAAAGCCCATCAGACATGGGCTGAAACAATCTGATAACTAAAGGATGATGGAGTCAGGGGAAGAGGGAAGAGTGGATGGGTCCACACCTGCTCAAGCTTCCTTTTTAGTACCTCTCTGGAAGGGTAGCATAAGCCTTGGAACAGTCAGTGATGTAGAATCTTGGAGGTCACGCAGTGAGCTCATGGTGGCATCCATCACCTTGCAGTCCACACTATCTCTGTTGACAAGAACAGAAAATAAATAACCTGACATCATCATCTACAGAATCTCTAGGAGAAGACACCACAGAACAACACAGACATACAGAAAAGAGTGAAAGGAGGACAAGAGAGTAAAATTCAGAAAGGATACTCTACCTGCCACCTTTCCCTGGGATATCCCTAGGCAGTCGTATCCTGGACTGGAGGCTTGAGATGATTTCTAAGACCTCCTGAGATCCCAAAGGTCTGAAAGGTCAGGAGGCATCATTCCACTGCCATGTGGGTACCTGAACTCAAAGCTCAGCTCCTTGAGAACCTCAGCCAGCCTTGCCCCAACTCTCCTGAGCAGGTCCTGTCACTGAAATACTACATAACAGAGAGTAAAATGCAGATGAAAATTAGAAGGAGGGCTTCCTGTGCCTTTCCCCTGGGGTGGTGGTCAGGGAGAGGCCAGAGGACTGGGGTAGGGCAGATATCAACCACATGGTCTTCTCATTATTGGTTTCAATGTTCAAGTGATCCTATTCTCTGCTTTCCACCAAGTGACAAAAGCTCTAAGCAGATTCTTTCAGTCCCATGGTCCAGGTCCATGGTTCAATCTAGCATTGCCTGTTGACTCTAAGACATCATTTAGCTCCTAGGAAAAGTTCCCATCTCTGTTAGGCTCTCTGCCTGGGACAGAAGAACTCCAGACCCGGAAAGTGAGGGACACTGGCTCCACCTGGTATTCTCTTTTCCCCCAAGTTATGGAAAGCCCAGCATTGCCCTCTTGGTCCTTCATAGAACCCTTCTCCTCAGAGCACAGGGTAGGTGACATACAGTGAAGAACTCGGGTTGGGATTCATAGAACTTGAAGAACTACCTAGACAAAAAAAACAGAAGGGCCTTCAAAGATACTTATCCAAACCCAGTTACCAGTGGCATACCAAAACCTCATGGTATGCTCTGTCTTAGATACACACAATAAAGCAGAGGCCTTATAGGTAGAGTATTAAAGGCGTTAATAAAACTAAGAACCTATCTCTTAGATATGACCATGCACTGGCAAGTTTAAACAATGTTGATGACAAAACACTGCTTGACACATAGGCAACTCTCTCCCTGCTTAGTCTTCACTGTGAGCACTCATGGCACCCTAATCCTGTGAGAGCCTTTCCTCCTGCTGTCCCCACTGCTTCCTGGAGCCTTTTCGCCTGTCCTATAGGCCCATATCCCACTCACCTTCAAGCACCATTTCAAATATTCCCTCATCAAGGAAGTTTCTCATGATCCTCTCGGCTAAGAGTAATCCCTTCCTCTTCTTAACCCCTAGGGCAATTTATCCAGATTGTTCATTTATACTTTACATTTAAATATGTGAACCGTGAGTTGTAAACACATGTCACCTCAGGGAGGAAAGGGTCTCTGAGTTCTAACATTAATATTCTCCATCTCTGTCATGGGAAAGCCAGGAAGGATTTTGAAGCAGGAGGAGGAGGATTTTGATGATGTCACATATATGTAAGGGCTTAGACAAGAATCTAGCATAGAGGATGTTTTGTAAAAATGCATGCTAAATAATAATTTTATGAGCTAACATAAACTCCTTACCTCTTCAAAGCACTCCAAATACAAATTATCACTGTCTAAATTCCAGGCTAATAACTGCAGACAGTGCCTCATTACACCTCTAATCCCATAAAGAGCTACCTCAACTCTCCCTATTTATAAATGCAGCAACTAAAGCACAAAGACATTAAATAACCTGCATGGATGCACAACTAGTAAGCTGTAGAGCTAGGTTCAGAAACTAGGTTACTGAGTCATGCTTTTACTCACTCTGGAGGTACTTACGTCGGAATTTTCCATGATCATGGAAATGTCCTATGCTGCCTAATATGGTGGCCACTAGTCACCTATAGCTGTGGAGCCTTAACAGAAGAAATCTACTGTGACCAAGGAACTGAATTTGGAGTTTGATTTACTTTTAATTAATTTTAACTTAAATAACCACATGTGAATAGTGGCTACTACCTTGGATGGTGCAAGCTTATCAGAGAAAGCACTTCACACAGGCCTTGAGCTTGGCTAGTGGAGATGATAGGATTCACCTTAGACATGAGGTCACAGCAGCATATTCAGAGTGGGAAGCAGGGTGCTGTTAATAATCAAGCACAAGAGCACAGGTTTTAAAGTAAGACACACTTGAGCTTGAAATTCAGTCCTAGTTTTCACTGGCTGTGCTCACATCACATTAGTTAACCTTCCTGCACATCTGATCTCTTTTTTGTTAAGGAGACATAGAAATATTTCTAGAGTCAAAGCAATCATTAAGTAATGCAGTGTATGAGGCAAAGTGCTTGGTACATGCTCAATACAATTTAGAGTGAAGTTGTATCACACAAACACATACTTTATATGAATTCTTCTCTCCATGCAGTAGAAGAGAGGAAAAGAGACTAATAATATAAATGGTTGAGAAATGCTTTTCCATCTGCATTCAACTCTGTGCATACACGTCACAGAGTGAGCATGAGATGAAGAACAAAAATCTGTTCTCTCGACCTAGTGGGCTTTCACAGTCTTAGTGTATGATTCTAGTATTTATATGTGATTTTATTCTAATGTCCTGACTTTAGGAACCTAACACCCTTTTCCCCCGGCCAAATAAGGGTTCTTAGTGTTATTCCTGCAGAACCCAATGCTGTCTATATACAGGCTACTGCTATGGTTACTTTTATAACTGAGTAGCCATCCTGCTTATCTCAGCTCTTGTATATATTTGTGTTCTTCCTAGTGCTCTCATATACACACCTTCTTCCTCCTCCTCTTTCTTCTCCTCCTTCCTTTCCCCTGTACACACATGCTCTGTGCCTTTTTTTGTTTATTTAAACATAAATGCCCCTGAGCTGCAAACCCAACCTGCTTTTTGATGTTGGGGCTGGGACTCTGCACATCACCTCCCCCCCCGGGCCTTCTGGCTCCTTGTCAGGCTCTGTTGGTACGGGGTGCCAGGGCGTGACTGTGGATGTCAGGGGGCTGGTGAGATACTGGCTTATCAGAGACCTCTGCACTGGATCCTGATTTGCTTCCTATTAGCTCCATCCTGGTACTACTACTTTCCTCTGGCAGCAGCAATTAGTTCCAGTAAGAGCAGCTGATCCCACTTAGCAGTTTCTCTAGATTCTCACTATCATTGTACCTCTTCAAAGACACCAGGATAAGCAGCTATCCAGTGGCCTCAGCTTACGAGTTCTTCATTCCTCCTCTGCAGGGCTTAGCCTCTAGATTTTAAATTTTTTTCTGTTTGGAGAAAGTACGGAAAATTTTTTCCATATCTTTTTTTATTAGTGTGCATTTGTTATGCAAATTAATGGATTTCATGTTGGCAGATTCATAGAAGCACATAACATAATTTGATCATTTATCCATCCATTACTTCCTTGGCCCATCCTTCCCCCAGTTTCACTCTTTTGGGGAATTCCAATGTGTATACTATATTTTGATCATACCTATTATTTAAACTTTTTTCCTTTGCTCGTCCCTTTCCCAACCCTAGTAGGACATACAGATGCTTTCTGCAGTTTACTACCTTTGTGACCCACAGTATTCATTTGTATCCCTTGGATTGTCTGATGTGCAGCTCACAATACTTTATATTAACTCTTCCTGTTAAAATAATTGGTGCAGCATTTTGTCTCTTGACTGGATCAACCCTAACACACCTTTTCCTGTCTTTCCATACACACAGTCATGTTACCGAGTACATGAAAGTATAAGTGAGTGTCACAGTGTTGCCCTACAGTTTTCACCAGATAAAAATTATCAAGATATCCTGACATTTTTGTTTCAAAACTTCTCTGTCTGCACCTAAATACAGGACAGGAAAAAGAAAAAGAACAGAATACATCAGAACATGCAATTTGATATGTTAAAAAGTAATCAACCCCTGAGCTACCTTCTCAGGGAGCTCATTCCAGGTCAGCAAAAAGTCAAGTAAAGCAGAGAAATTTTCCATTAAGGAAAACCAACACACATAATTCTTTGTGCATGCCTGGGTGGAAGGCATTCACCAAAGCCTTACGTACAGACCTTCTGTAGCAATGTATCAGCAACTAACCTACATCAGATGAACAAGAGCCTTCTGCAATATGTCAGCCTTTGACAGCTTTAACTTACCCATCTGCCAGCTCTCTAGAGAAGACACATACATACAACACAAAGCAAGAAGAGATTATATTATATCAGATCCACTTTAGAGATTCTGATCATGAATACTCCCATTTCTATTTGCTCAACACTGTTGGTCTTATCTTTTTTAAATAGTAGAAGATATAGGACCAAACCTTCAGTGCTTATTGATCACTGCCTTCCTTTTCAACCTACTTGGGATGAAAGAAGGACATGTTGACCCAGGCATCTCTGATCGCATTCAGACCTCACTCTTCTGAAATGACTCCTGCTATAGGACTTCACGCCACAGATTTTTCTTTATGCCAAAGTGATTTTTACACCTACTTCAATTCTCAATGTGATTTGCAGCTGAGACATTTCTAGTAGACAAATGGGCATTCTAACTCAGAGAAGGCATCACAGCCTGAATCCTCATATGTCATAATGTCCCCCATCTTCAGTCTGGTTCTGCTGGTAGCCTAGACCTCCATCCCTATCTCACCTGAACCAACTCCTTTGAGGAACTTATCAAGGAAGTCTACTGGTTCTGCCTTGAATGTCATCCATTGCTGCTCTCAGTCTTCATAGATAGTGGTTTCCTCAAAGTTTAGCAGCCCCATTTCTTTACAAACCAGGGTTTCTGTTAATCCTATAAATGTAGCAGATGCTCAGTCCCTCACCCAAATCCTTAAGGTCTTACCAAGTCCAACTCCCAATAATTGCATCTCTTTGAAAGAGGGTTCTCTCCAGACACCACGTTTAGGCATGGCAGTCCAGGAATATCTGAATAGCAACTTGTCCTGAGAGGAGTTCTTAACTGGGAACTGATAGGTGCCCAGAGCATAATTGTGAGTCAAATGTGCTAAACCATTTTCTGGAATTTTCCCATAGTTTCAAGTTGTAGGTGTCCATCCTAAGTAGCATACTCTTGCTGGCTGCCTTTCTTTCCAATCCTCCTTTCCCTCTCCCCTTAATGGTGTTTCCTATACTTTCCAAATAAACTACTTGCTCTCAAATCCTTGCCTCAGGGTCACTTCTAGGGGACTAAAACTAAGACAGTAGAAAACTACCATTTTCTAACTCTCTTTGCTTCAGTCACTTCAAAAAATTTTATGTGCATAAATATGTATTATTTCCAGGCTATATTAATTGTATTTACAAATAATTATATATGTCCAGTTGATACTTGAGTTTTCAAGTATTTGGTGTGTGCTGGTGGGGTCTGTCCTGTAAGTTGATAAGACACTCAAATCATTCTATAATTTTCCACAATACCCAGCATGACACTCTACAGACCTGCATATTCATTCAATCAGTGCCGACAGGCAAGAGGCATAGAAGTCAGGTCTGTTTGTCCCACAGTCTTGTCAAGGGTGAGAAAGCTCTTAAAAGGAAGAAATTGTGAGCTGTTTTCAACCCTTTGGAGAAGGAGCCTGCAAGCTCAGAATGAAACTGACATTAAATGAGGGCACTGAGTCATGTGGGATGTGCTAAACTTTGTAGATCACACAACATGTGACGCTATGTAATCAAATATGTTCCTGTAGCCTGTTTTGGAGTGACAGTCCAGTCGGAGGCAAATGGCCTTATAAGATACGCCAATCCAAGGACAATCTCTATGAGATCCTTTCTGAGAATTCTAAACCTCTGCTGGAAATTACAAGCCATCTAATTTATTAAGCCCTATCAAAGTGCATCATAGAAATGGTACTAATAGTTAAGGTCCAAAAGAGGTAAAGAGAAGGTCTTATATTAATTCATTTTATACTCTACAAGTAAAAAGTTTAAGGGACATTTAATAGTGTCAGACAATAATGAATATTAATACCACTGACTGCAAACACTCTCTCTTTGCTTAGGGCTCTCATATGTCTCCTGGACCAAGAGGACTTCCTTTATGGCCTTTCTGCTTGCCTAATTCTTTTCCTAACTAGAAAAAGAGCCTGGCTTATCAGACATTCTAGACCTAGAATCTTTATTAACTAGCTCCCCCAGGACCAAAGATTCTAAAGGACATTCTGAATCAAACAAAGGTGAAATGACACTCAGAGCTGAGTATTTTGTTGCATTATTTCTAAGCCTTTTACAACTGACAATCCAGATAAGATATTGATTAAACAGATTATGCTGCATCCTTAACTTAGCTGCTAACAGAGTTCACAGTAATATAGTTTCAGCCCTTCCTGCTTGAATCTAGTGCCTCTCTGGCAACCAAAGACATAACATACTCAGCATCCTGCAGACACCTTGTCTTGCATGGTTCCAGGAGCCCTGGGCAGGCCTGCAGACAGAATGTAGCCATCACAAGCTATGGAATTCTAAAAGAACATTTCTAAGGCTTTGTCTGAAGAAAGACACCACCATATGGCTTTATATGAATCCTGCTGATTGAGGAAGCTTCAGATTCTATAGAAGCTTTCTAAGAATAATTCTAATTTGAATAGAAAGTCCAGTCCTTTGCAGAACCAGACTGTTGTCCCTCCATCACTTGGAAACTTGAAGAGGCCACAACAATGAAAAGCAGACAAAGAAATACATAGTTCATCCAGAAATGAATTGCAAACAGAATTACAAACAGCTGCCACACTACAAGCCAGAATTAAGAAAGGCATAGAAGAGAAGAAAAACAACTATGACAGACTGAACTCCAAGCACCAAACCTGAAGGCACCTGTGACATACTTTCTTGATCCTCCTCTATCTTCCACCAACTCTCCAAAGAAAAGCTTCATTTATCCATTATATAAATCCAACAAAGTTTCAGAGTCAAGTACTGTGTGATCCAGCCAATTCCAAAGAGTTTTAGGGCTGGGGATTTAGCTCAGTGGTTCCGGCGCCTGCCTCGAAAGCGCAGGGACCCAAGTTCGATCCCCAGTACCAAAAAAAAAAAAAACAGAGAGTTTTGCACATTTCTTTAGCAGAGAAATTTAAGGCAATTTTTTCCCCATGCATGTGAGAAATACATTACCAGTGAAACATTTATTTATCCTCACCTTCAAAGCCATGTACATTCAAAGGGAACTATGGCCTAAGGAGAAAAGGAAACACATCCCACTAGGCTACTCACTCTCTGGGTTCTTTGTATGCATGATTGTCCTATAGCATGGAAAGATATCTTGCCAAAAATTTCCCTTATACATAAGGAAGACTAATAATAGTCATGCTACAGATATTTAATAATAGTCATGCTACAGATATTCCACATTATCTCAAATTGTGCTCAAGTTTGCATTGAATCTATCATTGGCTGTTTGACTTGTAACAAGTTGTAATATTAATGATTGCCCTTTGTCTCATTAATATCTAAAGTACTGAATATTAAAAAGTACCTTATTTGAGGTCAATTTTAAATCTGTCCAGGGTCTACTCATAAGGCAGGCTAACTGTTCTCCTCTTTAGTTTTATAGCAGTTCTTTTTCTTAACCTCCAAGATTTATTTTGTCCTTGACAATCTCTGGATATCTAATACAGAATGAATAAAGGAGTACTTCATATACTGAGTGTTTTTACAATGCTGATGCTGCTTCGAAAAAACTAATGCTCCTATATAAATATTTTTGTATATATCCCCGACTTTGGCAACTACAGTATAAACTCCCTGAAAGCAGAGACAATTCTTGATGCATCTCCTTTTGTAAGCTTTTCAATGCCTATCAGGGTGCTGGGGACTAAGTTAAGGAGATTTTATTTTCTGAATAATAAATCTGGTGCTCCCTGTAATAGGAGATACTTTGTAATACCATCACACTGGAATTATGCATCCCCAGGCTTCCAGGGATTCCAGACAAGGGTTCTTGATCAAGTTGGTACCAATGAGTTACTTGGAGGTCTTCCAATTTTTATTTTTTAAATTTATCCCTCTCCCACTTTTTTTTTTGTGACTGGTGAAGGGAGGAGAGAGGGGAAAATTTGTAAGAAAATTTTACCAAAATGAGTTCTAACATTACTATCTCTTTCCTATTTCCATAGTCTAAGAATGAATACTCTGAACACGGTCTTAAATTTGAAAATATCATTTCATATGCAATTATTTAATATGTAGCTTATTGATGCCAATATTGCAAGATTTTGCCAAATCATCATAATGTGGAATGAGGCTTTTGGAAGCCTCTGTGTTTGTCAATTGGGGAAATTGCAGGACAGACCTGTGAGTTTTAGATACCTTAGACTTGATCCTATCCCTCTTGGTCCTTTTCATACTGATATTCACAGAAAATACAGGGTTCAGGGGCAGTCACCTTCTTGTTGCTGTGGAATGCTAGGAGTAAAGCTAGTGGTGGTCCCAGAAGTACCCAAGAAATAATGGAGAGGTCTGTTCATTACTGACCAGTGTCTGTGATAAACAATGGGTACCTATCTAGTTAATTTTAGACCATTTCAAGTTTTCATTGATTCATTTATAAAACAGAATTAAGTGTCTTGATGACCTTCAGACAAGATACTCATCCCATTGCTGTCACCCACTGGAGGATCAATCAGAAGGTCTCCTACACTGCAGCTCAAAGAAGGTTACAGAGGTCAACTACCAAAATGGGCTCAACTGAGGTTTTTCATCCAAGTCTACACCAGTAAATTTCCAATCTATCAGTCGTTCCAAAGCTGTGACCCAGAGGAACCAAGTTCCCAGGCATAAAACGAATATAAACAGAGTTCATATTTGCCTGTGTGTGGCCTGCCCAGATGCAAACAGATTACTCAACCAGGGCAAACACACAAGATGCCAGCATCAAAACCAAATAGCGACAGGGCCAATTATGACTCAGCTTGCCTTCCTGAATATGAAATGTCACTTGTGTCGGGGAAATGCTGTCTGCAAAAGCCCTGTGAGAGAGCAGCCAGATCACTGTGACTTTCATTCCCCTAGATGTCATGAGGAAGAAGCCAGTGAGTACAAACTACTTCCTTTGCTAGGCTGAAAGTCTTGTAATTCCTTAAGTTTTGAGAAGTAGAGATCTTTAATTTAATCTAGAAATCATCTGAACACAAAAGCCCCAGAAGTTATCTAGATAATAGAAGAGGACTGTGTGGGTATCATGTAGAACTTCAGGAATCTCTTATTTCAGTGGTTACTTGCCATCAGTCTATAAGGGTCCAGGCATGCCAGACCCTTCTATTTTTCAAAAGAAGCAAACAAAACAAAACAAAACAAAAAAATCCCTAGATTATGTATGGGTGGCTTGCTGACACTAAAATGTTGCCAACTACAAAATTTTTTAATTACTATGCAAGGAAACAAGACACATCCATAGGCCACATTTAGCTTGTAAATTGCCAAATTCCTAGGTTTCTTCTATAAATAAAATAATAGATGTGGAAAACATCAGGTTTTAATGATTTTTATGTAAGGAGGGTACAAAAGGAGTGTATTAGCCTGAGAGTCAGGAAAATTATGTATTTGTTCTGGATCTGTTAATTAGCCAGGCTTCTTGGAGTTTCTGCTTCATCCTATCTAAATCCAAGGCAAATCTCAAGACAGTTTCCAGATCACATCAAAGTGGGCAAAGATACATGGAAAGTACTCCATGCACTGCCTATATTATACCCTGGTTCACTTGCTGTCTCCATACCCTCACTGAAATCTGGGATAATGACTTTACCTTAAAGGAACTCTTGTCTGAATTAAATGGGATAATAAAACCCAAGTGTTTAGGACATTGCTTGACAGAGTAGTCCACAAGAAGTCTTTGTTGTTATTTGTAACCAAGAAACAAATTTTTTAAGGCAAAAATTATAGAAGCATTGACACAGAGTTGCAGAGAAAAGGACAGTTTATTCAAGGCTCTGCTAGGGTATACAAATGAAAATCAAGAAATAGTTCTTCTCACTCGAGTAGAAAATTTTCCATGAAGTTCTAGTTTCTATTAAACTCTTGACTCACAAAATGTTCTTACTCTGTATGGGACTCTTCATTTTATTCAGAATTAACAAATAGGCTAGTGTTAGTTCTCCTGCTATTAATGACTAATGAAGTTGATATGACAGTGTTTTAATTGATTGATACAGTGAGAGAAGAAAAACTCGATAGATTTTTTTCTGTTACATAAAATCTAAAGAATACTTTATACTATTCAATAAAACCAAAGATTACTAATTTTTCTTTTTAAGACCTACTTCATGAAATGACCTTCATTCTGATTCATTGCATAAAATTAGAATTTTGTTTTCTTTCCTATAACAGTTCTGAAACCAACATGCCTCATAATCATAGGTATTGTGTTTGAAGTCTTGAAGTCTGCAGAAAAGAAACATTTACTCTATTAAGGTAGATAAAGCTATCCCAAGCCACTGGTAGGTAAATAGGGTATATATCAGTAGTGTCAACATAAAACACTCAGGAATCCAACAGTATCTTCTATGAAAGCAAAACTGCGTAAAATGTTTTAGAATCCAAGGTAAGGAACATTATTTTTTAAAATAAATAAAACAGAAAGTTCCCCAAAGGTGTAGATCTTTCTAAATGTAGAACTGAAAGTAGAGTTCTACTCATTAAAATTTTTCATTGTTTATTATCTTTCATGTTTCTACCATGGTGAGATCAGCCAATTTCTCACACACCACAGAGACACCATTTCATAGGCCAGGGCAGGCTCTTGGAAGACCCTTGGAGAGTTCTTCAGACAGTTTCCTCATTCTGCTTCTTATGTTTCCTAAGTTTTCATCTGTTTAAAGATTTAATTGAACAACCTGACCAAAGCCACTCAGGCCCATTCATTCAATGAGTGACAATTTCAGGTAGTCATTTTTACCTCCATCTAGGTAGGTACTTAGTACAAATCAAAACTGCAGTAACAAAAACAGTACTAAATATAAAAATTCTCCAAGGCTTATTTTCAGTCATCTCTTCTACATACTCTAAATGAGTTAATCTTTCTGGCTGATCAGTTTGTTTCTTACAGATACATATGTTTATATATAACAGATATATATATATATAAATATATATATATATGTATCAGATATACTGATTATCAGCATTTAGAAACATTTCCCCTTCCAAATACCTACGAGAATGGCTTGTACTTAGTAGGTGTTCTATTAATAACTCATTAAATTCAATTATGGTTCAAATTTAGGACTGGTCACTGTTTTAAAACAGTTCAACCTCTTAAAATTCTTCTTAGTGCTCTCATGGGAGAAAGTAGAAATGAATTCATTAACATGCCTGGCAAAACGAAAAGCCCAAATTGGATTTTCCTTGCCCTTCTAGTTTGTTATACAACTGGAATATGAAGCTGGTTGGAAATCACATTCATCTAAGTTGGCAGATCTATCAAGGATCTTATTGAAGATGTTAACATATGAGGTGGTTAAAGTGGGATTTATGCATTTCCATCATAGGTAACGGAGATGAAAAGAAACCTGTCAAATCAGAGGGGCTATTCATCTGCCCAAAGAGAGTGTTCAATTAAAATGATTATTTATATATGGTCTGTAGAACTTCAAGACTTCATTCTTCATCACTCCATTCTGGGAAGGTGGCAAGGGGCAATGAGTATGTCCATTTTTGCCTGTGAAATACACAGTGATTTCATGAGGAGTTCCACAGAGTGGAAATTAGTGTTCTGGACCTTAAGCTCAGAAAATGGACTCTTCAGGCCACAGATTTCAGGATAAAGATTGTTTGGCAGGTTTATACATCCCTAATCAGGGTAGAAGAGCTAATTACAATGAAGTTTACTGTCATTTTATAGGCATGGCTTTATAGAATGAAGCTATTTATTTCTTCCTAAATACTATGCTTATAATTTAAATATTTAGTTGTGAACTGAGGACAAGCTAAATTATTATAAGTAACATAATAATTCCACCTAGGAATGTGTTTTTCATAAAATAGAACTGTTTATTAAATTAACT
This sequence comes from Heterocephalus glaber, assembly GCF_000247695.1. The sequence goes on along the minus strand of NW_004624788.1, from coordinate 6,614,948 downwards.
TTCTTTACATTTAGTCAAACAATTTAGAGAGCAATATCAAAAGAAAATCAAATGCACTGGTACCTCAGTTCACAACCTTAATTTGTTCTATGATTTTGGAAAAGATGCCCATATTTGTGTTTGTGCGGCAAAGATGGACCCAGTTGGGTTTGTCACCCAATGCAATGTTTCTAAACTAAAACAAAATTTTTCCAAACATTTCTGTTTGCAAACCAAATTGTTTGCAAACAAAAGCATTCATGAACTAAAGTAACACTGTACTTAGGTATAATTTGGTGCCATATTCACTAAACTTACACTGTTAGCCATCACAGTTATCCATCACTACTCAATCTAAGCATCATCATAAACACAAACTTGAGTAGGCCTGATGCTCTCCTAAGTTTCTTGGTGTATATGTGTACATCTGTGTGTGTGTGTGTGTGTGTGTGTGTGTGTGTGTGTGTTGAGTGGGATTCTTTGTTCCAAACCATCTATTAATTATTATGAATGTCTAAATTCCACATGACCTTTCTTCATATTTAAATTTTTACTTTCCATAACATTTACAGTAACAGAAAAATGCAACTCTCCTGTCTGCATATTCAGCACAGACTATCTCTCTTTCCCTTTCTAATTTCTTGATTCCTCTTTTCTTCATGTACTTTGCTGAGAGGAAAAAGAAAATCAGGCAGCTTAGAGATATGACATTTTGTGAAATCTCTGATGATTAATTTCTAAGTTGGAAAGTACATACTTCTACAATAATATTAAAGAGTCACTCTGTGCTTCACCCTGAGGTTTATTCTACAAACTTCCACAGCTATTGCCCTGATTAGTTCAGTCACACACAGTTTAGAAATATTACACCGTTTTAAAGGGATTTGGAATTAGTCAAATTATCGATCTATTTCAGATTTTCTTCCTGTAAACATATAAATATATTTTTTCTTATGCATAGGTACCCGAGACAGTATGTAAGTGCCCAAGGAACTACACCATATTAGATATTTAATGTTGTTTTGTCCTAGGAGCTCATAGTAGGCGATGTGGACTCAGACATGTGGTAAGGATTCAGCAAACTCTACTTAAAACATTAAACTGTGAAGGGCAGTGAAATGTCTGTCTCATATATGACAATCCAAGGTGAAAAACAAAGATAGATATAAGCCAAAGATGATGGTACATGCCTACAATCCCAGTACTACATGACTGAGTAAAACAAGACATCTTGGCTCAAGAAATTAAAAAGGGAAGTAGACAAATGCAGCAAGAGATTTTTAAACAAAGAAATTCTGAAAATATTATCACAAAGGCCCCAAAGAACATAACATGAACAGATTTTTAACATATTATATTAAGTGGTCATATAGGCAGCTCTCTGAGAGCTTATATTTTCAGTCTGTGTTCAAATACAGAAAAATATGAAGGGCACACACTGTATTAGGAAGGCTAAAGCAGAGAAAGAACCAGGTTTTTAAGAAAAGCATGAAGAAATATGTGCTCTTTTCTTCTACAATTCCTTTTTTTTAAAAGCTCAATCCAAAAAGAAAAAAACAAAACAAAACAAAGGTAGAGATAATTGATAGCTTATTGTAGTACAGGTAATGTTGACAGCAGAAAAGATACAGAATTCTTTTGCTGTAATTTTCTCTATGGAAGTAGTTTTCAAACAAAAAAGGCCAAACGTAGTAAACAGAATATTTACTAATTTACTACATGACTACTTTAATAATTTGTTAAAGAAATAACTCGCAAGTGCCAAGAATTATGTTAGCCACTGGAAAAACAGTGGTGCATAAGGCAAACATGACCTTTGCCCTAATAGAACTTGAATTCTTGTGAAATTAAATCTGAAAGGAAACCTGACAGCTCCTTTAAAACAATCACACATAGATCCTCCAAGGTTAGCAAAGGAGTTATCTATCACTCCTTTGCCAACCTCGAAAGGCTGAAGATTCGTTTTATTAATGGAGCTGTCACATTCTTTACAATGTCGAAAAGATGATGAGGAAGTAGAATAAAGAACTTGATGGATTAAGTTTGAGATTCCAGAACCAAAGTAATCAGCTTCTAAAACACTGAAAGACTTTATGGGGTAACTATAGAGCACATGGTGAATTTCACTCTCTGAAATTTTTAAGAATTTTTAACTGTGTAAGTAATATACATTCTTTTCCCAACTAACAATACAGAAAGAATACGGAAAACAAAGTTAAGGGATCACAGTAATATTGCCATGGAGGCCTTTGTACATGTTGTAATGCAAGGTAGGCTGAAGCCTGCTGTAAAAGTCTTAGTACAATCAACTCTGTCCACCTGCTTTCCAACTCTGCATTCAGTAATAGCACATTAGTAACTGGCACTTGCCCATGGTGGGTGTTATTTACAATGTGGAAAATGGCAAACACTACAAGAGATTTTCTTCCTTCTTTCCTTCCTCCTTCTCCCACTCTCCCTCCCCAATTTCTTCTCTCACCTCTCTCTGTAGAGGCAGTAGTTTACCAGTACATCAACTTCTCAATGTAATATGCTGTCACTTCTGTAGAATTGTGTTTTCCAGGTTCTGGGTATGTATTTTTTTTATTTTTATCAATGCCACCAGGTTTTTTTTCCATAATGCAAAAATTTATACTGCTAATATAAGCATGTGAAGTAATATAACTGATTTCTCATCAGTCATGTGATGAATGTTGTATGCTTTTCATTTTAGCCAACACATAGTGTAGAAAATCATGTCCCATTATTACTTTAATTTATGCTACACAGAGCTCAAACGAGGTGTTGGATTCCACTTCTTTGAGTTTCTTGTTCACGTACCTTATTCTTTTTTTTTTTATTTAGTTATTTTTGGATCATTTAGTCTGATCACAGAGGTTACACTGATATTAACTTTTGATTTGTTGTGTGTTATGTTTTTTCCTAGTATATTTTTGATCTTCAGACTTTGTACCTTGAATGTCTTGCCAAACATTGTAAACAATGTGCCTATCTTTTCCTTGTGGTTTACAATTTTCCTGCCTTATGCTCCTCCTCCCACTACAGAAGTTACAAGGAAATTTCTATGAAGGAGTTAGAGCATTGGCAGTTTGCACCCTAGCTCTACCCCTCCAAATGTAGTCTTCTCTAATTCTCTGTTTTCTCATCTATAACCTGGGCTGGAAAGTAGCATTCAATTTAAACATTAGGGCTATTAGGATGGTAAATATTTAATATATATTGTGAAGTTCACTGTTCATCACTGGAAATTTTACTGTCTCTACTATATTGAAATCTCTATTCCAATTCAGTTATTTGGTTATGGTAATTTAACAAATATCTCTACAGGTATGGTATATGACTGACTCACATTGTGACATTTAGCATATCAGAATATCTCTGTCTTGTCTGGTTGTGGACGAAACCTCAGACAGGCAGGATTCCTGGCTGTTACTGGCCCTGTAACAGCCCCTGGACACCCGATTGTTTCAGTTTCAGTGGTACCAGGCTAGTGCTCTTTTTCTATTGAGAAATAAAATCTTTCTCCCTGGAAGCTTTTAAAATTTCTCTTTGTCCTTATGGAATTTCACCAGAAAATGTAGATTTCACATATGCATACTCCTGTGCATAGTGTATTCATAGTATACATAGACACCCCATGTCTATGTCTATGCACACACGCACACACACATGCACACAGATGCACACCTCTGCTACGCATTAGCATAGTACATACACATCAACACACCAATCTATAGGCAGACATATCTCTCCATATATCTACATATATGTATATGTGTAGTAACATGTTCATGCATATATGTGTCAATAGATGTATGTATGTGTATCATGTGCACACATGCATATAAATATGTGTATATATATATATGTATATAATATACATTGTATTTTTTTCTTCAGCAAACCCACTTGGACCTGAATTACATTTTTCAAACAGAAATTTCAAGTCTTTATCTTAAAGAACTTCAATTTTTGTTTTCATTGTTTTTCTTGTTTTTAATCATTGTTGCTCCTTCATCTGTTCCTTTTTTTCTCCTGGAAACTTTATCTCCACATTATGTGTCCTAAAACTATTTTTTTCACTCAGTATTTTTATTTCTTTGTATTTTTAAATATTGTGAAATAATCCTTACATTGATCTTCTAAGAATCTAATTTGGTCTTCAGAAGAGATTATTAGCCATTAAAGTAGTTTGAATTTTTCAATTTGTAAAGCATTTTAAAGTTAACTCTACAATGTGGGGATTCAAATTGCATCTTCTTTAAAAAATTTCTTTTAAAGAAATTTTCATGTGTCAGTTCCATTGCTTCTACATCAACAGAGAAATGTTTTCAACTGCTTCACTTGGCTATTTATCCCTATTTCAATTCTCTCTTTTTTCAGGTACATAGTGATATTCTACTTCATGCCCAAGTGAAGTTGAGTGTGACTTGCTTTTGCCATTAAAATATGCAAAAAAAATTTGCACATAACTTTTAGCACCAATGCATGCTTCCTTTCCCTCTGTCCCAGTAGCCATCATTATTCCATTAGTAGCTTTTCTAGCACCCTGTGCCTCACAGTAAGAATGAGGCCACTGAAATGAGTTCTCCAGCTAAGCCTTGGAGTCTGGGTGGGAATTAATCTTATTTTAAGCTACTTAGTTTTAGAGGGCATTTGTAATTGCACCGAAGTTTAGTATATCCTCATACAGTCTGCTTCATCTCCATTCCTCGGATAACATTTTAGCTTTCCTAGTCACTGTTGAGTGCTCCTTCAGTAACTTGCAGAGATTAAGCTATTCAACTGTTTTCATGCAGTTGAAAATCATAAGTAAATAGATTGAATATTTCTTGTACTGTAATGTCAACTGTGAACACCTAGGTCCTTCTCCCAGCTTGTGAGAATGTGTTCTTTCTAATCTCAGGTTTCTTATAGGATGAATGGCTCCTTTACATGCCAAGAGCCAAAAGCTTTGGACACACCCATATAGTAAAACATCATGTTGAAGTTCAGTCAGCAAAACCTGCAAACCTCCAAAGGGCAAAAGCCACAGAAGAGAGTGTAAGTCATCATCTTGACCTGCCCCAACATTTAAGGTGAACCAAGACTTTTGTGTTGCTCCTCCCTTAATCTTTGCCCAGTGCCTTGAAGAAGGAAGCTCTCAACCTGCTTTCTTTCTTAAAATCTCCAGTGAATGTGGAACTACAAATATACCCTCAGGTTCCTCTAGTCTCTTCTCAATTTGGCTTCTGTGATTCTACAGAAAAGAGATAAGAGGGACAGGTAGATGAAGCAAGTGACTGGGCAGCCACCTTCACCACAGAGAAGAGAAATAGAGGTGCCCAGGAGAAATGAACATCCTGGTTTTCAAAAGAAATGGGGAATAAGCAATGAGGGAAGAAAAAAGACTTCAGAAATTAGTGAGTTTAATATGAAGCCTCAAAGTCTAGTATGAATAATTAAATAAATTGTGATTGCTTCAGAAGACGTGATCGCCACAATTGACACTGGATTGCTTAGACGGGTTTACCAAACACGATTACTCCAGAGAAGTAGTATAGATACAAAATAACAAGCTCAAAAGGAGATTTTACTGTTTCAAGCTAAACTGTAAAGATAGAGAAATGGTTAGTAGTGAGATGGACTAAGAAATGGTTGAAAAAAAATATTTTCAAAGAGTGTTGATTAATAATTTCATGTTAATGTGGAAGAAAATCTATATAATTATGGAAAGTTTTTATCCTTTTAAATGAAATATATCGATGTCAGGTGGAATAACAGGAATCTCGCTTAATAGGAGGTGAAATAATAAGACCCAGGGACTTTAGTTAGCTAAAAGGTCAAAATATTATGATTATTAAAACAGTAAAGGAAATTGTAGGCTGTATAATAAAGATGTAGAAAGTCCAAGAGAAGGGTATTGCAAGAAGAGGCTAATAATAGGTTTGATACTGGAAAACCCTTTTGATGTTTTTGTGTTCATAAACACATAAAGGGTCTTCCTCTTCAAAGACACAGCTCTAAGCCACAGTTTGAGGCTTGGTGGGTTGGAGTGCAGGCTGCAAGTTAGCCTCCCTGGGTTTTCTTTTCCAAGCACACATACAGTAGACACTCTGCAGATCTGTACTGCAGCCTTGGTAACAAACCCCTGTACTTTGCATTGCTCAGAACTCAACTGGAAGATTTATTTCTGAACTAGGTATTTTTATTAAGAGAGATTTTCAAGGTGGGATGCTTTCAAAGATGAACAGAATAGCAATTAGTCTGAAGTAAGTCATATGAGAAAGGATTTTAAAACTCAGTAAAGCCCAGGTTTGATAAGGAAAAAACTCAGGAGACCATGATAGCTGACTTGAACTACCTGAAAGGAGAGGATTTAGATTTGCTATGACTAGAAATAGAAGTTTAAGTGAGAACTAACAGGTAGACCTGTAATGCTCCACACATTGTGGTGATCAAGAATTACATCAGTTCAAAGTTGCAAAACATGTTTCCATTTATGTTAAAGGGATTTCCACTTAAGTTAATGGCAATTTAAAAACAGGATATATTCTTTTGAAAAGAGTGAATATCTCATAAGCAAAGCTCTACTTGTCAAGAATGTTACATAAGATACTCCAGAAAGTAAATCTGAACTAGCAGAACTCTTCCAACATGTCACATGATTTCATAGTATATAGCATTTATGCTCACATAAGAAGTTTAAAAAATATAAATGAGATACATTTTCTTCTTTGATACACAGCCCATAATCTAGTGATAGAGACAGATACATACACAACCATGAAGCTACGTTTAAAAAGTTATTTCATGAAAACCACCAGTTTCAGAACATAGCTATAGAAAACACCAATCTCGTTTTCATTCTCCTTGCAAGAAGGAGAGACTGCACCACCAAATAATTTGCTGTATATACTTACTTTTTCGTTCTTAAATGTTTTATCTCAGCAGCACTACTAAGAACTACTATGTATTCACAAGATCCCACTAAAAGGTACTTTACTCTAAGGTATCCTGAAAGCAGACTCGAAGAAGGTGTTCTCTGACAACTGTCATTCATGTTTCAACCAGAAATTGTCATTTAAACCAGAATTGTCATTTATGTTTCCTAGGGATCTGATGGAGACCACCCTGAGTGAGCTACAAATTCTTCAATTGGCTTTTCATATTAAAAGTCTGAGTCTGCCTATTAGGCCACAGAGGCTGCCTGAAGAGCCAGCAGTAGGCATGTGGCAAAGGAACAACTCCTCACACCACTGGTTACAGCAGAGGTTGCAATGATCAATGACGCCGTGACATCTTGGATGGCAAGACAATAGTGCAGCTAAGGGCAGCACAACTCGTATATAAAACTTCCATAGAGGTAAAAATTAATCTATGGGAAGAATCAAATTTCCCATTAATCTATGAGCTGTTCTTGCTAGAATGTTTCATTCCCTTGTTGCTAGGAACCTGCTTGCATCAGTGCTCTCCACTTCACTGTTCTTGCACTGCCCTTTACCTTTTCTGTAAGGTGCATGTTCAATAAATAGTGCCAAGCTCCAGGAGATGGTGTCTTAGCCAGATAAGAGCTTTGACCATCCTGGGCCCCCCATTTATCCATTAAGATCTTATTGTGTCTTTTTTAAAATTCTGCTAATTAATTAGTTAGGTGATTGGGAGTTTGTGCAGCTTCTAATAGGGATCTCTTACATCTGGGTTGCCCAGAAAGCTCCTGGCTTGTTACTGTTGTCCTAGAATAATTTCTAATACTGATTTAATCTCCAAAGTGCCCAGATTGAAGGATAAATTACATGGTCAAGCTGATACTACCCTACTTTCTAAATGCTATGCATTGTACAATATGCCTAATATGAAGAAAGAACCATGAAAAGCACTGAGTAATTTTCAATTAAACAAGATACTTGATCATTAACATTACTTAATTACTTTTAGTACAAAGCATTTTAATATAGTTACCTAAAAAAATCCTCAAAGTTCTATGGAAGTATAATGGAAAAAATAAAAATGCCAAACAAAGACAAGAGAAAGCCTTTTTGGAAAAATGGAAATTTCTATAAAACTCAGAATAGGTTATAATTTCAATAAGTAGGACGAGCATTCCAACTAGAATATGGAAGTACTTTCATACTCATGTTTATTCATTAATTCATTTATTCACCTAACAATAAGAATATAAGTAAAACTGGTTCAAGCAGCACTATATTATGTAGATAATAAAATAGGAAAATGGAAATAATAGATTAGTCAGATACTCCTATGTCAACCTTCTTTTTTGTGAACAGATATTAAAATGGAAAGAAAATAAGAGTAAATGGGTTTTCTAGGGTATTTTACTTATTATTGTTAGTAAATGTGATGCAATATAACCAACTTAAATAGTAATGGTTTGTCCCCCGGTGGCTTTCTTCATTCATGTTATTTTTCCTCTCATTCTCCTGCCTGGGGATTTATGGTTTAACAGGCTATAATAGCCAAGATAAAGCCATTCATCATGTAGGCTTAATGTGAGAAAGTAAATTTAACTTCATAAGCTTGATTTATAAATATTGGTCTTTTGGGGAACACGCAGAGCATATTTACTTCAGTGTAAAATCCAGCTATATACTGTGTCTGGGTCTAAGGTACAGGGGAAGGGTCTTTCAGTGCTTTAGGACAGAAACTCCAGGGGTTCCTGCTCAACATCAGTAAGGCATTATGTGTTTTCTAGTCTTCCCAGCCTCTAGCCTTTTGAGGAAGTTCTAATACCAGTACATTTTATCTTAGTATCTATATCTATACTTATATGTATATCCATTTATATTTCACACACAATGGAAATTAGCATCTAGCCACCTAGCAATTCCAGCATTATTCTTCTTGGTGGATTTATGGTTGGAATGTTCCTGCTGATAGCAGGACAAATGAAGATGGCATTTTAGGAATTTTAGTGGCATGTCTAGAGAGTTTCTTCACAGGCCACCAATCATATAATATGCCAAAAAAGTTTGGGATGGTAGATGTTGAAAATGGCCACCAGAGGGACTTGCTTAGGCTGTGCGTCAAACATTCAATACAGAGCAAATGCTGCCAGGCTCATTGGTTGGAGGAAAATGACTTCACTTCTCAGGCAGCGAGACTAGCATTCTATAAATAAAACTGAGATTTGGAATGATAAGTTTGTAAATGTTGCTATATAACACATCTCCATTTAACATTTTCAATGCTCATAGTTCTCAGTGAATATGTTCCATTTATAATTTAAAGTATCTTAGGGTAAAATATTTTTATATAAGTAAAATATTTGCTTTTTAAATATTTAAAATTAAACCAGGACTTATATACTTGAACAACAAAACTTTCACTAGAGGTGGTAGTATGTCAAGTCATCAATATATCAAGTTTTTACTAAAGTCAAAACAGGTGGGCCAGGGATTTAGCTCAGTGGTTTCTCCGCCTGCTGCGCATGTGTAAGGACCCGAGTTCGATCCCTGGTACCAAAAAAAAAAAAAAAACAGGAGCCATCTCAATGCCAATCTCAACTAGGGTGAGTTAAATTACACACAAAAAAGATTGAACATTTTTTTTCTGAACATTTTTTAAACAGGCATAGTTTATTCAGTTATTGAAGAATATTTAGTTAAATTTAACTGACAGTGGTGAACTGAAAGCTTAGTACTTCATTACGCTTTTCCTCAGCAAGCTTACAATCTTCCAGTTAGGACTATTCAATTAATATAAAATTAAAATGACAGACTTGGATTATTAATTTTCAATTTGTTTAACTGCTTCAACTATATACAACCATACATACTGGATGAAGAGGGATGATACAGAATTACAGTAATGAATTTGCCCTTAAGAATCTTGGAATCTAGTCTATGGGGAGATATGAACACACAGAAACATTGACAATATTGAATTTTTCACATCAGTGGATGATACTGTGATCTCTAAGATGGTAACAAAAGCTTCAGAAAAAATGAGAATGAAAGGTGTACTGCATTCAGGAAACCAGAAGGCAGAATTCTAGATTAAAGTTAGTGGGAAACCACAACAAAAAAACTACACAATTTTCTAGTGATTCAAGTAAAACAGGTAAAGTAGTGAAATAAATACTATAGTTCAGTTAATAGAACATACATCTAAAACAAGGTCAGACACATGTATGGTGACCATATAGCAAATTAAATACCTAGGAGGTGTGGGAAAATGAGGTAAATATCAATGTTTCATTGTTTACATTTTTCAATGGAAATTTCTTTCTTTTTTTTTTTTGCAGTATCTGGGATTAAACGCAGGACCTTGTGCTTGCGAGGCAGGTGCGGCACCACTGAGCTAAATCCCTGGCCCTGGAAATTTCTAATTCACACAATTCATAGTTTCAAAAGCTGATTTCCTAATTCTCATTAATGCTAAAAGAAAAACAGGTACTCTGTGAAATGCATCCTAACATAAAATATTATACATGCACATCAGGGACAAGGGGTCTGTAATTACCTAGGAGTCCCAACCATAAATTCTCCATTCTGTATTGAAAAATAAAATGTTTCTTGTTTTGAAGAGAACATTTAAGCATACAACTAATTCTGTGTACACTCTGACTTGTCACCCCAAACAGATTAGTTCTTTCCATCAATTTTAAGTATATTAGAGCTCTCAAGCAGCAAAACAATTCCTGCCTTATGGAAGAGGTCATTAGTCATGTACCAAGTCTTAAAATGCCAAAAAATGATTTTAATAGTCTCTTAAACAGTAAGAAGACTAGGAAGCCACACAAGGATAACTCTGTTTATTGATAATGGTTTAAAATAGCAGGAGAAAAAAATCAGAATAAAGAGGTAAACATGAAAATTGCATCTGTACCTGTTTATTTCCTTAGGCCCTAAAGCTATTACCCTGGGTGATAATTATGACAGGATACATATTATGTTTTCAATATAAAGCTGAAAAATTATTCTAGAATAAGATTTTGGGATCTCAGAATGCTTAGATTAGTGCATTAGAAAATGCATATGATTATATAAAACCCTTTGGCTTCAAAATAACTGATCTCATAATCGTTCCTGTACAGATAATGTGCGCAAAATAATGTGCTCAACTTACATTTAGAAAATTTCCAGTCTGGATTTCTTAGTTGGGAATCTCCTAATTGCATTTAAAAGCCTGAGAATGTGTTCTCTAGCCCCAACTGTTCCTTCTTTTAAAATATCCTTCTAAAAATAAGGCTAATAGCCTCATTTTCTTTTTGGTAATGGGATTAGCTATTTATGGGATAACAACAGGTCAAAAACCAATCTCCGTTACCTGCCAGACAAAAACAATTCAATATTGCTTTCAGCATCTTTTTATTTTTGATGTGGAGGATGTAACACAATATTATTTGAAATAATTATTGGTCTCTGTCAAAGTACTATTAGTACAGGCCTACCTTTAAAATAACCTGGATAAAATAATGAGATGTAGCTATTACAAATTCAAGGTGCTAAAGGCTAGGGGAAAGAGGAAGCCTTTATAGTAAGTCTTTCTGAATGGTATTAGCTATTTATTGGAACACACTTGTAAAGTCACTGTATTTGTCAGTTGCTGTTTTAATCATTTCTCCAAAATCATCAGGTATTGAAAAAGGAAAATCTCTCATAGTGCCTGTGCTTATCACAAAAATATTCAGCCAAAAAAAAAAATGTTCCAGAGTAGGATAAAAACTTTATATACATTGAATACCCCCCTCAAAAAAAGCCACATGAAATTAATGGGAGGCAGATGGCAGAACCACTGAGCTAAATCCCCAGCCCATGGCTGCTATCATGAAATCAACCAATAACAAATGCTGGCAGGGCTGTGGGGAAAGAGGAACCCTGCTCCACTGCTGGTGGGAGTGTAGACTGGTGCAACCACTGTGGAAATCAGTATGGAGATACCTCAAAGAACTAGGACTGGAAGTCCCATTTGACCCCGCTATTCCACTGCTAGGGATCTTCCCCAAAGAATTAAAAGAATCATACCACAGTGATATATGTGCACCCATGTTCATAGCAGCACAGTTTGTGATAACTAAAACTTGGCAACAGCCCAATTGCCCATCAATTGGAGACTGGATAAAGAAAATGTGTGTGTTTTTTTTATAAAATGGAGTACTACTCAACCATAAAAAATGAGAAATTGGAGACATTTATAGCTAAATGGATGCATGTTGAGCTGATGCTCGTAAGTAAAATAAGTAGGACATACATGTATAAATACCGAATAGTTTCTCTAGTGTGAGAAACTGAAAGTGTAAATAAGGACTGAAAGGTATAATAGATAATGTGAAATAGGAAGAAAAGGGACAGAGGGGAAGGGGAAGTGGGAAGGGTAGGGGAAAGGAAATAAAGGAGTGGAATTAATATGAGAAAATGAAAACAAAGTCTTTGTAAATAAGGAGGGATGGAGGGGTTGAAGGGAGGGCAGGGGAATAGGGAAAAAATAAGAACCAAGAGAGATTATGTAAAGGTGCCAATTTCTAATGATGAATATCATTATATTGTATACCTAAAGTGTGCCAATAAAATTAATTTAAAAAAAAGAAATTAGTGAGGAGCAGAGGGAGTGGGAGGGAAATGATTAAACTATGTTACATGTATGTACAAACCTGCCAAAATGAAACCCATTAACGTGTATAACTAATATGCACTAATAAGTGCATAATAAGTGATGTGGGAAAAAAGTTTCCTATTAAAATAACATTGGAAGAGATAAAATAATTAGATTATTCTGGTCATATTCTGACTTCATTGTCTCAAACATTTTCTGTGAAGGCACTTTTCATCATAATATGCGCTCACTTTTATGTAGAAAACCAAGCCATGATCCAGAAAGCCTGTGATCCTAATTATGGCATATTATAAACATGTACACAAGAATTTCATTTTCATAATTTACTTTTGTCAGCCACATAGACTCCTCCATCTCTAAATTTCTTCCCAATTCAGGCAGTCATCATTTTCTACTCTTCTCTTACATTCCTTCCTATCTTCTTCTTTACCAACTTCCCCTTCCACATAAGTGCTCAAGGAATTTATTTCATTTTATCCATAACCTTATATAACATGTTGGCACTCCTTTATAGCTGCTGACCTATTAATCTATCTTTACATTGCTGGAGATTGGAAAACAAGTCATCATGTTACCCAATCAAATAAACTCTAATACCCTCACAGTGCTCATACTTCTCCAAATTAAGATAATTTACATAATAGTTCACCCACTGGGGACAAGACATGTTTAGCAATTCTTTCTAGGACCTTAATCCAATACATATTTTCTTCTGGACCTGATTAAAGAAAGTTAGTGGCTCAGTGAGTCAAAATGAATTTAGGGACTTCTATTCTAAACCACACATCTATGACATTAACAAGACATTGAAAAAAACTGTATTAATTGCAAGTCATCAAATGACAGCAATACAGATTACTAAGCAAGTATTATAAGCTTTTTAGTTAATTTGAAGCATAAAATAAAAGTGTTGCTTTTGCTTTTCAGCATAAATTCTTTGAGAGATAGGATAAAATTCAGAAGATCCTAATTTGTTCAATCCAGGAATCATTTTAGAAACACTGGTTCACAGCAACTTGTGAACCAAACCTACTCCTTAGGAAGACCCCTTTCAACACCTCTGAAATCCAGAGAACAGTATGAAAACCACTTATTATGATCTGTCTACCTCACTTAATAGAAAAGGACTGTGAACTTAGGGAAGATCTGTATCTTGCCCAGTGACAGACACACACACAACCTTTACCTCCACCTCTTCCTTTATATTTCTCACATTTCAACTCTACATTACCAGGAAGGGTATCCATTTTCCTAGAGCTCTGTGTCATGTCTTCTACCATACTACTTTCATGCTTATTATTTCTTTCCTTTTCTGTATTTTGTACCTATGCTCAAGCTCACATTCTCCATTTCAAAATAGTTTTTCTCTCCTTGGCCCCTTCAGTTTACACATGGGGCCTCCCAAATATAAAGCCCATCTCTCATGACCACAAATTGATTTCTCACAATTCTGAGCAGTCTTTCTTCTGTCACTCACTTCAACTATTAAATAGTAAGGGTATTTCTCACCTTCACTTTCTTGAAGCCAAAAAGACTGGTACCCTAGGACAATATCATTAGATGACTATTACTCTAGGATAAAACAAAACTTGTTTTGACAGTGTTTTTCAGTTTCTTTTGTTTTTATACCTCTTTTCCTCCCCTCTCCCCTATCACTTTTAAATATCTCACAGATTTTTTTATATTACAAAGTAACAGTATTTTAATTGCTGCCATTCATATTTCTAAGTAACCTCAATTTTACTGTGATTGGCTATTTTGGGTATCAATGGGCCATCTTATTACCTAATCACCCAACCACTTCATGGGTATACTTATAATTATTATTTCAGAAATGGCCCGTGGATTCTTGCATAAGCTTTAATGAGACTGATCTGCTGATATGAATACTGATCTCACAACATCAGCCATATGCAACCCCAAAGGATAACCCTACACATGTGATGAGGCATTCCATACCTTCATATTAGAATAATCATAATCACAGTCACAGATTTGCTAATCATATGGCTTACTTAACTGCTTACCTGCTAGGATTCATATTAGTGTGGATTTTTTTTTTAGAGTAGATGCATTTGCTATTGACATAAAGGTAATTCTTGCTTTGGGCAACAATGTCCTGTGGTATAAAGATGAACCAAAATTAATTGGTGGTAATGCTGTTGACAATCCTACATGTCCTACAGAAAATGAGTGGTGATGGCCCCAAGAAATTCAGTGAATAGCAACAGATGCTAAAAAATACACTTAATAATAATCAGCTTTGGAAATAAAATGAGAACATAATCTATTGGGTTTTAGAGGTCCTAGAAAGTGGTCTTTCTAGGGAGTAGTAGGTTTGGTTAAAAATGGCTGAAAACCAATGATCCTGGGTTGATCTCTGGATTTAAATCCTGGGTTGATCTCTGGATTTAACAAGTCAAGTTTTTTTTACCTTTTATTGTTTCTCTAGAAAGGAAGCATTTATGATGAAAAGGAAAAGAATTTTTCTATTTTATGTTTCTGATTTAGCCCTTCCTGATCACTGGGACAAATACCCAAAACCCAAAACTTAAAAGGAGGAGAGGGCTATTTTGGCTCACATTTCAGTCCAAGGATGGCCAGCTCCAAAGAATAAACAGCATGGAAGAGAGGCATGGTGGAGGAAAAGCTGTTCACATCTCGGTGGCCAGAAAACAGAGAAGCACAGAGCTGGAAAGGGAGATATTCCCTCTCTTCCGACCAGAGCCCACTTCCTAACAGCAAGTCAGCTATACTGGCACCAGAAATCATTCACCTTTGAGAAACCCTGCCTGTGAGTGCATGGGGCTTTTGTGGAACATCTGCACCAGTTTCCAATTAACTGAAAAACTCACTGTACTTGCTTAGTAACCTATATATACTACGATTTGATGATTTACAATTACTGTTTTTGTTTCCAAAGTCTTGTTAATGTCACTGTCAACTGCTATAAATACTTAAAAAATGATAATTCCACTAATAGCAGTAGCAGCTACGACAATAATTAAAACCACTAAGTCAAGGATAGAATTGTCAGTAGGGACAATTGCCAATAGAGCTATTGTCAGCTGATTTTTTAAAGAACCTGTTTAAATGCTTTAGGAAAAAAATTGTTTCATAATTTGGACATGTTCCTTCTTTTAATCTTAATGAATTAATGATGGTTAGACCATACACATGGTTACCTGTAAGAAAGAAGTGAAAATACGTTTGTTTTACATACACAGAACCATCGGTCCTTAGGCCTTATCAACGTGAAATCACCAAGAGTACATTTTTGTCATCATTCAACGAACATGTACTGAGAATTTACCATGCATAAGCACTCACAAGTGCTGAGGATAGATCAATGAACAGAATAGCAAAAATATTTGTCATCAGAGGGTTAAAAATGAAAATTTTTAAAAATTTGCTATGCTTTTAAGAATTATGGATGTATATAGTCATAATTATTAGTAACCATCAGAAGTGGTCTTCAGCCCATTTAGTCCATAAACAGAAACTCATCTCAATGAGTATACTTCTGAGAGCCAATCAAACACTACACCTCCCTGTCTCTTTTTCTGTTTTTTCTCTCACAGCTCAACTCAAAAGGAAGGCTCATGACAGCAAAGACTGGTTCTGCCTTTCTTCCCCATCTTTTTAGTATCTACTTTGGTTCCTGCCACACATATATAGGGAATACTCAGTATAATCAGATAACTCAGTTAAGGATATTTACCAAACCATACTGATTTTTTTTCTTTGCATTCTCAGGTTATTGCACTTTGAAAGGACCAAGCTTGTGAAACTCAAATTTTGACATTTTGGGAAGTATAGGTTCTACAGGTAAGTGAGTCAGATCTGTCAAATTTCTGTTCTCCAGATCAGCTGTATAATATCTGATTCTAGTCTCTTGTGAATTGAAAGACTTATAAAAAAGCTTCATGTTTTCTTATAATTGTTTCCTTCCTAGCATTCTAGCAGCAGATGAGAAATATACAAATATTTAGATGATCAACTGAGAAGTGACTGCTCTAATTTATTCTTATCCATTTCTGTGTAACATCACTATGAAACTATTCTATCATCTATTCATCAAACATCTATTTTCTAAAGTATAATTGTTATTTTGCTGATGGATCACAAAGAAGATACCTGTTTTGTATGTTGTTGCTTCAAAAGTTTGAGATGTGCGTCAAAATTTGGCCTTTTATTTCACAGAATGATACCCGAGAAAGTAGTACCATTATTCTTTAGATTAGGAAACAAGGTTTAATGAGCTTAAATGACTTGTCCAAGTCATGTAGTTCCTAAGTTTTGAAGCCAGAGTTCAAACCTTTCTGATTGTAAAACTCAAGGACTTCTTGCTACCTACTTCCCTTAATTTGGCCATTTCCACTGCAAGTGGGTTCCCAGAACGATCAACATTACCTGGGGACTTGTGAGAAATGTTCAGCAGACCACTGAATCAGAATCTGCATTTTCAAATGCTCAAGTAATTTGTGTGTATATTAAAACTTGCACAAAGTTAGATAAGGGAGAGAAAACAAAGAGTTAAAATTACACCCAAAGGGCTATAATTCCACCAATGTGGTCCCAATTTTGAGACAAAAAAATGTAGGTTGATCCTGAAAGTTTACAACCTAACTTTGTAAATAGTTTATACCCTTAAACTAGAAAGAAAGCAGAAAAAACAATAAAAACTGCATTGAGACTCTTAGAACTCATACTAACTCCTGGAATGTATTGATTTTAATATACCACTTTGCTAAGTGTCTTCAGGATACACCAGATTTGTAAGTCTACCCTTCTTCAGGTAAATAATCTTAATTAGAGTGACCTCATACTCCCTCTGAGCTGCCATGCTAACCTATTATTTTCTTCAAGACATAAGTCAAGTACTATTTCCTCAGGCATTCACTGATCAAATTTTTGAAAGCCTCTCATGACTGAAGCAAGTTCACTCATAGAAGTCTGAGCTTTTGGAAGATATCAGTCATTTGCAAAACTTTTTCTTAAGACTTTATTTCTCCACCATAACTAATGACTGCCAATAACCTCTCCCCATGGGCCTAGCTCACGGGACACAGACTAGTACCCTGCTTGCTGCTAGTCATAGGTTCTTGACTTGGTTACAGATGCCTTTTGAATGCTCAGAATCAGGGATCTATGTAGCTTTTCCTCATCTCAGGCTCTAGTGTCTATCTTTAATCACTTCTAACTTCATATCTCAAAACAACTCACCAGCCAGTCAACTGATATGAATATCTTCTGAAGGATTTCTGACATGGCTTCTTTACTTTTCAATGTCAGAACTCACTAAAAACCTTGAATCACCAAAGCTAATAAGCACTTTGAGCAGCTTACAGCATTTTAAAATATTTATCATCCCATAAAATTCCTTCCTCAGAACCCCAATGGCTCTTTTCTAGAATGCATGAGTCAACCTTAAAGAAAACAAGAAACAAAGACTTCAAAAATGCTTCACTCTTAAATTCAAAAGCCACTCTACAAAAACGTACATATCATTTGCACAAATGAGCAGGAAAATAGGAAGAAGAACTATATAAACAGGAAGGTGTGAAACTGAGAAACCAGTATCCTGACCTAAAACAAGTATCATCCATGGCAGAAACAGGGTTTCTGAGCTCTTGATACCATTTGTACACATTTCTTTGATTCCACTGAGGACCTTCAACCCATAGTGGTCAATATGGTGTCTATTGATGTCTACTCAAGGAATACAGCTAGCTGCATATTGTCTTTGCTCTGACCCTATCTGCCTCACTACACATAGAGAACCCTTTGTCTAATTATGAGAATGCTCATCAATCCCTCAGGATAGGAGAGTTCTTGAACACCTGGAGGAGGAAGTGGCAACCTAAAGAGGAAACTCCCCCGTTTGACCAAGGTAGGACCGGATGAGACCTCATCCCTCTCAATCCAGTGCTGGAATTCACATCTAGTTTTATTTTCTTGGATTGGTTACTCTTGAATATAAGTTTATTAGCCCCTTAAAGCATTGCCTTTCACTCATCCATCTTTGTTAGCCCAGTCATTACTCTCTCCCTCCTCTGCTCTCCCTCAACCCTTCATAACTATTCCCAGAGCATCCATCCCTGGTCTTCTGTCTCATGATTGTCTCCTCAAAGGCCCTTTACACCTTCCTTTCACCAACAGGGCACTATTTTTTTCCAAATCACCAAGCTCTTAGTTTCTCATTCCAATCTCTCTTCTCTTTTCCTTTTGTATTTCGATAATGGTACCTAATTGATACAATGGTGAAATTTGAACAGTTTAAGTTATAAATCAAAAAGATCAAGCAAATACATGGATAAACAAACATGAAACCTACACTGGAAAACCATATACTTTACAAAACAGACCTCAACTGTGCCAACCACATGAAAAAAAAGTCAAACAGCCTGAACCTTCACTGGTAAAATAGATTGGAAAATTGGAGTAATTAACTGGGTAGTTTAGTAAAATAAATAAATAAATTCCAGCAATTGAGGGGGAAAATGTCACATTTTTTTAAAACTAAAGACATCCAGGTTGCCAGTCTACATTGATCAAATTGACAAGAAAATTGCTCAATTCTCTATTTCACATTTCCTGGTAAACAGAGTGAAAAATGTCTAGATGACTGAACAATTTCATAAAGTGACTGAAGTATATACATTACCTTCAGGCCTTCATACAATTTGTATTTGTGCAAATACTTCGCGTGTGGCATCATGAAGAGATGAGCCTGCATTTGCATAATGACCTCTGCCAGCAGTAGCCCTGTAGGGTGGTACTTCAGAGTGAAAAGATGAATGCCACCCTCTTTTCCAGCAGCTGAAAGCTGAGGATAGGCTGTCTTTGGGGATTTTTCTGGGTGTAGTATACAGTAGCAATTTTCTTTAAAAGCAGCTTCATATCTTTTAAGGCACAATTCCTAAATATTCTCAAATCGAAACAAATATTTGGTCATGATCTAGACCAGATTAGAAAACTTTTTCTGTAAAGGACCATATAGTAAGTACTTTAGCCTTTGCAGGAAACATGATCCCTGTTATAATTACTCAACTTTGCAACTGCAAGAGGAAAGTAGTTATAAATGATACATAAGTGAATAGGTATGGTTGGCTTCTAATAAAAGTTTAGCTACAAAACCAAAAACAGACGGGCAGATTTGTCTATGGGCCATAGTTTGCTGATTCCTCATTCAGACTCAGGAGTATAAATCCCTGATTTCCATGGAGTTGGAAAAATTTCAATTAGTCATTCATCATCTTTCTATCATGTTTACCATTATGGTCTTCATAATTACCACTCTCATTTTATAGATGAGCAAAGGCAAAAAAGTAAATTGCATACTTGGTGTTCTGGTCACTTATTCATCACTGGGACACAATA
The DNA here is from genome assembly GCF_000247695.1 of Heterocephalus glaber. The sequence continues at coordinate 6,595,031 of NW_004624788.1, read as the reverse complement.
CTTGACACCTACAACTTAAAGGAGGAGAGGTTTGTTTTGACTCAGTTTCAGAAGATTCAGTCCATGGTTGGCAGGCTAAAATGTGGAAATGGCATGGTGGAAGAGCCTGTCTTGGTAGGAAGCTGCTTACATCATGACATCCAGGAAGCAGAGAACGAAGGGAGGAACAGGGAGGAAGATATATCTTTCCAGGTCGTACCCCCGGTGATCTATCTATTTTGACCAGGCCCCGCTTCTTAACATTCAGCTATAGCACCCCCATAATCCAATAACCTTCCAAACCCTGTCTCTGAGCACATGAGAGTCATTTTTTATCTAAACCATAACAGTAAGTGTTTGGGCTAGGACTCTGAGGATTTGTTCTCAGCTTTCCAATAGAGCACAGTGCACAGATACAATATCGAAAATAAATAATTCTAATAGGATTTCTATACCAGAATACAAGCAATGGAAAAAATGAGCACAAGTAAACTGAAAGAGGTAAAATTAAAGTAGTGCAAACTAAATGTGTAAGACCAATATAGGAGTTCATTAGAACAAGAAGAAATTCAACTGTCAATAGATAGTCCTATTTGCCATGAACTGTATTTATCCCTTTTCTAGGGTCCTTTTATTGTCTGAACTCCATCATTGAATTGGCTATTTCATTTTTATTCATAATTAAAATTGTCTGAGTACCAGACACAAGGTACAGTTCCAGTAACATAAGGGGTGAGTTTTTTGAACATTTATTTCCCGCATTTAGAAGTCCACTTCATATGTCAATACACCTGAGCCCACAACAGGTAAAGATAATTCAGAACACCTGAAAGAACCCAGTAGTAATCTTTTGAATCTTTCCAGTGATACCTCAGTATTTGAGAATATTCATTGGTAAGAGTGTTTAAAAGTTCAAGAGAATATATTTATTCAGTTGGCTTTCAAATACAAATGTTCATAATAAGTAAAACTTGTATCTTAGGATATATATACACAGGAACAATTTTATTGATCCAAATGATTTTATGCAAAGTCCCTCAAAGTTTTTTTATTACCATGAATTATTCCAATAGCACTCAGATTTAGCAAAACATTTTTTTAATTTTGAGATTGTTCTAATAACAATGTGTGGATTGGCAAAAGGCAAACATATTTTGTGAACTTTTAAAGTACATTAACAATAATATTTTATCAACAGGAAAGGTATTATTTCTCTCACCTCCCATTCTTTGACATAGTACATAGCTATTGCTGATGCACCCTGATCTTCTCTTCTCCTGCTGCTTGGGCATACAGGAAACTCCTAACTTCCTTGCTACCTCATAGTCAGCACCATGTGATCAGCTCTAGCTTTGGAACTGTGAGAAGAAGGAGCATCACTTTTGGGCTGGTGGAGTGAAAAACCCACATGTAACATCTCATTCTCTCTCTTGCTCAGTTTTTGAAAATGTGGACAAGTCTGCATTGAGACGGCAGTGGCAGATTGAGGTTGCTTGCATTCCAGTGTTATTAAAGAGAGGAGAACTTCCAAGAGGACCTCCTGCTGACTGCCCCCCCCATACACACGCACACATAAAGGGGAAGATTCGTGGGCATGTGATCTATGCAATCATAGAAGATCCCGTACTCATAAAGACTGCTTGGTTTAACCCACTGCTGTCTCCATCTTAACAATTTTTGGAGAAGAGGACCAATAGTTTCATTTTATACCAAGCCTCAAAAATTTATACCAGTTCCACCCACAGCTTCTCTGAACACCCTTTCACCATGCTCAGACAGGCAGCTTCACTGCGTGTTCCCACAGCACTGTTATTCTCTCTGGCATAGCATTTACACAATTTCTTGTGGTTATCTGCTGATCTACAGTTCTGTGGTGGGTATGATGGATCCATTTCCACCAAATAGGTTCCAGATCTTCTGATGTAACTTCCTATGTGGCAGAGACTGAAGGGCTAAGAACATATCCCAGATTTCTTTGCAGTTAAGATAAAGGTTATGGCCTATGTTTTCCTAAGTAGGTGTACTGTGAGAGGTTTAAAATAACAAAAAAAAAGGGCAATGTGAGGTCATAGGTACACTGTGGGAGACTGGCTCTTCTTATAAGCGTGTTTGAAAGGCATTTCTTCTGTTATGGCAATTCTGACTGATACTGTGACACATTTTGGAAAGCAGCCACAGTAGGGCTTTTCGAAAAGCAAGCCAGTATCTGAGCATTTGTCTCACTGCTGTTATACTTAGGCATGTGGCCTTTGAACCTGTGACCTGAGCCTTCTAAAGAATTTGTGAGCTACCTAATGGCTTCAAACTTTTTTGGGATGAAGAAGTGTACTCAAAATGGACTCTTTTGCCTGCAACAAAAATAAAACATATGCTATCCCCCAATAAAGGGTAAGGTCTTTGAAGGCAAAAATCAATTTTATTTTCAAAACTTCTCTTCCCTTCCCACTATCCTACCCACCCAAAGCTAACTTATTTTAAAAAGAAAAGTAGACAGGAAGCAGAAAGGGAAGAAAGGGGGTGTGATGTTTAATTTTATGTGCCAATTTGGGCTAAGGGGGGCCCAGAAAGCTGGTAAAGCTTTATTTTGGGGTGTTATTTGTGAAGGCATTTCCAGGAGAGATTAGCAGAGGTAAACCGAGTGAAGATCACCCCTACCAATGTGGATGGCACCAACCAATTCATTGAGAGTTTGGATGCAACACCAAGGCAGAGGAAAGGTCAATGTGCTCTCTGGTTGAGCTGGTGCAGCCATCCTCTCCTGGCTTTAGACACCAGAACTCTAGCTTCTCAGGCCCCCAAACTTGGACTGGGACCTACACCTCTATCTCCCCTGGTCCTTAGGCTTTGAAGCTTGGATTGGATCTAGAGCACCAGCTTTTCTGGGTCTCCACAGATAGAAGACTGTGGGATTTTTTGGACTATATAATCATAGTCACTCATAATAAATCTTTCTATATATCTATATTCTATTGGTTCTATATCTCTGGAGAAATCTGACTAATACAGAAGGGAGTCGTTCTTTTTTTTTTTTGGTACCAAGGATCAAACTTGGGACCTTGTATTTGCCAGGCAAGCAGCGGAACCGATGAACTAAATCCACAGCCCAGGGGTCATTCTTTCCAAATATCCATCGACTTAAAATATAAAACTGTTAATATTTCACAATCATTTTAAATAAGTGTAATAAATTGCTCAAATGTATGGGGCTTCAAAGAGTCTTAGAGCTATCAAAAAATTGAGTATCTCAAAAGATCTGGGGGATATCTCCATGTGCTATGGCATGAGGGTAAATATGCGCATTTGCTACATTTGAGTGTCTGTAAAGAATTTATTTTAACAAGCCCTTTGCTGCCAGTCTATTTCCCAGACAATAAAATGCTTTAAAAATTATACAAATATAAAAAAGACCTGAGCTTTTCCACAGCTTGCAAGCCAGGTTTCATCAAGCACAGATGTATCACATTACCCACAGTGGCATAAGCTGCAATTCTAGTTAGGGAAAGAAAATTTGTCCAAACGATTCCAATTTAAGCCTATTCTTTCACTCAGGGCTCCTCAGAGTTTTTTTTCACAGCCCTAATGGCAGCTTCTTGGGTGGTAGAAACACCTTGAGCTGCCCCATATTTTATAAAAAAAAATCTGAAGTCAACAGACCCCACCAAGTGAAAGAATTGGTGCTGCTTAGGCAAATGTGCTCCTTGCTTCTCCATATGTTCTCTTGAGTGTGGAATATGGTGCTACTTTACATAGTATCGACTTCTTGTGTGCAATTGTACAGTCACTGGAAAGTAGGTCAAGACACACTGGAGCTTTCCCATTTCCCAAATACTATATCCTATGCATCCCAGCTGAAACTTATCAGGATTGAAGTACAGAAATGGAGGCGAAAAGGCCAAGCAGAGGAGAAGAAGAAATGCAATATATTCGACTCTAAGCTCCGTCATAAATCTTCATCTTCTTTTCAACAACATCTAGGAAAATCACAGTTTCACTCTGGGACAGGGATGCTCATTACCCAAGTTCAAACCCTATGAAAAATTACAGTGGAAAAATCATTCACAATTGATTTATGGTTACATTGAAAGAAGTGGAAGTATAGTACCAATCACCTGCTTTTTAAATACCTTTCAATCTCAAACCCACTCTAGAAGCTGGGTGCCAATCTGCTTCTATAATTAGAGTACCGAAACAAGAGGCACTAATACCTCTAACAGATCATTAATCATTCCAGCTCCCTCATGATGGTGGCTGCAGCCACGGACTGTAGGCTGGGTTGAGCAAATGAAATAGTCATTGATCTCTATTTGAAGACTAGAGCAAGACAGTTCATTCCATGTGTATTTGTTGACATCTATCACATTGGAATTGCTACAAGGACCATCAATAACTAAACCATTTCACTTCAATACCCTGAAACAATGATTAAAAATGTTAAGTGTTTCCCAGTAACACACAAACTAAGATCTATTTTAGGTGTTTAGTCCCTATTAGGCTAGGGTTTAGTCCCTATTGGCTAGGGCTTAGTTCCTCCTAGAAACCGTTTGTTGTCTCCTGTGGTTTCAATATTGAAACAAAACTTACCTTGATGTACTAAATGAGTTCACAAGCTAATGAATTCTCTTGAATCATTCATAAATCAACATCTTTTGACAGCAATAAAAATCTCATTAATATGAAGTGTTTAGCAGGTAAACTTTTTAACCAAAGGGAAATAATAGTAATTACAGACTAGTTTCCCTATATATGTGGGGTCGCCTTTCTGTTATGGTCTGTTAGAAATACCTTGAGATTAGGAAACAACAGATGTGGGCTCAAAACTGGATTAAAATGCTTTGGACATAAACTTCTACTAACTAACTTCCTTCACTTGCTCATTGTAGATCACAATACCTGGACAACCTTCCTTATAGGATGACTTTGAAATTATAAAATATAAAACATAAAAACTACTTCAGCAAAGTATAGTGCACAATGCAAAAGTAAACTTCTACTAAATTGGAGTTCATTAAAGATCTTAATTAATGAATACATAAGAATGCCGACCCGCCCCCGGCCCTGCAGACTCTAGCAACCAGCCCCAGGCTCCTTGGGCAGGAGAAGTACAGTGGACCCCAGGGTTCCACACTGGCCAATGCTGGCCCGAGGCCTCATGTGACCCACATAGGAAGGAGGAAGAGAGAAGGCTCATGCACCCTGCCCCCCTGGCCCACCACCAGTTCAGGCCTTGATCAATCCATATAGGAGCTGGAGGAGAGACACCAAGCTACCAGACCCTAACTAGCTCTGCTCCTGGGTCCTCCACAGCAAAAGTCAGCAGTGGTGACAACCAAAAGGCTCACTTGATTTCCAGGAGGAAAGTTTCACTGCAGGACTGAAGTGTTAACTATCAGACTAGGTGAGAGACAACCTTGGGAGAGTCTTGGAGAGGGGGACAGCTAAACAGGAATCTCGTGATTTCCTGGGAGGCTCAGGTTCACACCATGGGAATCACAGGGTCTATATTCTGTGGTGGGAGGACACGTTTGGTAGGTATAATCTTTAAAGGGGAAGGGCTTGAAGGAGATGGGATGTAGTGCAATGGTATGCTTCAGCTGTTCCTGCTGCCTACATCTAACAGAAATTAGTGGTCTGAAATACTATAGGTCAATAACTAGGTGCCTTAAAGGTCTTCACTAAAATCGCAGACCTCTTTGCTCTATCTAGTTAAAGGCAGGCAGTCCATGAGTGGTTCTTAGGGTTTGTCAGTTCATAAGAAATGCCCCCAACTGATTGGCTTAGCATAGTTCTGGGTGTAACTGAATGGATTTACTAAAGATGAAAGACCCAGGCTAGGTGTGAGTGGCCCCAACCAATAGGCTTATAGTTTGAATGAAATAAAAGAGAAATAAGGAAGGCTGCCTTCTGCATCTTCATAGGAGCACCAGTCTTCGCTTTCACCTTGAATCTCCATCTCTCAGGTTCCAGCACAGACTCTTCAGCCTTGCAGTACAGAACCATCAGCCTCCTGCTATGGACTCACATAGGACTCTACCATCAGCTCCAGGCCTTCAACCTTTGGTCTCCAGCATGCAGACAGCCCTTTTGCACTCTTCCATACCTGACTCTGCAGGTGGCCATTGTAAGCCTACCTTGTAAATCCTTAATGTTGATATATCTTATATTAGATCTGTTTTTCTAGTGAGCACTGACTAATACACCCCTCAAAATTAAAAAAATAAAATAAAAAAATGGGCAACTGAAAAGAATATACACATCACAGAAGAAGTACAAATGGCCAATAAACACATGGAGGAATGTTCAACATCACTGGCCATTAGAAAAATGCAAATTAGAACAACACTGAGATCCCATCTTACCCCAGAAAGAACGACTATCATCAATAAATCAAATAATGACAAACGCTGGATAGGCTTCAGGGAAAAACAAACTCTTCTACACTGTTGGGGTTTGTAAATGAGTACAACCACTATGGAAATCAGTGTGGAGATTCCTCAAAAAATTGAAACTAGAAATTCCACTTGACCCAGCTATTCCCCTTTGAAGTATCTTTCTGAAAGAGTTAAAGACATTATCACAGTAATACATGCATTCCTTTGTTTATTTTTTCTGGGTTTTTTTCTCTTTTTTATCTTATAAAAATTCCATAACAAAATAATAAGAATAGCAATAGTTAATACACTGTATACTGTTATCTTCTAAGTAGTTTCTCAGAGTACAAGACATCAACAAAAAAGATTCTCTTTTACAAAGAAGAAATAAACAGATATTAACACAAAACTTTCTTTTCAATGAACTGAAACTAGCACACAGATTTATAGCAGCACAATTTATAATAGCTAGATTTGCAAAAGAGTATATATGTCATTTAAGATGAGTGTATGACGAAAATGTATATATACACAATGGAGTACTACTCTGACATAAAGATAAACTTGAGGCATTCATAGGTAAATAAAATCAACTTGAGAACATAATGTTAAGTGAAAAAAGTCAGATACACAAGTTTAAATATCACATGGTTTCTCTTACATTAAAAACTCATATTTTATATATATTTATATATTATTTATATATATTTATATATATTTTGTAGAGAGAGAGAGCAAGCAAAAAACATGATATATAAATAGAATATAGGGAGAAGTTAAAATAATTCCTCAAATTACCTATTCTGTTGTTTCAAAAATATTTTAATATACATGCTAATTTGTTTCATTTATACTACTAGTTTCTCTTAGTTCATTGAAAAGAAAGTTTTGCACTGTTATCTATTTTGTCTTGTAAGAATGTTTTGTCTTTGTCTTGTACTCTACTTTGAAGATAATGATACACAGTATATTAATTATCGTTATATTCTTATTATTTTGTTATGAAATTTTGTTTTATCTTTTCATAAAATAAATGAGTGATTCCTTGGTAGCATATTATTAGTTTACCCATAAAAATATGTTTAGCTTTCACTTAGAAATTATTCTAAAGCAGACACATTTAACCGTCTAATTTTTCATACTTTCAATACAAATATTTATCCATCAATAGAGATGAGAATTATGCTTCCTTTTCCTAAAATAACCCATGCTATCCCCATGCCAAGATCACCTCTTCTAGATAGAACTCTCACAAAGGGATATGTGTTCTTCCAAAAATACTATCCTATGGCTCCTAGAATTCTTTCCCCATTTTCCACACAACAAAACAGACTGAGTGAAATCCTCTCTCTGAATCTTTCATTGTTTACCTTGTAATTTTTACAAGTAGGCTAGAACTATTGGCATAGAAATTGTGTTTGTTTATGGTTTTGATAATCTAGATAACCATAAGGTTCTAATTTGTTGTTAATGAGGCAAAGATCTAGAATGTTTTATATAGAAAATCTAGAGCAGTGCTCTTTAATAGAACTTTCTGCAATGAAGGAATTGTCATTTAATCTGCACTATCTAATATGGTAGCCATTACCTATGTGGGGTGTCTAGCACTTGAAATATGGTTAGTGTGACTGAGGACCTCTTTCTTTTAATTTAGTCAGTTAAGATTTAAAGAGGTATATGTGATTAATGGCCACTATATTAACCATTGCAGCCTTAGAGTCTTTTCCAAACAAAATTCCAGTTTTGTCATTCTCCTGTGAAATTTAATCTGTAGAAGCTGCACCTCTAAAATGGTGATAATATTATATAATTTAAATAAGAATTAAAGGTAATATATTAATGGTCTAGAATAGGCACTCAGGCTATTATTACCCAACATTATCTACTTTCTAAACATTTTCATCACCTTTGAGCATAACTTCCTCCATAAATCATTATCTGGTCTTAAATGTGGACTAGGTCTCCTTTCTAGATATTCTAAGGCATCTGTACTGCCTTTATTTAATTTTTTGGATATTTTCACTAAACCTTGGTCCTGGTGCTTACCATTGTTTTCTGAGTATCAATATCTAGAGCATACTAATCCTCTAAAAATGCTTGAAAGGCTCTTATAGAAATTATCGATATGTCCCAATGTCCTATACATTGTAGGTTGTTCCTTCAATGCTTGCGGATGCTGGTTACCCATATGATAGGTAAGAAATTACTAACATAGGAAGCATCGTCTATATTTTTGACACAGAGAGACACTAAATCTGGTTGGCGGTGAAAGTCAAACAACTCACTAAAAACAGATTTGTGGTGAAAGCACCCCAAGTGAATCTGCCAAGTCTAAAGTGGAAAGGAAATATATGAGCTTAAGAGCACTTTTCTGGATCTGTTACCCTTCCAAAGATCAGCAGGCTCTGAAACCTCCAAATTGTCCTCCACTGCTGAGATCCAGAAGGCACCAGAATCTCTCAACCAATTTACTTTCATACCTGGATGATCTTTGGTGTTGCCAATGGCAACATGGTGACTACATGCTCTAAGTCCTAATATCCCCCATAAAATTAATACTGACTTTCACCTCCACAGAGAACATGGTGCTTTGGTGGCTCAGAAAACAAACTCCAAGCCTGCACACTTACAGGGCTGTGCAGGTCATAACCATAGAAGCTGGATCAGATCTCTGTGGGTTTTGGGGGTTTTTTTCAGAAAGTCAATTGAATTTGGAAGATAGAAATAAATATGCTTAGTGTTTGAAGGAAGGGTGGCGATTCTAATGCCTTAGTGTAGAATCACGCACATTTCTTCATAGAACAATACAAGGGCTGATATTTTTGTTTAATCTTTATAAGAGTCAGTTTCTATACCTGCAAAATACCAGTTTTAGTAGACACCATGTAAATATATGATAATCACTAAAAATAATGCATTAAATGCCTTGAAAAGCTACTCAGACTATTACTACTAAGCATTCTATACTTCCCTAATTCTTATATAACTTTCTTCAGAAACCCTAATCTGGTCTCAAAATTTGGGAAAGCACCCAATGAATATTCCAGGCACCTGAATTTTCTCCATTTAAATATCTTTTCCATTTCCTGGATGTTGTGTTTGCCATTATACATGACACAACAATGCCTAGAACACAAGAACTCACTACTTATTTTAAGAATGAATGCTTATACATCACCCATCAATGAACACATGTGGGAAGGATTTGCTTGTGCTAGTTAAGTTTCATACCCCCTGCCATTCAGAACTGAATTGCCTGATATGGAAGGCAGAGTAACAGGTTTCTAAAACTGTCCACATAATAATCCCCAGAAGCTGTGAGCATATTATGCTTCATGGCAGATGCAATTAGGGTTGCCATCAGTTAATCTTAAAATAAGGAGATCATCCTTGATTATCTGGATGGGCCCACTGTAATGATTCTTAAAGAGGTAAGAGGGAGGCAAAAGAGTTGAATCAAAAGGAGAAGAAACTGTAGAAAATCATGATAATGACATATAGGAAGATTTGACCTTCTGTTGCTGGATTTCAGAAAGAAGAAAGAAAGCCATGAACTAAGGAACGTGGGTAAATGCTACAGAATGGGAAAAGCAGGTGAAAACGTTCTTCCTCAGCAAGGAAGACAGCCTTGTAGGCACCTTGGTTGTAGTCCAGGAGACCTGCATCCAACTCCTAACTAACAACACTGTATGATAATAAATTTTTGCTGTTCTGAACTATGAAATTGTGATAATTTGGCTCAGGAGCAATAGAAAACAATGTACCTGAGAGTTTAAAATAGATATTAATGCCTAGGTCTCTTCCCAAAGGTTTATATTTAATCTTGGGTTTTCGAAAAGTATTAGATTTTTTTTTTTTTGGTACCAGGGATCGAACTTGGGTCCTTGCGCTTGCGAGGCAAGCAGTCAAACCACTGAGCTAAATCCTCAGCCCAAGTATTAGAGTTTTTGACAGCACTGTAGTGTAAATCAGCCATGAAACAATTCAATTATCCAACTCACAAGTGTTCTCTCTCTCTCTCTCTCTCTCTCTCTCTCTCACACACACACACACACACACACACACACACACACACGCCTGGGAAGTGATCAGCTAAGTATCTTGCTCAAGCTTGACAGAAACAGTAGGTGAAGCAAATTTAATACTCCTTAATGTTTTTAATGACAAAGTGAGCTACTGAGCAGTACTTAACTTGGCTATTACAACAACTCTAATAAGTCAGCAGGGAAGGTAATCATAATCATGATCTGTTTTATACCAGAAAGATATTTAATGTTGGATGAAGAGAGACACAGAAGATCATCAAATCTGGCAGTTGGTAAATGAAGAAGCCCATATTGAGACCAATTGACAGTCAGGCTTTTAAGAAAAGAAAGTGCCTAAGACACAGGGAAATAGGAATTTTCCCTCTGGAACCTACCACTGATTGAGAATTCTTATGTACCGTGACTAGGAATAACCAAAGCAGGGACTAAATGATGTAAATATTAAGTCATCAAAACTATTTGAACACTCTTGACTTTGAACTTCTATCTCTTTTCATTGGTTAATTTTAGTAATATATTTAAGAATCATTTTATGAAAAGTCAGGAAAATTTAGTCTATTCACTTGAATCAGGTGTTGGTAAACTACAACCTACAGACAAAATCTATGGAGCCATTTTGGTAAAAAAAGGTTTTATTAGCACACCACTATGATTTGTTTACCTATGGGCTACAACAGCTTACACACTATATAGCAGGAGAGTGGATGACAATCCCTACAGGAGTGAAAATATTTTTGCTATTTGATCTTTTATAAAAAAAGTTTGAGGGCCAGGGATTTGGCTCAGTGGCACTGCACCTGCCTCGCAAGTGCAAGGTCCTGAGTTTAATCCCTGCTACCAAAAAAAAAAAAAGTTTGTCAACCCCTGACCTAGATCAACTGCTTGTCCTTTGCTTCCTCCATTACCACCATTATTAATCCTCAGCCTTGAACCTCAGGAGGACCATTTTTAAAAGCCTATTAGAAGTATCCAATAATAATAATTTGTGGATATAAACGGAAATACTACAGAGTGATATTTTAATAATAATTTCAATTTTACCAGGACTTTAGTTCAGAGAAACTCAATATACTTTGAACGTTATCTTTTTTTTTCTGACAGTTTTTATAGGAGAAAAATTGGAGATAACTAGTACATTAAAGACATCATTTAAATCATTTAAGATATCATCAGTTCCTTTGTTTCTTCTCCCACTGATAGTGTTTTGAGAATAAATTGTTCATTTGTGCATAGCACTGTACAATGCAATTTAAAATGACATAGAATTTGCCTTCTGGGAGCTTACACAATCCAAGACAGGCATGGATGGCAGAGAAGAAAGGCTCCCTAGGGAAACACTAAAAAAATCCATAAAACAAATAAACATTGATGTAATGTATTCACAAAAGGTAAAGCTAAATTTAGTGGGAAAGCAAATAAATAAGCATTCATGAAAATAACTTAACCCTTTTGACAAAGTCTTGTAACTATTTTTGGAAGGTTTTCTGGAGATTAAGTTGTGAATGAAGTGATTAAGGTGACCCATGAAACAATTCTAGGCATATGGCTTAATTACACTTAAAGGGGCAAATTAGGTGTAAGCATTGAGACAGAAATTTACCAAAGACACTTAGGAAAAGCCAAATGCATTCTAGAATCCAAACTTCAAAGGGAAAATTAAGTTCTATATTTAGGATGGCAAAAACAGGGCTTGAACACCCCAGTTCCCAGTCCACTCCCATGGCAGACATCATGTGATATTATGATTTATAATTGTGTGTGTTTGTGTGTGTATTTAGTCTCCACACAGCTCCTAAAATCCAGAGTGATAGGAGTATCTTTTCTTATTTCACGAGAAGGCTGCTAGCTGTGCCAATTCAGCCTCAAGTTGGAGGCTGGTCATTGGAAAGACCAAGGTATTACTAAAGAGTTGGGACTCTAAATACCACTCCCTAACCCAGGCATGGGGAAAGGAGCTGAAGGATAAAGTGGTCATCAATGGCAAATGATTTAATCAATCATGTCTAAATAATGAAGCCTCCAAAAAACCTCAAAAGAGCCTAACTGGGGCAACTTGTCATTAGTGATACCTTGTCTCAAAAGAAAAAAAAAAAAAAAAAGACCTGGGAATGTAGTTCAGCATGAAGGACCTGGGTCCAATCCCTAGTTCCATACCATGCGTGCATGCACAACAAAATTTTTTTGCAAAGCAAGGTTCCAAGAGCTTTTGGGGATCTGCACATCTGGAAGGGCTAAAGGACAGCATGCCCAGAGAGGACATGGAAGCTCTGTGCCCCTATTTTTATGATTTGCCCTATAGATCTCTTCCATCTGACTGCTTATCTGCATTCTTTGTAATATGCAGGGGGTTTTGTTTTGGTTTTTTGAGGGTTTTTTGTGGGGGTTTTTTGGTGCACTACTGGGTATTGTATCCAGGGCTTCATACATTCTAGGCAAGTGCTATACCACTGAGCCATGTCTTCAGTCCTTTTTTAATTTTATTTTACACAGGATTCTGCTAAGTGGCCAAGGATTGCCTTGAACTTCTGTTCCTCCTACCTCAGCCTTCTAAGTATCTGAGTTTACAGGCATGTTCTATGGTTTATGTTTTACAATAAATGAGTAAATAGAAGTAAACTGCTCCCTTGAGTTCTGTGAGCCACTCTAGAAATTAATCAAACCCAAAGACAGGATTGTAGGAGCCCCAGTTTATAGTTGGTTGCTCAGAAATATAGGCACTAGGAGGTCTGATTTTTTAAAGTTCTTTATAGATTCGAGATAGTAGACCTTTGTCTGAGGAAAAGCAGGTGAAAATTTTTTCCCACATTTTGGGTTGTCTCTTTACACTGTTGGTGGTTTCTCTTGCTGTGCAGAAGCTTTTTAATAAGACGAGATCTCACTTGTTAATTGTTTGTACTAGTTCATGGGCAACTGAGGTTTTGGTCATAAAATCTTTTCCTACACCAATGTCTTCAAGGGTTCTACCTAACCTCTGTTCCAGCCGGTTCAGCGTTTCTGTTTTAATATTTAGATCTTTAATCCATTTCCATTTTAGTTTAGTGCATGGTGAGATATATAGGTCTAGTTTTAGTCTTTGGCAAGTTGAAACCCAATTTTTCCAACACCATTTATTAAAGAGGCTCTTTCCTCCAGTGAGGGTGTATGGCTCCTTTGTCAACGATGAGGTAGCTGAGTGTGTCTGGAGTTGTTTCTGTATCTTCTAATCTGTTCCACTGGTCCTCAGGTCTGTTTCTTTGCCAGGACCATGCTGTTTTTATTACAGTAGCTTTGTAGTATAGTATCAAGTTGGGGGTTGTGATAACCCCTGCCATATCTCTGTTGCCTAGAATTGCTTTTGCTATTCTAGGTCTCTTCTTGTTCCAAATGAATTTTTGGATTGTTTTCTCAAGGTCCATGAAATCAGACCTCCCAAATTTAAAGACCCAATCCAAAAATAGGCATCTGAAATGAACAGACACTTCTCAGACAAAGAAGTAAAAGCAGCAAATAAAAATGAAAACATGTTCAACATCACTGGTCATTCGAGAGATGCAAATGAAAACAATGCTGAGATTTCACCTCAGCCCAGAAAGAATGGCTACTATCATGAAATCAACCAATAACAAATGCTGGTGGGGCTGTGGGGAAAGAGGAACCCTGCTCCACTGCTGGTGGGAGTGTAGACTGGTGCAACCACTGTGGAAATCAGTGTGGGAGATACCTCAAAGAACTAGGACTGGAAGTCCCATTTGACCCAGCTATTCCCCTGCTGGGGATCTTCTCCAAAGAATTAAAAGAATCATACCACAGAGATATATGTGCACCCATGTTCATAGCAGCCCAATTTGTAATAGCTAAAACTTGGAAGCAGCCCAAATGCCCATCAACTAGAGACTGGATAAAGAAAATGTGTTTTTTTAATAAAATGAAGTACTACTCAGCCATAAAAAAATGAGAAATTAGAGACATTTATAGCTGAATGGAATATATAGATAATGATTTACTACTATAATTGCACCTGACATATGATGTGGTAGACACTCTGGTGGGACTGAATTCTTAATCTGTGTGATTCGGTATTACATCCAAGTAGATACTTCCTGAAATGAATCAGAGGACTCTCAGCTGGTATCCACTGGAAAATCTACTGCATAATTGCTTCTCTGGTATATAGGGGAAAACTACCACTCTGTGGGATTACTAAAGTGCTCTGTGTTGTGACAGTACTGTAGACTTATTTCCTTATATATCCCTAACAGATCACAGCCTTCTTTCTGTTAAGCATAGACACAACTGTACAGTTCTGTTCTTCAAAGCACTCTGTGTAGATTCAAAACCAATAAATGATCAGAATTGGCCCTAAAATTTAAAAAGGTAATATACCACCTCTAGTTTAGGTCTTTCTTCATTGGACAGTGAGAGATAAATGCCTTGTTTCCTGGATCTTTACTCTATTGTCTTCTAAACAATAAAGTTGAAAAATTCTAAAATGACATAGAACCTATATCAACTCAAAGGAACAGCATTAGAATGAGTAGATTCTAGATGAAAAAATCTATTGCTAACCATTGAGACTTAGAGGTATAAGGAGAAGAGAAACAGTAATCAGAGTAGATCAGAGGTAACTCAAGATCACAGATACTGTGGTGTGTAACCAAACCTTCTTTGGACTGAGGCACTCAATTCCCCACCTATTAGAAGAGCTGCAAGCAGACATTACACAGTAGCATCCTTCTCCAGAACTGCCCTTAGTCAAAGGGAGCCATACACACAAGGTTGCAGCATCTCCCCTGGTTAGGCCCCATCCAATGACAGGGTAAAGCAGGAACAAATATTGGGCCCTTTGTGATGATTGATAGGAATCCACTGACAGTCTTCCCTTGGGTTCAGCTAAACTTTCAGCTGCAACTGCATTGCAGTCCAACTCCCCTCTCTGCTCATCCTGCCACCCTCACTTTCTTACAGATGTTCTTCCAGAGACTCCTCTCCTCCTTGTAAATCTCTGCCTCAGAGTCTGTTTCTAAGGAAACCAATGGAAGACAGAACACAATTTGCATGGTACCGTTAAGTGCTCTTTCATACTTTATCTCGTGTAGGTCTCAAAATCAGCTAATCAAATCACTGTTGCAATGACAATTTGAAAGATGGTTGAGGCTCAGTAAAGTTAAGTGACATGCTAAGGTAAGTGTCAAAGCCAGGAGCTGAACCCAGGTAGTTGCTATAGTGTTTAGATCAAGGATTAACTGGCAGGCACTCAGAAAGAAATCCAAAATTTCACATATGTCTGCAACAACCAAGATTTAAAAGATTAGAAAAGCTACCAAGCCAAAGTCAAGAAAGGACAAGAGGTTTGAACGAAATGAAAATGAACAATGAACTGAAACTCAAAAGAGGACTATCTTTGAGATGGGAAATGTTAGTCACTGAATCTCAATTACATTTCTTATCTATGGATAATTTCAAGCATATGCTGTATACAAGAAACAATGAACAATAATCATTGTAGCCACCATTTACTGGAAAGCAACCTTAAATAAGGCTCTGAGCTACAAATTCAACATATACCAAAGTCACATAGCTAGTAAAGATTAGTCTAGAATTTAAATTCCTTCACTTGATTCCAGTCATGGTGTCACAGTCTTTTTGACTGTATTAAACTACTGGGATAAGGAGTATTGGAGTTGAGTTTTCTATTACATTTTCTATTAAAGAGAAAAATGAAGCAAAATAGCTCTAAAGTTTGTGATTTGAAATCTCAGAGATGTAAGACAGTCTAGTATCCCGAAGAACTTAGAATTGGGGAGGAATTATGAAGTGAAGATTAAATAACTGGTGGCACATGCCTGTAATCTCAGCACTGGGAGGGCGAGGCAGGAGGATTGCTGTTGGTTGGAGGCCAGTTTGGGCTGCATAGTGAGTTCAAGGCCAGGCTGAACTACAGAGTGAGATGCTGTATCAAAAAACCAAAAAGAGAAATTTTATCTCTACTGAATATATACAGACATTTTTTCTTGTCACTATTCTTTAATACATTATAACTTTACACAGCATTGGCATTGCCTTAGGTATCAGAAGTAATTTAGAGATGATTTAAAATATGTAAGAGGATTGCCAAAATTATGTGCAAGTACTATGCCATTTTGCACAAAGAACTTGAGCATTCATGGACTTTTTATATTGGAAAGAGTCAATCCCCCATGGATACTAAAGATGACTGTATTATTATAGAATGACTTAGGACTAGGTCAATGTGAATTCAGAGGTGGCCAGGAGATTGCAGTAAAATCTAAAAGTGAAGAGTAGTGAAACCTAGAAAAAGTAATTGGTGGGGATTCTGGAGCAGTGAAAGCCAAGAAAAAGGAATGAAGGGGAAGAGAAAATGGCAAGAGGAAGTATGTTACATAAAAGACGAATGTGCCATGGAAACCCAATGCTAGTGTAGCTGAGAGAGAAAATAGCCTAGACATTCCACCTATTAGATTAAACTGTAGTTCTCATTTTTTTTTTTCTTTCAAATGCCTCCTTCCAAAACAAGTCTGTCATTGTTCTATCCCAACTGACCGCACCTCGGGAATCCAAATCATGGCCTCCTGTCAAAAAAGCTTCTTTACAAATCACCTGCAGAACTGTTACCAATTCTTACAAGGTCCTTCTTATAGGCAGCACTCAACTCTTTTGAACCCCATCTGAACTGCTCACTGAATCTCCTCCCCAGTAGTTCTTTGAATTGTTCTAGGTTCCATACCACAGAGTTTCTGTTTGGGGGACCCTCTCCTCTGGGCTCTGCTTCCTCTTCCTAATACTTGAGCAAAAAGAATGGAGACAGCATCCTTTCAAAAGAACTTTACTATTTTCTTTTTCTTAATTTGGCATTTGCCTTTCTTCTCAGATGTTCGTTACTTACTTTTTAAGTTTTAAATATTATCTCCTCTTATTCTACTCTATGACTGAAACACATCTAATCAATAATGAAACCCAGGACTATCACCCAGAGAAAAATTCTCAAAGTACTGCTGGATCCTGCTCCTGCTCTATGTTGATATTCACCTTCCATCAGCATTTTATTGCTCTTCAGAATTTTATCACTTCCCCTAGACTTTACAATCACCACCTTAAGGCACAGACATCTCAGCTATTACTCAAATTCTCATTCAACCTCTCTCAACTAAAGAATGACTCCCATGACATTTTCCATGAGACGTGGCACAAAGATGTCCAATGACTCACTTAGTTCTTGTCAGCACTGCAAAGGTCTAAGTTTCTTATTTCCTATTCTATCATCCTTTACACCAAGTTTTTCCACCTTTAGATAAAGGTAATGTTAAATATATGCATGTCCTTACTCATGCCAATATATTTTTCAAGTAACGAACAGCTTTATCTGGTTCATAAATGGTATTCAGTAAGATCTCTGTACTTGTACATTTATGGCAAGAAACTATTTTCAATAATGTTGGCAAATAAGCATAAGTGCCTTTGCAAGCACAAGATACTGTGCCCCATTTTTTTGGAGTCTGGACATGATGGAGCAGCCAGATTCTGAGGTTCAGTTTTGAATACGAAGTCATGAAGTATTGAGAAACACTTCTGGGCCCGGCTGCCTCTGATTTAATGCCAACAGAAAATCAGGCATCTACTGAAACTGAATGGCCTACCAGATGTCTGACTGTCTGATGTCACCCTGTAGCCTCAGCATGTAGCCTGGCTCATGCCTAGCTCAGCCCAGGGTCCTCAGAGGATCTGGTTTGGTTGAAGTATGTATCAGAATGAGAGTCAGGCTCGTCTCCCAGTAACTGCTGGCAGGATCACTGAGGATCAGGCCAGGGTCACTTTTCAGAACCTCAGTGTTCCAGAGGAAATTACCAAATTCCTATTGGATTAAATGGAATGGGAGACCAGAAAATCCAGAAGTTAGGGGTCAGGGAAAGTCTTGGATGAGAAAATAATTTTCAGAAGCCAAGATTCATACAGCATCTTCTTTCAGATTAATGGCCATGTTCTGGTTTGATCATTGACTGAAAATTTGGGAATAGCAGCCATAAAATGTACCTTTTATGAAATGAGAAAGGCAAGCATTCCTGAAAAATACTTTACTATTCTTTTTATAAATGTCATCGAACTTACCAGTGAAAACTACACAGAGATGAGATGGAAAAATAGACCACTGCATCTTCTTTACACCGCCACAACTGGTCCCCAGAAAGTCTCCAACCCTTCAGCAATCCCTTCCACAGGAGCACACTCAGAAGTGAGGAGGAGGGAAAGCACTGTAATGCATCATCAGGCCCTTGAAGCCTCTCTTCAGTGAGACATGGATCTAGAATCAAAGTGGACTCTGGGAGCCAAATCAAACAGGTCCAGCACCTTCTGCATTTTAAATTAACCAAGACTTACATTGTTAATATCAACAAAGCACACGGGACACTAGGGCATTGTTAAATTTAAATAAAAATCAATGTGTTTTGCAGAACTTTTCCCATAAGGCCATGAATCTGGAACAATAATCACTCATGGGGAAGACAATTAATGGGAGCTGAGAAGTTTTTGGCTTTAATCTCAATCACTGGAGGGGGGGGGAAGGGAGGGAGGGGAGGGAGGAAGAGAGAGAACAGAGGATTTTTCTCATGTTTAAAATTTAGCAAAGGCTGAAGGAGCTAAACTTCCTCATCCTTTATAAAACCATGCTCCAGGGTAGGACATGATAGATAACACTATATCGATACTAGGAAGTAAACAAGACTAACATAACCAAGGACTGCTTCCATTGAAATTGGCTTTAAGACATGAAAACAGCTAAGGAAGACAGAAGACCCTCTATGTAGAACCACTTGCTTTCTTGCTCCTTCCACTAAAACACAAACCAGGCTTTACAGTAATAAAGACATGTGTGCAACTCATCACCTGGCAAGTTAGGAAGCATTGCCAAGCCTCAACTCAGCTTTGCACCATCTGAGGAAGCTGGCATTCAGCTGGTAGGCAACTATAATGGCAACTTACACATCAAAATACTCAGAAACAAAAAAAGAGAAAACCAAACTCGGAACCAGTTGGAAAATGTTAGCGGACCCAGATACTCCAGATGTGCCACACTCTTTTGTCTCTCTTTCAGTTTTCTGCATTTCCTCATCATTCCATATCTAACACGCTGACATCAACCATATCAAGTGGCCTCCAAGACATGCTTCAGGTTTAAGCTGAGGGTCTTTAACTGGTCTCCATGTTTGCCATTTACTGGATACTAAACATTATGCTCATCATCTGGCTTTTTTTATGGTTTATAAATAAATGGATCATGAAGACAGTTAACTTCTCTCTCCATTCCCAAAACAGCCCAGTGGAGGTATGGTTTTCCAAGTATCATTTTGGGCAGTGACCCCCTCCCTCCAAGAATGTAACACACAATACCACAGGAGTACAAGAAACACAGGCTTTGGCAACAGAATGACTTAGGTTTGAGGCATAGATTAGCCACTAGTTTTGTAACCATGTACCTTGAGGTTCTGATTTTTCTTTCATCTGAAGCACTGAGGTAGACTGAGGGACTCTGAAGGGTTTGGGGAAGATTAAAGATAATAAACATAAAGTGCCAGTCATAGGGCCTGGCACCTGAGAATTTGATAAAATGTGCTATTTTTATCACACCAGAAAGGGCAAGTGGATAGGATACCTGTAAATAATAATCATGTTTGTATCTGTATTCCTAAATATCCCTAAATACATTACTTTAATTCCCCAAATTTCTCTTTCAACCTTCATTTTATGCAACAACAATCAACATCTTTCTCCCTCGGTCCATTTGAACAAATGCTTCTCTACTGGAAAACCAGGCATAATCCAGGGGCCAATTAGTGCTTAATTAATGTTAGTTACTTTCTCTTGTTGCTGAGACAAAACACCCAACACCCAGAGTTAAAGGGGAAAGGGTTTATTTAGCTCCAGTTTGTAGACATTTCAGTCCATAATCAGCTGGCTCCAAGGCAGAGTGGCACATGGCAGAGAAGCAACAGTTCATGGTGGCAGAAGACAACAAAAGCAACAAGAGACCTTACCAAAGTCTTTCTGCCTCTTTTATCTTATTCAGACTACTTCAGGAAGGTAGCACGCACACCCTTGCTCCTTAGTGCCCTTAGGCCTAGCATTGCACCTTGAATCACTCTAGATTCAGCCACCTTTGAAATAGTTGCGCCTCATTCACATGAGGCTTTGGGGAACATCTAAACACAAGCCATGACAGCACCCATATTTCTTGCTTTCATAATAAGACAACTCCAAGACCTGAATGGCCATACTATGGACCATCTGTAACTACTCTTTCACATATGAAAGATATCTCAACATAATACCTGATGTTGGTGTTCCCTCACTACATGATGTGCTGTAACATTAAATCACCTCAGACTGGGTAATTTATAATGAATAGAAACTTATTACTCAGAGTTCTGGAGACTGGAACATGTAAGATCAAGGTCTTCATGGCAGAAAGTGAAGAGCAAAGAAGCACCTGTGCATAGGAGGGGCATGGGAGGGAGAGAGAACAGGTGCACATGCGAGGAGGTTGAAGTCTCTTTTATAACAAATCTACTCTTGAAACAGTGGACCAACTCCCATTATAATGACATTAACTTGAACCTCACTCACTCTGCCCTCCTAATCCCATCACGTTTTAAAGGTCCCACCTCTCAACGCTACTGCATTGGGAATTACAATTCAACACAATGAACTTTTGGAGATACATTCAAACCATAAAAGATACCCAATTGGCATTAGTCTTCAAAGTCCTTACACTGGAACGTTGTTGGATCAAGATCAACCCCTGAGAAATGGCAACCACAGGACACTGAAATTCAGCAATAGGCCCCTTTATGAAAGGTGGCTGGTGCTTGACAAGTTCTGCATAAGAGGCAAACTTTATAACATCATATTCTTGGGACTGTTGCAACTGTTCTTGAGGTCAATGCTACAAAATTTCATTACAAGACCAGGACACAATAAGAAGCTTATTATATACCTTGCATAGACAACCTCAATGTCAATTTTTATTGAATTTTGAAATATCTTAAGATGTTTAGAGTCTTAGGGTATATAAAAAAGATTGTAGTGACAGCAGCTACTACCTATTGTGCCTGATTTGTGGACCATCCATGTGATAAGTATTTTCTATATGTTATTTACAACTACCCCACAGTGAAGATGTTATCTCATTTATACACATGAGAAAATAGGCCCAGGGAAGAAAAATAACTTGCCTAGAATCACACAGTCAAGAAGATGCAAAAATCAGACTACAAACCAACTTTAAAAAACCCATGCACAGTGCTTAATGCCTCCTACTTATATTTAATTCTCATGTTGAGGAAGAGATCAATACAAATTTGTGAGAAATCTGTAACTCAGAGAGGTCTACACTTACACATAGTAGTAAAGGCAGTATAAAACCACTGTCTCTCTCCATCTAAAATACATATAATGGTGGGGACAGTAAAATTAGATGATTAAACATTTATTTTATACAACAATAATCCAATAATCGAGGCAGTTTTGGTTGAGGGTGCATAGCAAATATAAAAACTACAGTGAATAGGATTCAGAAAATGTGGACCAAGCAACCTGCAAACTGTCCAAACTTTCCTCAGAAACAGTAAGGGAAATAGTCTACGGTCTTCTCCAAATCAACTTCACCCTGAGTCTTTGCTTTCCTTTTTAAACATGACTACAAATTCTCACCTCAATATTCTAGTTGCAAAAAGACATTTGTCATCTCTGGCTGGGGCTGAAGAACTTCAACTCATCTTCCCTTCCCTGGCCTTCAGGGACTTAACCCAAGACCTTGCAATTTATTTTAATCATGCAAACTCCATTATTCTCTTCACTATGACATGATCACTTCTAGTTTTCGACAAAAGGCAGCATGCCCCATCTGACAGGAACAGTCAATATCTGGCAAGAGTTTAATATGCAACTCAAGTGGTCAAGAAGAAATTGAAGCTGAGAACAGCAAATGCTTCCTGCTGCAGATATCCTACAGAAAGCTCTCTTAGTCTTAAATTCAATGTCTTTATTTTAAGCAAGCAACATAACCGCCACCATGTGAGAATATTAAAAGAGTAAATAATGACACCTTTACAAATTTCAGCAAGGTCTCCCTCCAAGGGGTTTGAACAAAACTGCCATGGAGCCATCCCACACACAGTGAAAGGAAATCAAATCACTGCTCTCCCCAGCAACATAAATCAGTGGGTAGTCCTTTAAGGGTGGTTAGGGTGGGGAGGAGGTAGGGTTTGCTTGTTAAGAAGCTAACATTGTACACAATTTCTATTTTGAAAAGAAAAAGAAAGACAAAGCCCTTTTCTGAATCAAAGATTTACAGACTGAGGAAAGATTCTGAAGCAGTTTTACTAGTTAACATAGCTGTGAAAGTCCCTGCTGCATTGCTGGGCCCAGAGAAGTATTTCCACACTCCACACCCCTTTGTGACACTCAGTCTCCCTGGCCAGGGGCCACATGACCAGACACACCAACCTCTATCCACAGTGGTAAGTACACATAATACATCTCAGAGCTTTGCCATTATCTAAATATTCCTGTCATTCTGACCCACTCTTAAGAGTAACTTTTTTAACTAAATAGGGCCCTGAGACCCAGCATTCTACAAAGAAAAATTTAGTATCTAGTATCTGCAGAGAGCATTGAGTTCATTTGCCTCTGTTCTTCACCAAAGAAAACAGGGAAGCACAAGTGGGAAAGGCCTTACCCATGGAGTCATGGAAAGACAATGTTAGGAAATAAGCAGAAAGCTAAAGAGAGCCATAATGACTGTATAAAAAAACCTAAACTTTTCCTTCTTAATAAAAACACCCTATCTCACTTAGGGACATCTATAAATGACAATTATAAATATTAAGGTAAACTGTTGCTTAGTAATTGATATTTTCAAACTTTGCACACCAATGTCAACCTTCACCAATATTTTATTTTATTTTATTTTATTTTATTTTGGTACCAGGGATCGAACTCGGGACCTTGTGCTTGTGAGGCAGGTGCTGGAACCACTGAGCTAAATCCCCGGCCTTCACCAATGTTTTATATAACAATTCTTATAGCCTCATTAAATGTTCTATGCTCTTTCATACATCAATCCTCAGAGCTTTTTGAGACATGGAAGATACCTGTTCTTCAATTTCTTTCCAAAGAACTACACAGTTGAGCATTTGCCAGGCTCCTGGAGCATCTAATAAATGGCCTCACAAACCAATTGTGGCCCCAAAGGCAACCCAGCATGTTCCACAGGGGCCAGAATGAACAGACAGAGAGATGGTTGGCAACATCCTTCTCAGTCCTTTCTTCATTTTCTTCATAAGAATAAATGGTACCACTGTTGCCCATTTGTTCAAGCAAAGGAACAGCAGTCAGCATTGATTTTGAACTTTGCCTTTTGCTTATCCCTCTCCCCCTGGACCCTTCAAATTCTTTAAAAATCTGGTCAAGTCAGTCTCCAGTATACATCACAAGCATAAGCATGTCTCTTTATTTCTGTTGTCAGCATGTTAATTAAAACTACTCCCATCTTTCACCTAAACTGATGCAATAGTCTCATAACAGAACTCCTGTTTTCCATCTTGTCCCTTCTGATTCATTGTACATTTAGCAAAGACAATGATCATATACAGTATATACATATTTGATTATTTCATTCTGCTTATAACTTCTCAGTGGATTCTATTGCTCTTATAATAAAATTCCATATTCTTACCATTAACTGAAGATCTTATGTGGCTTCCTCTTCCTTAATCTTCAAAATCAGCTCAGATCATCCAGCACCCACCCTCCCATCCCCATCTGTACTCTGGGCTAGTCATATTCCAGCTTCTCTGCCCTTCATCCATTAACCTGAGTCTCCTGAACCCTCGTATTCTGTGACCTTCACACTCACTTTTGCCTCTATATGTGAACACTTGTTCCCTAGTCGTTGATCAGGCTGTTTTCAATACATCTTGCAGGTTTCACCCAGTCTTTCTCTAATTACCCCTTCTGCCACCTTAATTGTACTCAACCACATAACGCTAAGCATTTCATTCCTTAGATGCATTTACTTCCCCTTCATGCCCATTTTCTATCATGGAATTCTCTATTGTGGAATACAATCTCCTGAGGAAGGGGGTCTTGTCAGTCACATTCACTTTTGAATTTTCTGGAACTAGAGTAGTGCCTAGAATGAAGTAAGTGCTTAATAAATGTTTGTTTGATGAGTTGATATTCATATTCATCATGCACCGGGGATCTTGTGATTTTTTTCATGTATTGTCTCCTATTTTGTGGTTGTCACCTGCTACTACAAAGCTTTGGCTCACTATACCCTAGCAACAACTACCCCTCTGCTTTCTAATAAGATGCTTCCAATAACTATGATTCAGAAAATTAACCTGAAAACTTAATACTGAATGCAACATAAGAATAAATATGATCTGAATAAAGATCTAAGACATGAGCTTGTATTTAGCACTATAATTTTTTATCTATTTTAGCTGCCTAGAGACTATTTTTGCTTATGTTGTAGTTACAGGCACAAACCTACAGTGTATGCTAAAAAGAAAATGACCTCCAGAAAAGAAGTCATCGTAATGGTCGTAGTAATCATTTTAGTAAGAATTATTCATCACAATAATATCAGCTCATATTTACAGAGCCCTTACTAATTGCCAGGTACTTTCGTAATTACTTTTTATATATTTAACTCACTCAGCTTTCACAATAATCTCAAAGTACTAGTAATACCATTCTCATACTGATGAGGAAACAGGCATAGAGGGATTAAATACAGTTAATTAACAAACTGAGAAAGTTAATGGCAGAGAATGGATATGTTCTTCCAAAAATATTATTTTAGGGCCAGGGATTTAGCTCAGTGGTTCCGGTGCCTGCCTCGCAAGCGCAAGGTCCCAAGTTCGATCCCTGGTACCAAAAAAAAAAAAATATATATATATATATATATATATATATTTATATTACTTTATAATATACACTCACAACCATTATCCTGTATTGCCTCCCAGTGAATCATTACTGGGTCATGATTCTACATATTAAATATGAATGGTTTAGATATACATATAAATATATGTGTATACGTATAGATAATATATATCCTGTATTTGTATATATGCATATTAGCTTGAATCTGCTGAACTATTTCATACTTCATAGCCTTTACATTTGTCTTTTCTTCTACATTGAAGTGATATATGAGACTGTATATACATGATTCTCAAAGTAATCTATAACAAACAATAAATAAGTCCATTAGTCACATTTCTTAGACTTCTGGAAATTTTAAAATGAAAGAACAAAAGGATATAAAAATAAATAAATCAATAGCAGAAGCAAGAAAAACTTGAAATAGAACTTTTACACAGGTAAACTTAAATCATGAACCACTAACTTAAAAGAAATATTTGTCTTTTGCTCTTCAGAATGGAAAAGATATCCTCACAACATATTGTTCCTAAAAATAATTTGAATGAATAATTTGCATACAGCAAAACCAATTTAAAATTAGAACAGTTGATCCAATTATGTCACATATGCTCATGATATTCACAGGCATCCACAGAAGCACTCGTGGATCAACAACCCAGGAGAATGCTTTCACAAGGGGTCTTGGCATGAGAAGGGATTTGGCAGCTCTTCACTGGATCCTTGATGACACACTAGAGATATGCAGACACAACAGAGGGAGTCTGTCTTTGTATGAGTTTCCAGAAGGCAGAACCTGAGTCAGAGGAAAATAGGACTGAGAAAACAGGTAGTATAGTAAAGTAAAACCAACACAGAGCTACTGAGTGCTGCCAACTCACTCCATATCAGATACAACTCAGATGATCTGCCTAGGTGAGGAAAGGACAAAGTATGCATCTTAGGCTTCAAAGACTTACTCCAGAGGGCAGAAATTACTGACATTTCCAAGCTGAACATGCCTTGGTAAGATTGTGGTCCTGCAGTGTTGCATGCCTCTGTGTCAACAACAGTATCTCTGAACAGAAGGCAAGAGACCCCTCACAGACAGGGGGCAGGGGGTGTCCAGGCTGCACCTGGTGGAGTCCAGAAGCACCCATGCTGGGCAGGTTACAGCAGCAGCAGCTGGAAGAAGTGCTAAAGCAGACAGGATCCAAAGTGGCTGGTACACAAGGGGTTCTGGGGCAAAGCTGACAGACTGTGTTTGTAGCTCGCTGAAGCATGGGTCCCAAACAGGACTGGTGAGTATGCCTGTGGCAGCCTGGAAAGGAGCAGGTGCTAGGCAGCTTTGAGGCTTGCCTTCAACTGGTAGGCAACAGGGAGGGATTGCTATCCAAAATCTTTATTACCTACTTGGATGGAGACATAGAAAATGAGCTCATCAACCATTCAGGTGTCACAGACCAGAAAAGATAACTGCCAGATTGAATGAACCAATCAAAATTCTAAAGATTTTGATAGGCTGGAATGATGGGTGGCAACTAGTGAGATGAAATTTAATAAGATAAAAGTATTGTTTGGGTGGCTTCCCTGGCTAGAAGATGAATCACCATTAGGAATGAACATCTGTGGGAAAAAACCATGAAAAAAGAATGTTTTGTGTCTTATTCTTGTACCTGAGAAGCTATACATACCGGACAGACCAATAGTGTACAGCACCATTAGTCAAATGTCGAAGAAGCTTGTGTCTTCCTTCTACTAAATGTCAATTACTTTGACTTCTTTACTTCACCTGAGAAAATCGCTTGTTAGATTTGTTTCCCCATATTTCATTTTGGAAATATCGAATGTAGTAAAGTTAAAAGACTAGTCCAGTGAACTCTCTAACATCTGTACCTATAATTCAACTACTAACATTTCACTATGATTTACATGTGGGATTTTATGTGTCTGTCTCAAGCATCTAAAATTAACTCAGTAAACTTTACCTTATATAACCACAAGATCATTATCATTATTTTAATTATCAATTCACAATATTTCTCTAATAATATCCAATATCCAGGTAATATTCAAATTCCCTACCTGGCCTATAATATCTTTTATAGCTCTCTTCTTTTTTATTCTGAACTCAGTGAAGATATTACATTTGGTTATTACATTCCTGATGTAACAGAACAGCCCTCCATGCTATTTGGTTTTAGATGTGTGTGTGTGTGTGTGTGTGTGTGTGTGTGTGTGTGTGATTTAACTGATTCCTCTGATTCCTGTATTCTCAGTACTTTTATTATTTGGAAATTATATCTATACCTTGATTAAATTCACCTTCCAAATCTTTGACAAGAGCATTTCATAAATTACTATTTCTTAAAACTTTGCATCATGTTCGGAGGCATATCACATCTACTGTCTCACTTTTAGTGAGGATGAATTTGACGACATAGATAAGGTAGTGACTACTCCATTGCTCCCATATAAAGATTATGTTTTCCCTTTGACAATAAGCAAGTGATTTGTGGTATTATGCTTTCACATAGTGGAAGCATATTACTGCTTAGCTGTTGGTGACCAGGCTACATGACTTGGGTCCTGTAGGGTCCAAGGCCAATGTAACTTGCTTTAGGAACAGAGAAGTTAATGGAAAACCATAGGCTTCCTGGCTATGTGTAGAAAACACACAAACATAGGACTCACGGGGCAAGATGACATCTCCAGAAGACAATACAAAGAATGAGCGCATCCAGGCATAGAGAAGGACCTGTTCTCCATTCACTAGTTACACATTTACTGACCTTGCTGTTCCATGAAAAGTACACTATCCTACCCTTGTGCTTCTTGCTTAATGATAAAAGTGGTTCAACCACGGAGATTGCTGAGCCTGTCCACCAGAAGCATGTTCCTCCCTCTTGAATATTGTCCATCTTTCTTTATTCCCTATCACTTCACGCTTCAGGTATCCAAGGGTCTGGTCAGCCCTCAGCACTCAGCAGTACTTTATGGAAAGGTTTTAACGTCTAATGACATCTAATCCTTTCCTGCACCAATTATTCCATAGGACTATAAAAGTGGAGATTTTCTATTATTACTTCTTTATTCATTAGCTGTTGTTCTTCATTAAAGAAAAGTGCTCTCTTATCAGCTGAAGGTTCCTCTGAAAATGTATAATAGATACTTATTTCTTCTCATATTTGAGAATTCCAACCAAAAATTGGTTTTTAACAAGAGTCAGCAGGCTTTTTCTTAAATGAATACAATAACATATACTTCCACCTTTGTAGACCATGTGGCTTCTGTCACTATTACTCAAACAAAGATAATACATAACCTTGTGGATGTTGTTGTGTTCCAATAAAACTTTATTTACAAAAAAGGTGGCAGACTAAATTTGGCCCTGATTCCTTTTACTTTTGGTAGTAATTGATTTTTAAAGCACTTTCACATCTGTCATCTAGTCTATTCTTCACCAAAGCCATGAAATACAAGACGGGGCATACATATTATTAACGTTATTAAACAAATGAGATAAGGCTCAGGATGATTATATAAAGTAGAACCTAGAATCTAGATGTCTCAACTCCTGGCCTAATGCTTGTATTCCTATTGTCCCTCTTTGTGTAAAAGGATACAGATCTCAAACTTACTGTCATGAACAACAAATACAATGCTCCCAAAACTTTTGAAAAATTAAAGGTTAGACACTCTAATCATCAAGTTACCTTTTCCCAGAGAGCTAGCTATTAATTTATCAGAATGAAAAATAAACTATCATGAAGTAAATATTCTCTTAAATCTATAGTTAGTTATATTTTGATTTCCATAAAAAGAAAAATATATAAGATATTCTGAGATGTATAACCCAGGTTAAAATTACTGTCTGGCCTCAGTTTGTTAATAAAATATAAGAATAAATAGATCTGAAAATCCTTCCACATTGTTATTGCCTTTGCAACTATACCAATCAAAATGTCAGAAGCTACAGTTTTTTTTCTAACTTATTAAAAGGTGGTGAAATAAACATAAGTATATAAAATTGCAAAGTATTTCTCTATAGTCAGATTAATATTGTTGTTACTGTTGCTGTGGTTAAAGACAGAAATGTTCTTCAAGTGGTGGAAAAAATGCAAATTTTGCTAACCAAGTAAGTTTGCAGCCATCCTGAAAAAAGAAAAATATATTTAAATACAAAGTAGAAGGTATCAAATCTGTCCTGTTTGCTATTGAGTCTCATAAAGCTCCAGTTGAACTAAAAACAGAACACTGATGGAATCACATTCCACTTTGTTCTGCCTAATTTGTCTTGAGCTCCATGGGAAAGAAACAGAATATGTAAGATTAGAAAAGTCTTAGCCATCATCCTATAGTTCTACTTCTATAAAATGATGAACAAGTTCAGAGATATAGTTAGCTAATTGTGCACTGTGAAAGACAAATAGTTTAAAGAGGGGGGAGGAAGTTAAATTTTATGAAGCAACTACCATAATCTGATACTTTATTACCCCTCACTGAAATATTTGTAAGGCCCTTAGACAAGAATACAAATAAAAGCCTAAATATCATATTTTTAGTATTTTTAACTTATACATAAATCTACAAACAGTTAATATGTTATACTCTACCTTTAATAAACATTTCATAACTATACTTTTTAATGCATATAGTTACGGGTTTTATGTAACTGAAAGTCAGCAAAATATCAAAGATGACTTAATTTAATTGTTATTGCACACATCTGGGTGTTCAGTTAATGGATCTGTGACTTGGGAATGAGTAACTGTTAATATTTCAAAATGTTCTTCAGTCAACGTGTGCAGCTCTTGCCAACAGCACCCTAAATTCGTGAGGAACTTCAGAACCATGGAGAGAAGCAAGAAACGGGCCCTTGGTCCTACTGAACACTAACATGTCTTTTATGGCATAAACGACTACTCTCATGCCGAGAACAAGGCTTTAGGATGTAGTCTTTTGTCTTACCTGAGTGCTTTTGATGCTCAAATCCTCCCCACATTTGAAAGCAGTCCTTTTTTCAGACAGCATAACCCACAAATCTTCATGACATTCAAATGTAGTCATCTTTTGTTTGAGAATATCAGGCAAAATGTGGGCCCAAAAAGTATTAGTAGTCATGAGTGTGGATGTTTAGCTGCCAGTGCTGAGTGCTGCATCTTGAGTAAGAGAGGCATCAAGTATCGTTTATGAGATATGCAGGCACGCACACACCTGTGTGTGTGTGTGTGTGTGCGTGTGTGTGCATAGACAGAGAATGTGTATGTGTCTTGGTGAATGTAAAGTCTCCCACAGTATGAGTCCCATGGCAGAAGGCCTATTAATTCAATTCTACAGGTGGTGTTGCTCAGCATTCATTTGCTTACTCTGTGTAGCTGTGACCCACCATATCTAGGTGCCTATTACTCAGCCCAATGTGCTCCAGAAGTGAGGGATTTAATGCCACTCACTTTTCCAGATCAACCTAAATTCAAGGTTTAAACATAGCTATTTAATACTGACAACCACCACTATTCATGGTCACTTCAAAGACAATTCCAATTTTCCTATTCTACACTTTTATGTAGGCAGGGCAAGGGAAACAAGAGCACCGCAAGAGCTACAAGAGACAAACTGAGTGTATGTTTCTACAATGGTTGCTTGTGCAATTTTAGACTTTTTCTTTACATTTTTTTCTATAGTTATATTAATTGACATATAAAAACTATACACATTTATGGGCTACCATGTGATGCTTCCACACATTGTATACTGCATAAGTCAAGATAAGGAGAGTCTTCTCTAATTTAGTCTTTTCTATAAGAAAAATCACACTATTGCCTTCTAATAGCTCGGCAATTTAGAACTTTCTTTGAACTATTACCTAGAAAGTCTGTACCAGCCACAGTACTGTTTTGAGATTAAAAAGTAAACTCATTAAACATCTAATTATTCCACATCCGTGATCTTCCTGTCACCATTTTGTGGGCCATTATGAGGAAAATATTTATTACTTCTCTCAAATTCTTTCCCTTTTCCCTTTTCCAATAAAAGTCTTTGGCAGCATAAAAGGATGATATTAGGTGCAAAGTCCTGATTTCCTTGAAATTGAGAGCAGATGCATTAAATAGTCCACATTCTAATGTCAAAGAACTAGCCACCACTCCACAGAAATTGTTGAAAGGTCAGTACCATCAGCATTAATCATGCCAAGATACGTAAGTTAGAGTTGAACATGCCAGTAAACCACAAAGATGAAAACACTGCAAAGAGCAGAAGTTACTCTTTCACAGTCTTGCCAAGAAAAGCTATTGGATGTCTCCAGCTAATGATCAACTACAAGATGTTGGGAAGGGCAGTAAGCTGAAAAAGAGGGAGGATGACTAAAATGAATTAATATCAATTATATATGCTGAACTTTTTAACTTGATAACAGACTTAAAAACCTGAAGTGAGATTTAATAAGGAATAAAATGAGGTTTGCTAGACTAAAGCGGTAGCCATTAATGAACAAAACAAAACCACTTCATATCCAATACTAGTAGTATGCAGAAAATGCTGCGCCAAAACTACCTGTTTGGCATACTATTTCAGCTGAAGAAAAGGTGTCTCTGAACTTCTCTTCTGAAGACCCTCATGTGGTAGAAATCCTGCCCTTTATCCATAGGGAAGG
Organism: Heterocephalus glaber; assembly: GCF_000247695.1. Next base: position 6,563,055 of record NW_004624788.1, on the reverse strand, counting down.
GGTGTTATACAAAGGCTAAGCATATCTTAATAAGCAAGGCTTGCTAGGTTCTTCCCAGTTTATTATCATCAGGTCCAATCCTATTTCTTCACAGCTGTCCTTTCTTCACCAAACTAAATGAAAAAAAAATATGTAGCTTTCCCTGTCTCTTGAGTCTCCATCTCTGAAGTTTCCTTATCACACAAAACCGTGGTTTAAAAATGTGTTATGCTTTGCTCTCATTAATCTGCCTATTATAGGGGTATTTTTCAGGTGCCTTGCAATGTCTAAGGAAAAAAATGCTACATTTTTCCCTTGTAATACCACAGTATCCAAACAAGAAACCAGGAAATTCTCAAACATATTCATCAAAATGTAATTATGTTTTTTTTAAAGAGTCATGAAATGACATCACTGTACTACAAAGAAAACTGAAGTATGCCGAGGAAGGGTCTGTGAAAGCCAGGCTTGGGAAGTTCTGCCCTATTTCCCACTTCCCAGCTGTTTGGAATTGTAGCAGAGAGTGATGCTTTGAGTCCTGATTAGCAAAGACATTGAAATTTGGCAGCAAGTCTGGCTTAAATGCTTGCAAATTGTCTACATTTACAGCTGGTATCTCATTCTCAAAAACTGTGGAGAAGAGAAAATTGTAGTGTGCATTTTTCTCTGTACCATCTTCTTCTTGCCTCTCATCTTCATGGTCACCCATTAATAGTGATAGCCTTTAGAAAGGAGATCAGAAATTGCTTCAGAAAGGGTCTGTTCTTCCAAATGACATTGGTAAGATGGGTTTTTCTTTTAAATAAATCTGCTTCTCTTCTGATCTCCTCACTTTGCAGCTGAAGTCTTTCAACTTCCTTGGGATGAAAGAAGTACTGTAGAATATTGATTTTTTTTCTCCTTCCCCCTGTAAATTCATGACAAATGGTGAACAAAAGCTTATCTGGAAAGTTTAGACATCCAATTAAAATTTTGCTCTCAAGTGAAAATTTCTCTTTAAAAAATAAAAAAGCACTCCAACTTCTGTGCAGTTCTCATACATCTTTATCTCACTTCTGATGTTTCCCAGAATTGATCTTGAAAGTAACTTAGGGTAGTGTGTGTGTGTGTGTGTGTGTACATGTGTGTATGAGTAAAAACAAGAAGCATCATTTAATATGTTTTCTCCCTTTATGCCAAAGAAAAAGCAAGACATGATATCTAACTGAAAGGGTGAGGTAGTTTTGAGCATTAGGCCATAAATACGAACTCGGCCCTGGACAGATCTGGTCACAGTGAGACAGACATGGAGGGCTCACAAAGAAAGGACGCAATATTCCAGGCAAAGCATGAATGCAAGTGAAAAGGTAGGAACTCAGAAGGCTAAAAGGACATACGTTACTTTTTCATTACTGGGACAAAATATCTGGCATACACAATTTGAAGAAAAGCTTGTTTTAGCTCAGAGTTTCAGAGGTTTTGGTCCATAGTTGTCTGGCTCCAAGACAGAAACTTCATAGAAGGGAATGGTGGAGGAAAGCTGCTCACCTCAGGACAACCAAGAAGCAGAGTAGAAGACAAAGAGCTAGACAGGGGGGAAAGGGCCAGGGACAAGATATATTCTTCAAAGGCACATCCCAGGGACCTACTTCCTCCAACTGGGCCCCACCTCCTAATAGCCTATTCAACTACAAACTCATCACGGGGCTAATGGTCATCTCCACTGATTGGTCCCTCACGATCCAGTTACCTCTTACCTCCCTAGGCCCTACTTTTGAATATTGCTACATTGAATATCCAGCCCTCCATCATATTTAAATCATAAACGGAGGCCTGGCCAGGTAACACGCAAATCACCTCAGAAGAGTGACACACCTTTTAGGAAACTGACACATGGTTTGTACGATGATAAGTCAGAAACAAGTCTGCAGAAAGAATTGGATCTAGGATCACAAGTCCATTTCATAAAAGTCTCAATATTTACCTTGGTTCTTTGCTCAATCAATTACTTGGTTTTTGCTTCTGATTTTTTTTTTTTTTATAAGTATTTCCTGCCACAACTGTGATGGATAAATTTTATTCCCTCTTTATCCTCCTTCTCTTAATAACCATGTGAAACTATTACTGGAAAGGTAAAAGTACATTTAGTAATAAAAATACCACCAATTATGTGTGAAATGTTGGGAAGATTATTATGATTCTGCTCCCAAAATAGAAAGATAAATATCTAGATGCAAGCACATATAAAAGCATACGTAGACATGCATGTGCTCATATGTTCATGCATATATGCCTGTCACACAGATACATGTGTGTGCATGGATATACATGAGTATACATACATGTGTGCACACACATGTACAACACAAAAATTAAAAGCTACAGAAATAATTTCTTCCCTTTGAAAACAAAGCTGGCCTGAAAGAATCAGCCAGTCTTTTCATGTCACAGGATTTCACTATGTAACCCTAAATTTCCAGCACTTTGCTAATGCATTATTGTTACAGCAATAACACTATTCCATTGACAATCTAGCATCAAATTAATCATTTTTCTGCAGAACCACAGAACCACCTTGGAGTGATGGATTTAGATTAAAAAAAAAATCTACCATCCTAAATTTCTAACTTCTTAATCTGGGTTTAGCTCAAGGAGATCCAAAGCATTACTTCCTTTCATGCTTTTTGCCTTTCTTCCTGCACTCATCTTGCCTCATTTGCTTTGATTCACAATTCTCCCATCATACTTGGAAATAAGATGTATAGATATATATAACTAGGGCATCAAAAACCAGACAACTGATTGGGGAGCCACCTGGGAAAAAGTATCAAGCTTCATACCCTAATAAACAGTCATTACTTAGATGTATTTTAGAGTAGGGTACAAAGTTGACACACAGGGAAAGTTTGGATAGAAAACTCTATTTCCTTTCTCATGTTTGAAAAATAAATTGGGCTTCTTCTCAGTTAGGGGCAGGGAGAAATTAATGTTTAAGTATAACACAGTCAATTCTTTTGTCATTACAATAAGCCCACATAGGGGGTCTCTGAGAGGCTTAGCCCACTCTTCCCTCTTGCAACTATCTTTGATAGGACTTTTTCACTTGCTAATATCAAAAATCCAACACAAACTGACTTGCTCAAATAAAGTGAATGTATTGGCTTATGTAAGTACGGAACGGAAAAGGTAGGGCAATATCCAAGCTCTCAATCAACATTGCTATATGAAATCAATCCCATTTTCAACTCCAACCAATCTCCCTCTCTTTCTGCCCTTCTCTTTTCTCCTTTCCTCACTTCTGCTTTGCTCTGTGTGGGATTCTCTCTTAAGGAGCTCTTTCTATGGAATGACAAAGATGCCTGTACTTTTATTCAATATCTGTGGTCCAATAACTCCAACAAAAGTCTTGAAGATTCTTCCTACAGGCCTGACCTTTGTCAAGTGACTATACCAACATGACTCCTCGGCCAGAAATCTGCTCTGCCCATACTAGTGAGGTCTGGTGCACACACCCTTCCCTGGAACCAAGCTAAGAGAGTCGCCGTGAGCTGTGAGGGGTCTGAGATTCTACAGTATCCCAAGTGTACTAAGCAAGCCTGCCACAGTATCATACATGGCCAGACTTCTGTGGGAGAGAGCAGAACCAGATCACTCATGCCAAAGCAGGCACCATGTGCAGTGGCATCCCTTATTCCTCAAGTCCCTTGAGGAAAATGCAGAGTGGCCCAGGTAGGTACTACACACACAGGGTTGATGTGGATCACAGCTGAGGATTCTGAGTTTAAAACACTCCGATCCCAGAAGGGGGCTGCTAGCAAACTTGTCTTCCCTTCACCCTGGAAGAGGAGTTTATCTTTAACAAACTTACCCATGACTGACGAAAGATCTTATCTCTACCACCCAACGCTGTTTTTTCCGAACAAAAATTGATACAAGATGTACAGAAACAGGACCCCTTAAAATGATTTTTCAATGAGCTGGGTATGGTGGTGCACAACTACCTATGATCTCAGTACTCTGGGGGCCTGAGGTGTGAGGATCACAGTTAAAGCTCAGCCTCGGCAACTCAGGAACTTTACAAAACCCTGTCTCAGAAACAAAATTCAAAAGATTTGAGGATGCAGTTCAATGTGAAGCCCCTGGGTCAAATTCTCAGTACCTGAGAAAACATTGTCTTCAAACAGTAACACTTGAACCATGAGATGGTAGGGCTGGGGATTCACCCTCATGGGAAACTGTGTTCTGATGCCAGAAAGGAAACCCTGAACAGCCAAAAGGAAGTAACTGCCCTCTGTGATTTATGGTATTTTCCTAATTCCAGGTGCATAAAATCTCTGGCTTTCCAACTTAGTTTTGCCTGCTAAAAGTCCCTAACACTGTATTTGTACCAGAGTGAAGTGTGTCAAAGCCCAGTTCAGACAGTTACCACCTGGAAACTTGCTTCCATGCAACACATTTCTTTGAAAAAAAACCCAAATCTATGAAGTACAAACATTCATTCTGGGACCATCTTTTTGCCTTAACCATGAGTAGTGAAGACCATGAATTCCTGTATCAACTTCCCAGCCACTTGCAATAAGGTATGCACAGTTGACAGTTGTCCACCTGTATGATTACTTGTTCACTTCAAGCTTACACAACTGAAAATTAAAAATTTGGATTTAACTCATAGTCAGGGAAGTTAGGGCTATGCCAGAGTAGATAAGTAGAAAGAAGCCAGGGGTTTCAAATTTGCTTTGAACCTACCTGTAACTGTTATAAATCTACCTGCCTATGAACTCTGAGGAATGCTTGCGTTCTTGGAAATGAGTTCCAAGGATGAAATCTAGGGAGAGAAGGTAGCCAGAAAAAATACAAAGTTATGGAATACAAGAGGGAGCAAATTTTCCCCAGGGAAATAGGTCATGTGAAAGGAAAACCCCAAAAAGGAAGAATTTGAAATTCTACCAAACTACCTCTCAAAGAATTCTGTTATTTTGAACCAAGAGCATGTTTCCCCAAACCTTGACCTTATTGTGAATAAAAAGCACTACATTTCAAAGATACATAGTTCAGTTCTTTGAGTTACAGACTTGGTTTTAACTTCAGAATCAGATTTCCAGAGAAAGGAGTTTAAAGTAAGACACGATGTTTTAAACTGATCTGACCAAGCAAGGTACTGTGTGTCTTGGAAGAGGGGTAATGTTGGTTGCACCAGGAAATTCTAGAATGTTGCCCTAAAATTTTAAAATCAGATTTTGGATATGTTCATTGGCAAATGAAGCAGTGCTCATAGCTAGAGTCAACTGCGAGGTAGCAAGCATACTTTTCTTCCTCTTTAAGCTTTTTCTAGAGCCCTATCTGTCTGTAACATAGGAAATACATGCCATATATTTGTCTTATATATTTTTCTGCCTCTCCCATTCCTGACATTGCCCTCCTAAAATTGTGATAACTTTCTGAGTAATAAGAATGTTAGGAACATCTTTAATTATCACACTTGGGCTTAGTCCTTAGAATAAGGACTCGCCACTGTGATAAGTACATAACTGCATGTTAACGGGATGACTGGTAGGGCCCTAGATAGCTTCTGGATGAGAATTGTTCATCAGAAATTCCAAGACAAGATTAGAGAATTGGAACTTTCAGCCCCATCCCTGATCTCCAGGGAGGGTGGAAAGGAGCTAGAGGTTGAGTTGGTCTCCAATTACCAATGATTTAATCAGTCATGCTTGTACAATGGGACCTCCATAAAAACCCTAAATGAAGGAATCTGAAAAGCTTTAAGGCTGAATATATTCACATGCCAGGAAAGCAGTATTTCCCAAAATTCCATGGTAACAAAAGCCCCTGCACTTGGGACCCTTTCAGATCTTACCCTACGAAGCTCTTCATTTGGCTGTACATTTATATCCTTCATGATAAAGAAGCAAACATAAGTAAAATGCTTTCCTGAGTTCTGTGAGCCATTCTAGCAAATAACTGGATTTAAGCAAGGAATCATGGGAACCTCCAATCTGTAACCAAGTCAAACACAATGGGGGTAATCTGGTGGTCCACTGCTTGTGATCGGTGCCTGAAGTGAGAGGCAGTCTTGCACAGCTGAGCCCTTAATCTGTGGAGACTACATTAATTTTGGATAGATACTGTCAAAATTTAATTGTAGGACAACCTGTTGGTTCCAAAGAAACCTAGAGAATTACAATAGCTGGAAAACCACACATTTGGTGCCAGAAGTATTGTGAATAGAGGGACAGATTTCCTTTACTGTCTATCCACCTATCCAAGCTCTTTCACTGAACAAATGTGTCAGGCGCTACTATGCATGAAATATTTAGCAGTGACCAAAATATATATGGCCCCCTTCTTTAGGGAGTTTATAATTTCTGAAGATATACAGTTATTCATAAAGTCAAAACACAAATGAATATCAGGAAACATTATGCTAAAGTCTACAAAGGAGAAAAGTGAGTAAGTGGGGTTATATCCTTTGCTTGTGTGGATAAAAATGACATCTCTGAAGAAAGCAACAGTGTTGCTAAAAAGGAAAGAATGTGCAGATACTACTAGATACAATAAAAGGAGAAGAAAAGGTTTCTCTTAAAAGCAAAGAGTAGAAAGAGCAGATGTGCCCAGGTCCAGACTGGAGGCAGGTGAGACAGGTTCAGAAGATGAGGCAGGTAAGGTTGAGAAGCTAGGCACTGTCAAACCGTGTGGCTGTGTGAGCCAGGACACAAGTCCTCACAAACTAGGGTAAGGATCTGGGAAGGTATGGGTGGGGTGTGATGAATTCTGATTTATATTTTTAACATATCATTTAGCTTCTGCACAGGTAATGATATTGGGGACCAAGAAAGGAGGTAAGGAGACTAGAGCAGAGATTATCAATCTAAGGCCAAAGTACCAATGGCATCAACATCAAGGGGGAACTAGTTAGAAAAGCAGATTTGACGGAGGGAGCCCAGATCTACTGAATCAGGAACTCTGGGGTTGATGCCCAGTAATCTGTATCTCAACAAGTCCCCTGAGTGGCTCTAATGCACATCAAACTCTGAAAAGCTACCAGTGTAGGGAATTAGCACAAACTTTTGGCATAAAACTATGATGTCTTAGAAGAGTACAGGAGTAGGAGAGATGAGAGTCACTCATCTATGAACATTCATCTATGAAAAATGAGTAAGTGTTCCTTGCAAACCTGGCAGAGGTGAGTAAATGGCTTCCTGAAGCCATTAGAATGATAATTAAGCCATCAAGTCTTACAGGAGAAAAGACAATACTGGCCTTCAATAACTTGGTTTACCTTCTTGAGGCTTCGTCACCCCTAACAACCTCAGCACTTCAGTTTCCTTAAAGAGGGCTGCATCCAAGAGCTAAGATTTGAAACATAATTATATTCAATACTATTCAACAAGTCTTTATTGAAGAGCTGCTGGATGCAGAGTGAGTAACAGAGGCCTGTAAGAACAGCAAGAAGTCTTTATAAATAATTCCCTCCAGGCAGGCCTAGAAAATAATAATAAGGAGGTACAGAAATTCAAGAAGGCGGCAGTTATTGCACAGAACCTGCTATAAAAAGCAGAGTAGCCAAAGAGAGGGGGAAATTGCCCACTTGTTCCTTAAGCTGAATGTCATATTCTGCTGATATGCTTGTTCTTTTTCAGGTCCTTCAGATCTACCCTTCCCCAAACACACATAGGCATGCATACACACACACCCTTCTGGCTACCCTCAGCCCTTCTTGCATACACACATTGCATTCTGGTGGAGAGAAGAAAAAGGAAGAAAATGTTAAGTGGTATTCCTCTGCAGCCAAAATGGAAACTATTTCAATTAATCCTCACTCAAGGAATAAGAGCCACTAATTTTGTGGACATAGTCTCTTCTGAAATTTCTACTTTTAGGAGAACTAAACTCCTCAAGACAGAACTTCTTTTTCCTAAATTCCATATATAGTCATTCCCAATATTAGGTTTGTGGGAAGGATATCAAAGATCATCCAATCTGACCTGAAAGAATAGAAGATGATCAGGGAGGTTGAGGGACCTGCCTAATGCCTCACCACCCACAACAGACCTGAAATCAAAGCTTGTCTGTCTCTTTTTATCTTTTTATCTTTCTCACACCTCTTCCAGAGTCATTATACAGGAAAGGGTCTCATTTATATAAAATGTATGTGCATAACTGTCATTGGATGGCTGTGCAGTAGCACAGTGTAGAGTATCCAGCTTAACTGAGAGGCAGGCTGCTGCTCTTAACTCCACGCCCTGCATATCCTGGCAAACACCACTTTGCGTGCTAAGCCACCACAGCAAAGTGGTGTCTAAGATGTGCTTGCCTGGTATGAAGATGGTCAACACAGGGATTCGCAATGTCTCTGAGCGCAGAAGAGTGAGAGAGGAACCAGGAGAAGCCTCTTCCTTGGAAACATCAATTAGGAAATCTAAATTGCTGGAGTGAAGCAAACATCTTACTTCAAATAGAATGGAGCAGAGAAAAAAAAAACATCACAAACATCAAGAAGCAGTAGCTCCAATAACATCTTCATACAAAAAGAAACCCCAAATCATAACAAGTACATCAGTCAATTTTTTTAATCTTTGTCTTCTTTTAATTTAATTTTTTCAAAGTAAAGAATCTTTGAGCAGAGCAGGTATTTTGATGGGGCCTAATGATTTGTACAATTTGGCTTCCTAAAGTTTATTTATTCTAGTCATTCTCTTTTATTTGTTCTTACAGATCAATATCTGCCTTCAGTTGCTCCCCCACAATTTAGCAGTCTGAAAGAAATGAGTTTCTGCAGGAAAAGTGTGACATACTGGTGGGGCCTGGGTTGGGGCCCCTGCAGCAGATCCAAGTTTGGGGATAACTTCCTGGGAAGCACTGATTCCAGCACAGCTGCTGGGTGTAAGATCAAATATTTACTTGGGGGAAATATAATCAGTTTTTAATTAAGAAAGCTTAGATATGAATAAAATCACAGGAAGAAAGACAATTATGCTTTCTATTCAGTCCTTAAGCAGTCTTGAGCTGAAAACTGCTATCTGTAAACACTGGGTGCTCCCATCCACTCAGCTATGTAGAATGAGACATTCTGAGAAGCCAGATGAGACACAGTGGCTAAGACATGGCTCTGGGAACTTTGTGCAGAGGGATCTCTTCAACAGACATCTTGGTAGTGCTTGCTTTGCCTAAAGAGGCAAAAAGGAACCCAGTGAGAGAGAAATTAAGAAATAGAGGCCCATGGGTAGAAAAAAAGAGACAGATACTGAAAAGGAGAGGTAAATGTGTCCATGCAGAGAGCAGCATGCATGCACACTCACACATACACACCCAAGCTGCCTCACTGTTCTTAGCGTATAGGCCTTCACCTTTCACTACCACCTCTGGGTTTCCTGTCCTTGGAATTCTAGAAATCCACCGTGTCCTTAAAAACTAGCCTCTCGGGGTCAAGACACACTAAAGAGAATGAGCTCTTGTCCTGATTATATTTGGGCTCTACTTTCAGAATTTTCTCACTTACATAACTATACTAATCTACACTATAGTGTGGCAGTTAAGCCTAATTGTCAATTTGATTGGCTTGTAAGCTGCCTAGGAGATAAACAAAGCACACTTTTGGTATGTCTGGGTGGGTCACAGGGGTGTGATCTTTGGGTTTATATCTGGTCCCTGGTCCCTGCCTCTCTGGCACTGTTCCCATGCTCTGCCTCTTGCTGCCATGAACTGAGCAGCTTTGCTCCACCAAGCCATTCTGCTATGATGTTCTGCACTGGATCCAGCTGACCCTGGGCTGAAATGTCTGAAACCATGAGCCAAATAATTTCTTCTCCTTTAAGTTGTGGGGATCAGGTAGTTTTATACCAACAATGAAAAAGCTGACTAAGACATATAGCATAAATGATCATGATTTGACTCAAATATTAAATTCACAATTTAAGCAAATACAGTAAAAAAAAAAAAAAAACACCTTTCCTGCTCCAATCCATTGATGTTTCTCCACTGTTCTGAAGATACAGGTTAATTTCTCTAACATATTTAGCTAAGTGTTACAGGTCCCACCTCTGTTGCCATTTCTAGGGTCTGTGCTCACCTCATTCCACGTCAAACCCTATGCCAGTCAGAACTATGAATACCTATCAGCAATTGAGCCCACCAGGGACCCATCTCTTTTCCGAGCCTCCCATAAAGCTCCATGCCTTGCTCAGATCTCACGCTACGCTTTCCCAAGGTTCACTCACCGACACAATCCCTGACTCTCAGTATTTATAAAAAAGCCTTCTCTAAACCCCTTCCTTACCTCTAGTTTAGCTGCTTTTCTATAACCTCACAGGATAATATAGCTGCTCCAATGACAGGGTCTGTAGCCATACTGTGACTGCCACTTTACCTTTCTCTCCCTGCCATGAGAACCCAAGGTGTATCTTTCATGTTCACTACTATATGTCTGACCTCAACATTAAGGACAATGATTAAAGAGTATGAATTTAGGGTCACGAAAGCTAAACAATTCTTTGCTTCTTTTTGAACATAGGAAGAAGAAATTTTTACTAAGAAATATCACTAATAGATAACCAGGATTTAAAGAATTGTGTACTGCCACTTTTCCTTATGAAGTTCCACAGCAATAAACATCCAGACATCATGGAAAGTGCTTCAGCTCTCTGCCAAATGTGGGATTTTAAGAGTGAAAACTGCTTGAGACCAGCGTGGTGTGCTTGGCAATGGAGGTGGACAGGAAGTGATTTTGCCCTCAGTTTTCAGCCAAGCCACTGCATAGACAATCAGCCTTTGTCAGAGGTGGGTTACCTGGGAAACAGGATCCAATATTGTGAGACTTGTGTGTGAGAGTTTTATTGGGAGTGCTTTGGGGATCACCACAGGAGGAAAGGGAAGCAACAAGACTAGGCCGGATCAATGCTTCCAGGAAGGGAAGACACAGGTGTAGGCCAAGGGAGGAGCTGAAGTATGCTGCACTCTAACAAGGGCTTTCTGCCCCATGGCTGTTCTGGGACTTGGAGGCCCTTTAGAGTTATCCTGAATTGAACCAAGGGACTGGGCATTTGAGTTCTAGATGATGGGAAGGCACTCTGTGAAAGAGGAGAGAGGAGAGTGTGGGGAGTAGGGGGAGTAAAATAGAGTCGAGATGCGATATGTAGTATATGCATCAAACCCCTAAACTGAATGTAATCACTATGTATCAGAAGCATGTACTGTACTAATAAAAATATCTATAGAAATAAAAAGTATTGGATTTTGTCTTCCCCTTCCTTCCTTGGAGGAACCGTGACCTTAGGCAAAGTGATTTCCAAAGGCAGTGAACAATTAAGATGAGAGAATGAGAGTGGGAACTGTGGATGGTCCACCTTGGCTGCACCTTGGGCCCTGCAGCAGCCATCTGAGCTACAGCTCAACACCCAGCATCATATTTCAGGGAGATTCTTTCTCCTTGTGAGTACTCATGGACCTAAGGTGCTTATCGATTGCAACTTTCCTTCAACCAACTGGCAATAAAATGAGATAGATCTCTCCCCCAACATTCTTACTGGAGAGTGTCTACAGAGATGGCATGCTGTTTATTCATTTTCAAACACAAACACAGCTCCATCAAGGAATATTTTGGATTATAGGTATACAGCCTTGGCCAGGTTGAGTGAGGACTTGTGCAAAGACAGAAAAGTTTAAGTCACCCAAATTACAAACAGTGAACACTAGCTATGCTTTATTCATTCCACAATTTCCACAGGCTTCCAATGAGAAGGGCACTGAATCCAAATTAATCTGGATGAATCACTAAATTCCAGGCCTTCAAAAGGAATTTTCCTGAGGACCTATGATAGACTACATATGAACTCCATGTTTTAGCTGAGGCGAATGAAGTCTTGTGCAAAATTCTAGTGCTCACACTTTTATTCTACAAGAGTGAAGGTTTGAGTTCTAGCATATGCCAAGTTAGTCTTTTACAGGATAAATTAATAAAGATGACCTTGGGTTTGGGAATTAAAATGAGAGAGAAGGAATGGTAGGAAAGGAAGAGGGGTATTGCAGGGAGCCTTGGGTGAGCTAAGAGAAGATAAATAGGAGCTTTAGTACTGCATTTTGGCCATTTCTGACCCAAGGAAGAAAGCTGAGAGGCATCTAAGAGGGGCTGTCAGGAAGTGGGTTCCAGGAAGGCAGAAATCAATAATTCTGAGCCATAAAGTCAGAAAGATATCGAACATTTGGATAGTAAAGCAGACCAGGAAGAAAATAATCTCGTGGTATGCCAGTATCTGCAAAAATACACAAAAAAGCATATATCTGCTTGCTACTACCAGTCTGAAGGGATATCCTGGGATTGCCTTGCTATGCATTAAAGTATACACTCTCATTCATATTGTTCTCATTGGCAGTGCTGTTTTCAGTTATTTTAGTGAGACTAAAATTTTAAAAGCTTTGATGGGCTCATTTGGGATTTCTATTGCCCACTTTTATTTTAAAATGATGCCCTTGGCTGTGAATTCTCCTACTTAGAGGGTTTTTAACACCTAATTTTTGTGGTGATAGGAGCTATTTTGTGTGCATACATTTTACTAATGGACATAAACACTATTCAACTGTAGCTTACCAATCTCCCTCATATGCATGTTTATACAGAAACCAGAAACTTGATAGTGTGAATTACAGGGGCAAGAAGGATGGTAATCTTAGCTCTGTCATTTACTTGCCTTGAGACCTGGCAAAGTTCCCTTCACTACAGGAAGACAAGCTTTCTTATCCCTTAAATAACACAGAAATAAATATTTTAAAAGCCCTGTCCATTTTGCAAGGATTTCTGAGACATTCAAATGAGATTTTATACGTGAAAGGAGCTTATGAACTTTAAAATGCAATACAAACATAAGGAATTATTATAACATGTGTAGAGAATATAGGCTTCTATTATGGAAAGAAAGAGCACAGAAAATATACAATAAACTGGTGAAAAAATAGTTTAGATTTAAGTTCATTTACATCTGACCATTTTTCACCCTAGTAATAAAAGCTATTACAACATAAAACATAACAATAAATAAATTTGTTTGTGGTTACTGTAGAAATGCTTTCTCTTCTCTAGATAACATCATAAAATAGCTGTGTCTGGTGCAATTTTTTTAAAAAGTCAAATTTGCCAGGACACTCAATATGGACTGGAACTATTCTAAGAGTTTTATATATACTCGTGAAAATATATATATAAATATATATTAATCTCAATTAAAATTCAGTAAGGCAAATCCAGTTTGCAAAGAAGAAATGGCAGAGACTCAGAAAGGCTAAATAATTAGTTCCAGATCACATAGACAGGATGTGGCAGTGCCAAGAGCTGGACCCATCAGTCTGGCTCTCAACCCAGTACAGTGATATATTAGAATGAGAGAATATTAAACTTGAGAATTTACAACTATGGGAAGGTAGTAGGAAAAAAAAAACGTAAGGGAAAGGAATTTTTTAAATGTGACTGCACTTAATATTTTTATTTACCTTCTTCCAAGAGTATAAAATTATGAGACTTAAAAAAAAATGTCTAGCCTACCAATGGACTCACAGCCAGGACTCTCTTATGTTACAGGGTGAATCCATAATATTCTGAAAAATGTTCATGTGCTTGAAGGAAGGGCTTCTGGAACATGATTAGATCATGGGCTAACAAACCTTAGCAATGAATTTAACCCATTGATGAGCTCAAGGCTGAATGTGCTGCTAGGAAGTGGGCCATAGTTAGAGGAAATAGGTTACTGAGCTGTAACCCAGAAGGGAATAAGCTTGTCCCTAACCTCTTCTGTTTGTGCTCACTCTTCCCAACCTTCCTGGTTGCTATGATGTGAGCAGCTTTCTCTGTCTCACCCTTCTACCATGTTTCTGCCTGGAAGCCAGCCAATCATGGACTAAAATCTCTAAAATCGTGAAAGAAAATAAATATTTTCTTCCTTAAGTTGTGTGTGTCAGATATGTTTCCCTACAACAGAATGATAACTAACACTTTATTTCTTATAAAAGGGACAGATTTGTTCTTAGTGTTTCTATTACCTGATCACAGACTTACCTAATCTGATTCCTAATCATAATTAGCCATTCAATTTGAAACAGGGTAAATGAGAACCTTGATCTACCACAATAATTCCACTGGCATACACCAAGTTTTCGTAAAAGAAATGATCTTGGAATCTGGGTCATCTCCATCTTTCATCTTTTGAAACAAGAGAGATTGAATGCCCAAATGAGCTATGGAAATGGGCCAGGGCCTGTGTAAGAATTACCTTGTTCTCCCACAGGTCAGAGCACATCATCAGGCCATTCAAAACAGACAGCACAAACCAATGCTATAGAGCTTATATGACCACAGGAAAAAACCAGTCCTTTTGTGCCTTTTGGCTCCTAGCAGGAGTATTTTAATCAGTTTCTCTGACAGTTAAGCTTGATGGTCAACTTGATTGGTTTGAAAGATGCCTAGGAGAATAGCAAAGCACACTTCTGGGTTTGTCTGGTTGGGTCATGGAAGCATGACCATGGGTGCTACATCTAGTCCCTGGCTCCTTCCTCTCTGGTATTGTTCCTCTGTTCTGCTTCCTAGCCACTTTGAATTAAGACTCTTTGATCTGACATGCCCTTCTTCCATGATTTTTCTTCCTTGGAGCCAAACAACCATGCACTGAAGTCTCTAAACCATAAGCCAAATAAACCTTTCTTCTTTGAGTTGCAAGTGTCAGGTATTTGGTCCAGCAATGGGAAAGTTGACTAATATAGCCCCAAAGTGTGAGCCCGTTCTTTTTCTCTATGTGTCAGATACTGCTGGGACAAAGAATGCATATGACTCAGTTCGTGCCTGGAGGAATTCAGAGCACAGAACATAAATGTGGGTACACAAGTAGCCATCTATTACAAGTGTTAAAAGAGACAGGATGAGACAGTAACAGGAGCACTGAGGAAGAAACAAATAGAGGGAATGCGGAGTCGCACGGGATTTGGAACCCAGCCAGGCGTAGTGAGAAAGAGGAATGATCTCAAGGTTTCTAACTTTCAGACCAGCTCAGAAAATATAAAGACTAGTTCTGGAAACCTCTAAGTGAGTTCATTTCTTCAAGAGACCAAAGACAAGCCTCAAACTACTGTTAGTACCAACTTGTTGGCCACAGCAGGAATTGGCATACCTTGGGCTAATTTTAAGTTTTATCCTAATTAACTCCAGAAGTTATAAAGTAGGGGTTCATCTGTGGATGATGACACCCTTAACCTAGAGGAGGAGGAAAGGTTAGTGGTTAAAAGTACATAGGCTCCAGGTCAGGGATTTAGCTCAATGGTTCCACCGCCTGCTTTGAAAGCACAAGGTCCCGAGCTCGATCCCTGCTACCAAAAAAAAAAAGTATATAGGATCTGGGATCAGACTACTGTAGAGGATAAATTAGTAACACATGACTTTGGTCACTTATTTTATCTAAGCCTCAGATTTTATTCAAGTATAAAATGAAAATAAAATAGTAACTCTCATAGAATTGCTCAAACACACACTTAGATTATTTGTGGCATGAAAAGAATGCTCATATCATGGGAGTGAGAATATAAACTGATTATACCATTTTAAAAAACTGTCAAAATCTACCAGTATTGAATGTATGTATGCATGTGCTATCACCTAGCAGTTTCATTTCTAGGAATATACCCAATAGAAACATGTACATATGAGTACTGAATAACATATTTGAGAATTTCATAATAGTCCTATTTTATAATAACAAAAACTGAAAATAACCCAAATTTCCAACAACAGAGAAAGGGATCCATAAAGTGTGTATTCATACAATGGAACACTGCACAGCAATAAGTAAACATGAGCAAACAACTGCACTCAAAAAAACAGATGAGTCTCCAAATGTAATGAGAAAATAAGCCAGACACAAAATAATGTATACTATGTGACTTCATTTAAATGACATTCAGAAATAGGCTAAACTAATAAATGTCATTAAAAGTGAGGATAATGATTATCATTGGATAGATGATTATTAACTGAAAAGGAACACTAAAAATGTTCCTAAAATGTGGGTAATGTTCTTTTATGATTTGAATCCTGCTTATCTGAAAGTACATACTTTGTAAGTTTTCTTAGCTTTTTTTAAAAGTTAAAAAAATATGTTAAAGTATTATCTTGCTTTTAAAGCTCTCCAAGCAGATCATGATTGATAACAAATGTTCCGATACACTAAGAATGAGAGCATCATGTGAATGAAGAAGAAGAGTACGAGGAGTCAAACAGAGGCGTAATCTAGGAGCAGTTAGGCTGGTAATGTACTCTGCCACTATGTTCAGATGGGGACATTCCTCACAGCTCAATAGACAATCACTAAAGCCGTGCCAAAGTACAAGGTATAACTCAGGAAACACATACAAGGTAGGTAGGGAGGGATCACTTGACAGAAAGACTTCCTAGGAGGAGAGAAGTAAAATAGGGCTATGTTTCAAAATCAGAAGGAAAAGAGACTCTCATGAAGTGTGGTGTCAAGAATTGTAAAGCTACATGAGACTGAGATAGGTGAAGACTATATAGAGCCTCACAGATTTGTCTGTGACCCCAGCTAAGGCAGACTCAGGGGAGTTAAATTTAGAATGCTACTTTAGAACATAAAAATAGTGATGTGAACTATTAGAGCAATAAAGAGAGGGAGAGAAGTATGTTACTATTTAGACAAAACAGGTGACAGTGATGTCTTCATCAATGTCTTTGTTAATATTTAAGACTTGAGGATTTTCTTGATAATTTGAGAGAACAGCAAAGAAAAGCAACAGAAAATACGGGAAAGATGAGGTAACTGACAGGATAATGTCCTTAGAGAGGAAAGACAATAGTGTTTCCATCTCCCAGCTGAAGCAGTTAGCCTTAAAGAGGAGGGTGGTGCACTGTATTAGCTTTCCTGTTGCTGGGACAAAATACTTGATACCTTCAACTTAAAGGAGGGTGCTTTGATTTGGACCACAGTTTCGGAGGTTTCTGGCCATGTTATCTTTCTCTAAGGCAGAAACATCATGACAGAAGGGTGTGGCAGAGGCAAAATGGTCAATTCAGGGCATGTGGGAAGCAGAGACCAAGGGAGGAGCCAGAGAAGAAGAGGCCAGGGAGCAGTCTCCAAGGGCACATCCTGGTGGCCCATCTATGCACACCGGAGAGAGTGCTTTACTAATCTCCTAGGCATCTCTCAAGCCAAACAAATTAACAATCAAGATTAAACATCACACCTCCTTCCTCTGAGACTGGAAGGAAAGAAGAAAGAATGGGTATGAATGTAGTATCCTCTGATTTTGATAACCGTGATGATAATGATGACAACATCAGCTAACCAGGATATATTCTTATGTTCTTTACATTGGATGTCATATTCATAGCATAACTCCTAGTGGATCATATTATCATTTTCATTCTACAGGTAAAGAAACTGAGTGCAACTAAGTTAAATAGCTTGCCCAAACTGGAAAATCCCAGAGCTTCACTACTCCACCCAACACTCTTCCTCATATTTTTTAGACCTCATACCTTTCTGGGTAGCAGTATGCTTAGGTACTCTTCCAATACACAAACCTGGGTACAGCAAATAAAGCATACTCTGGTCCACTTCTAATATGTCATGGAATCTTGTGTACATTACTGGTCATCTGTGAGCCTCAGTCTGTGATCTGTGGAATGAAAAACTAAGACTAGATGGATCTTCTCAGGTTGTTTTCACCCCCACCAGTCTTTGATCACTTTGAAAGGTATAAAAAGATTGTAATATCCAGCTGTAAAATCTTTCATAGTTCTTAAAGTGAAGAATGTGGCTCATAAAATCCATGAGTCAGTAAACTTTTCTTGTAAAAGGCAATATTGTAAATATTTTAGGCCTTTCAGATTATACAGTATCTGCCACAATTATTTAACTCTGCTATCATAGTGAAAGCATTCACAGATATATAGAAATGAGTGAATGTGGCTCTGTTCCAATAAAACTTAATTTACAAAAATAGGTCACATTTTAGCCATGGTTGTAGTTTACTAACTTCTACAACTTGAAAGCTATAGCCATTAATACCATATCTTTGTTGTAATATAGACTATGATCTTGGATAAATTAGTTACACCTTCCTCAAACCAGTGAGGTAGAGACCATAGTAAATAAGGATATTTACCTTGCTGTGACATCAGGAGGCAAAGACATAAAAGTGATAACAAAATACTGAAAACAGATTTAGGGATATCATACAGAATGGCTAGGCCAGCTGTTCTTTCTTTCCAGTGACTACTAAATAAGAAAATACAAGATTAAATAGCACCCAGAGTTGGGGAAGGGTGAGTTCACTAGCTGTGAAATATCATACTGCGCTCTAGTGTAAAGAAAGGGATTGGGCTTCCCTGGGTATCTTTAAGAACTGAACAGATAACGATGATATGTCAACAATCATCAGAAATATGTCCTAACATAGATTCACGGGAAAGAAGTGAATCGGAAATTCTATTTCTTTGACCTATGAATAGAAGGACCTTAGTTTCAGGGCATCATCCTGGATACTTGTTGGTTGCATACCAACTACCTATTCAGCTGTCTCTGACATTTCACATTTACATTTGAGATTCTGAGAAAGTTGAATCCAGAATCCTCCAGTGGTGAGTGTATGAGATAGCAAAAGCCTGCTCAGTGAACTGATGAGAAAACATTTCAGGCCCTTTTAAGGACTGAAAGAATAAGGGCATAGTCACCTTGACTGGATAGGGCCATGTGTGGGGAGGAACTGCTACAGCCCTTTGCTACCATGAAGGCAATCAGTCTCGAAATGATGGCAAAATACCAGAGAAGGCAGAGATAGAAGAAGCAGGAGCAATAAAGTCAGAGTCCTAGTGACTCTTGATCAAACACTGTCTAATGTCAGTGTGCCCTGACTTTGGCTTTCTAAAATTGCATAAGCTGAAATATTTTCTTTGCAGTCATAAGCCAGTTTGAGTTGATTTTCTTGGTACTTTCAAAAGATTATATCCCAACTTATATATTCACAACTTGATTTCCACACATAGCCTGACTTGGAAAAGGAAATTAAATGAATGTTTAAAACACATTCTAACACATTCATACACTTCTAAAATATTTTCCCAAAATTCCTCTAAATTGCTTTGAAAGCACAGTAGTAAAATGATGACTTGACCATCACTATTGTTCCAACCTGTCAGTAATTCATTTCTTCCACAGCTTCCAAAAGCAAAAGACAGGCCAGCTTAAAGTCCCTCTGCCTTTTTAATCTGACCAGTGATCATAATTCAAAGTCCTGTCCTCATAAGAGAATTCCCTCTTGCAAATTATTTCTGTCTTTAAGTCTTTAAACTCTTACCTCAGATGGCCTCTGAGACATAGCTACAAAAATGAATCCATGGACACACTATTTCCAGCTTTCAGAGAATCCTATCCAAGGGAAGGAAACAAGATATTAGCAATCTTTATGTTTTAGGGCACAAAAAAAAGAGATTTCTGATTTATTTGGGAATGAGTGGAAAAGTCTGCAGAATGCTAAGCTACATTTTATTTATTCTTTCCATTCTATTTTGGGGCTTCTTTTCAGGAATTAAAGTGGCATGGGAAATTTTTAATGTTCAGTATATTGGTTACTTTACATCAACATGAAAACAGAGCAGGACAACCTATTGGCTGTCATAACATTTCTCTATTGCTAGCCAGCAGCAAAACAAAGATAATGCATTAACCAGCCTCTCTGATCCATTTATCTTCTCAAGATAGTCTGGATTGTTAGCCTGAATAGATGCATGGTTGTGAACATCCATCTTTTAAATGACATTGCAACAAGGCTACTTTAGACTCAAAGTCGGCTTCTTTCCTTCACTATTAATGAGTACAACTTTTCTGAATGGTATGTTCTTCTGCAAACTCAAATATAGATAGGACAGGCCCACTATAAATATATGTGATTCTCTATGTGCCCAGGATATAAAAGAAATCAAGTAGGCCAAATGGAAAGGAAACTTAAAAGCCAATGAAAAACAGACATGGGGGCATTAAAGGAATTGTATGAATCTTGTTTCTTATTTAAGTAACGTGTCTCATGAGATTTCTAAGCCTGCAAAAAAAACCTCCAAACATTAGAAAGAGAAAGCAAGCATTCTCCAAGCATGGAAAATTGTCTTAGGAACAATCCTAGGAACAATCTCAAAATCTGCCTCCAGCTTCTGCTTCTCTCTGTCCTGATTTGTTTATCTCTCTTTCCATTATACCAACCTTTCCCTGATCTCTTCTAAGACTTTTCCCTCATCTCTTCTAAAAGCTCATCTACAAATGACACTATTCTCTGATGCCCATGAAATCCCATTAGCATTATTCTTGCGTTGCTTCTTCCTTCCTATGGGAACACAGGAAAGTAAGGTAATAACCATTATTCTAAGCAAGAAAGGCCAAAGGCCAATCTGCATGCTTGCTTCGAAAGAGAAGAAATATTTTCAAATTCCTTCATTTAGGAATTATACCTGTTTTGTCTTTACTTCTTCCTGTATATATTAAAGAAAACCTTTTACAGTACCTTCATATCCCACTCTCTAAAAAAAAATCACAAAAGCACTTCATAGGTTGCAGTCACAATTGAATAAGATAAAGGTTAAAATTATGTACAAGTGGCCATACTTCTGACACCAAGAAAACTATAAAATGTCCAGGACAAGCCTTCTCCTTTGCTAACGAGAAGATTGGCTAAATGCCTAGCAATCTTTCTGTGAAACCTCTTCCTGTTCTTATCTGTCCCCTGTCACTAAGAGGGAACACTAATTTCAGGTTCCCAGATCCCTGGGTTTATTAAAAAGACCCACCTTTATGGAGAAGACTCGAAGTTGGTGGAGGATTATTCAAATAGCTTGTGAGTACTGTTTTTTATAGTGAATATCAAACCAAGTGAGGCTATTTGCTGTCTTAAATTGCCATTCACTCTGCAGTTAATAGAAACAAAGAATGGTTTGCTTTGGAAGGCAGAGGGAGCTAAATATTAACTTGTAATTCTTCTAACACCTTCATGATTAACCATGACACCAACTCTAGCCCTGCTTATGACCATGTACTTTCCAAACTTCTGTGCCAGTCAAATACAGGGAACAAATCCGTGGGAAATATTTGTAAGAGAAACTTTCAGGAAACTGTTTGTTAGGTCAAATTAAATACTCATAGTAATGTTTCTTCACAGCATTAAAATAATATGCACTGAAACAACTAGAAATAGCAGATTCTCCTTACAACCAACAGTTAATGAAAATGATGAAAACGTAGATAGTGATCTCAGATTCCATTAGCATTACCTAGTGAAGCACCATTCTACCATCACATTTCAAATAAATTAGCGTTATCACCATTAAACAACTCCAAAGCAAACAGTTTCTAGCAGTATTGATGACTAACTAAGACCATATAGCCTTCAATAGGTTCCAGTTGTCATTGTGACAGCTAATTTCCCAAGGACCTGCAGAGACTCATGAGTATCGCAGCCATAAATTGAGGTGTGAGGTAAGGTTTGACTTGCTTGCAGGGCATGGAGCAGAGTCAAGGTAAACATCAAATAAGAATGCCAGGATTCTTTAGGGATTTCACTAGCCTAACTGGGCAAGAGAGAAAAGTGGGTCCCTTCCTCACAGATTCTGATGAATAACTGGTCTTGGGAGATACCTCATAAACTGAAAGACGGATGGTCTTGCATTTGAGTGTCTTTGTCATCATGATGAGCTCTGTACTCTTGGGCAACTTACTTAAATTGTCTGAGCCTCAGTTTTCTAATCTATAAAAAGGGAACAGTACTATTTTGAGGATCATAGGTAACATGCAAAATTCTCAGCATACTCCCTGGCATCTAGTATAACTCCCAAATTGTGAGGTTATTATTAATAATCACTATACTTCAGGATTCCTGATAGTAAAACAGAAACCAGCATAACAGAGAAGGTTGCGCAGGATTCAAGAATTATAATATGCTTAAAATGTCATGCTGCTTAGTAACTAGTCCACAAAAATTCACAATATCTGAAATATTGATATGGCATCTAAAAGAGTTAATATCTTTTAGTGCTAAGTAATATTCCATTCAAATTTATTTAATCACACATTTTGTTATCAAATGTCTATCAAGTTCAACACAAAATATTAACTGAGTTGTTATATGACCAATATTTTTCAACTACAGCAAAGGACACCAGAAAGCCCTTTAATACTTATTTAAGAGAACGGGCATTACTTATTTATAAATGAAGCCTGAAATGAGTGGGTTGTTGTGTAGTGGTGCTATTTCTTGTTTTTATTTTTCTAAGTAGCATATGAAATTATTCTGTGTATGTATCTGAGTGGATATAAGCTGGACACATTACCAAAATAGTATTAAGTTGTCATGGTCTGATAGTTCTCTGTAACTTATCTGTGTGGTAACCTCTTATCTTGCCACCAAATGCCACCAATGTACAATGTGACTGCAAAAATTAAATACAAAAATGAAGAAAACATATGCAAATGTGGAAAAAATAATACTTTCATTTCAGTCCATTGATCTGAATTAGAAATTGAGTTTTTCCAATAAAGCTATTTTATATACGTATTGCTTCAGTTGAAAAATCCCAAATAAAAAAGATGAAAAGAGAGTTACATGGAGTTCATCATGGGTCTTGTCTTCTACACCATGGTTAATGCTTATGTTTCATAAAGAAAGTTTTAGTCCTATTACTAAAAGTGAAAGTGAGGAATTCATGAGAATAGAAAGCATTTCTGATACAGAGAGTATGAGCACTCAGATTCATGGAGAAGAGAGCAAAGAGAGAGAATGCAATTATTTGTATTATCAGTCTTCATGTTCCTGGTATTGGAAAGGATAAAAGAGGCCTTGCAAAAAGTTCCTGGAGGCACCACCCCAAATGTTTCAAATTACTATTCTGAATATTCATTAAATCACAAAAATATTCTATGCTGAACACAGTCTTTGATAGGTATCAATCAAAAGCACATTTTCTCACAAATGAAAACAGGAAAAAAACCAACACTGGCATCTTTGTTCTTCCTGATTCTTTTCTCTACAAAAATATTGCTTTAAATTACTGTTTATTCTCATAATGGACTGGGGTCTTTGAGGTCTTTGCTGCTTAAAGTGCTCTTAATGTACAGTCAATATACATGCAAAGTTTGCACTGATTATATGCAGCTCAAAAGATTTCAAACCATCTCCCTAGAAGCTTTCCTCTCTCTTCAGAATTCCCAAGAGTTTCCTACTGGCTGATTTTCAACAGAACACAACAGAGTCTCCTCTTGGAAATGGATTTCCCATAGAAATGGGCAACATCAAAGGACAACTCCCCAACAGGAGAGCACCTCTCTGATTTCACTGAACCATGATGCAAAGAACAAAAGCAATCTATTCACAGATACTGGAAATGTTACAGTAGCATTAAGCATGGCTCTAACCCTTCCCTCCTTTGCTTTCTTGGCCAGTTCTTCTTGTGGTCTCAACCTTTGCATTTTCCTGCACTTATTTCAAAAGTTCTCGGACCTCTCACTTGTCATATCTGTTAAATCAAATGGATTTGGTTGGTGTGTAGATTTCTTATGGCCTACTCAGCATTTGATAGAGTTAACTCTTAAAAATGTCTTCAATTCAGTTCCATTCTATATATACATCTTAGTGTTTTTGTGGCTCTCTTCCTATATATATTTGGCTGCTCACAGGGAATCTGCATCAGCCATCTCCCATCTCACCATGTACACTCATTCTCTCCTAGAGAGTACAATTAAGACATCAATTACCACTTATCAGTTGATGACCCCCAATCACTTCTGTAGCTTAAACCTTCCCTAGTCCTGGATACCTAATGTGGCCAATGTCTTCAAATAGAAAACACTTTATCAAATTCAACAGGTTACACTGCACACAGGGAACTCACCTTTATCTATGTCTTGAAAGTGTCTCCTTAAAGAAAAAGCTTATGACTACAGAGATAAATCATCTAATAAGTCAAACTAGTCTTTCCATAATCTAAACATATCTTCAAATTCTGACTTGTGCTTTTATTGCTTCTAAGTTTCTCATATTTATAAACACACACACATATATACATTATTATTTAGTTATATGAAAGCATATGCTGGAATTAGCTCAGGCCTTGATGGTCTTTGTGACTTCAAGAAATCCCGAAAATTAATTTAATTATGCATCACCTAATTTGTCTAAATCCTTATATTCACAATGCCCAAAAACAAGTAGACCAAGGGATAATCTGTAGTTTATAAGAAAAGACCACAATATTCATGGTTATTACCTCCCTCAAAATGAGACCACCCATCAAGGAAATCAGGTTATATTTTTAGGAAATAGTTATTAGAACATTCCAAACTAATATGATGAAAGGTGAGAGAATGTTCACTAATAAGTATTCTTGTGCAAAAAGCTGGGTGAGTCGAAAATGATATTAACAGGTCAAATCTGAATTTGCAGAGCAAGTGCCAAGTCAGAGAGGCCTGAGTCAGGTTAGCATCATGTTGACATTCATATGGAAGGTGATGCTTACAGGCAGAAAGTCATTACAGGCTAATCTTGTTTGAATACTGTATATAATTTGGGCACTCCATTTTTAACCTGTCAAAAAATGGGAAGTCAAAGTGATGAGAGTTGGACATGATGCTGGAGAAAAGGTTAAAATAATACATGTTTATTTTAAAAACAAAAACTTAGAGAAAGGACTAAGTCTACAAAGATAATATCCAAATTCTCAAAATAAACTCATCCTAATGTAATATTGATATATACTAATAAGATAAAATTTTAAATGAAATATATAATATGTACATGTTCCCCTAGGTGATCATGCATTTAAGCTGTTGTGTTGCAAGATAGGTACTTTCCAAGATGTTTGGGTATATAAAAGCAAGATATAGTGAGAATACTTTAAAAAAAGGACAACATCAAAAGCAAAAAACTAGGACTAGAGGTCCCATTTGACCCAGGTATTCCCCTCCTGGGTATCTTCCCAAAACAATTAAAAGAATCTTAGGGAAGTTGAAACCCAATTTCTCCAGCACCATTTATGAAAGAGACTATCTTTCCTCCAGTGAGGGTGTTCGGCTCCTTTGTTGAACATGAGGTGGCTGAGTGTGTCTGGAGTTGTTTCTGCATCTTCTAATCTGTTCCACTGGTCCTCCAGTCTGTTTCTTTGCTAGTACCATGCTGTTTTTATCACAACAGCTTTGTAGTATAGTTTCATGTTGGGCGTTGTGATACCCCCTGTCAAGTCTCTGTTACCTAGAATAGCTTTTGCTATTCTGGGTCTCTTCTTGTTCCAAATGAATTTTTGGATTGTTTTCTCAAGGTCCATGAAGTATGCTGCTAGGATTTGAATTGGGGTTGCATTGAATCAATATAGAAATTTTGGAAGTACGGCCATTTTCACTATGTTGATCCTTGCTACCCAGGAGCAAGGGATGTCTTTCCATTTTTGGATATCCTCTTCAATCTCTTTTTTCAAAGTGCTATAGTTTTCAGAGAAGAGGTCTTTGATTTCTTTTGTTAGGTTGATTCCTAGGTATTTCAGTTTTTGTATGCTATTGTGAAAGGAATTGTTTGCCATATTTCTCTCTCAGTGAGTCTGTGGTTCGTGTAGAGGAAAGCTATTGATTTTTGTGTGTTGTCCTTGTATCCAGCTACTTTACTGAATTTCATTATTAAGTCAAGAAGACTTTTGGTGGAGTTCTTGGGGTCTTTGATATAGAGTATCATGTCATCTGCAAATAATGACAATTTGACTTCTTCATTTCCTACCTTTATTCCTTTTATTTTTTTCTCTTGTCTAATTGCCATGGCTAATGTTTCCAAAACTATATTGAACAGGAGTGGTGATAGTGAACATCCTTGTCTTGTTCCTGATTTTAGTGTGAAGGATGTCAGTTTTTGACCATTTAGTATGATATTGGCTGTTGGTTTTTCATAGATGGCTTTTATCAGATTGAGGTAGAGACCGTCTATTCCATTTATTCTAAAACTAGACCTATATCTCTCACCATGCACGAAACTAAATCTAAATGGATTAAAGATCTAAATATTAAAATGGAAATGCTGAACTGGCTGGAACAGAGGTTAGGTAGATTTCTTGAAGAGATTGGTGTAGGAAAAGACTTTATGAACAAAACCTCAGTTGCCCATGAACTAGCACAAACAATCAACAAGGGGGATCTCTTCTTATTAAAAAGCTTCTGCACAGCAAGAGAAACCACCAGCAGTGTGAAGAGACAGCACACAATGTGGGAAAAAATTTTCACCTGCTGTCCCTCAGACAAAGGTCTACTATCTCGAATCTATAAAGAACTTATAAAAATCAGACCTCCCAAATTGAAAGACCCAATCCAAAAATGGGCATCTGAAATAAACAGACATATCTCACACAAAGAAGTAGAAATAGCAAATAAACATATGAAAAAATCTTCAACATCACTGGTCATTCGAGAGATGCAAATGAAAACAACACTGAGATTCCACCTCACCCCAGAAAGAATGGCTGCTGTCATGAAATCAACCAATAACAAATGCTGGCGGGGCTGTGGGGAAAGAGGAACCCTGCTCCACTGCTGGTGGGAGTGTCGACTGGTGCAACCACTATGGAAATCAGTATGGAGATACCTCAAAGAACTAGGACTGGAAGTCCCATTTGACCCAGCTATTTCCCTGTTGGGCATCTTCCCCAAAGAATTAAAAGAATCATACCACAGTGATATATGTGCACCCATGTTCAGAGCAGTACAGTTTGTAATATCTAAAACTTAGAAACAGCCCAAATGCCCATTAACTGGAGACTGGATAAAGAAAATGTTTTTTTTAAATATATAAAATGGAGTACTACTCAGCCATCAAAAATGAGAAATTAGAGACATTTATTGCTAAATGGACGGACACTGAGGTGATACTCTTAAGTGAAATAAACAGGACACATGTGTAAATACCGAATAGTTTCTCTAGTGTGAGAAACTGAATGCGTAAATAAGGACTGAAAGGTATAATAGATAATGTGAAGTAGGAAGAAAAGGGGCAAAGGGGAAGGGGAAGTAGGAGGGTTAGTGGAAAGGAAAGAAGGTAATGGAATTAATATGAGAAAATGAAAAAAAGGAGACAAAGTCTTTGTAAATAGGGAGGGAAGGAGGGGTTGAAGGGAGGGCAAGGGAAGGGGGAAAAATAAGAACCAAGAGATTATGTAAATGTGCAATGATGAATGTCATTATATTGTGCACCTAAAATGTACCAATAAAATGATATAGAAGAAAAAGAAAGAATCATACCACAGTGATATATGTGTACTCATGTTTACAGCAGTACAGTTTGTAATAGCTAAAGCTTGGATACAGCCCAAGTGGCCATCAACTAGAAGCTGGATAAAGAAGATGTTTTTTTTTTATAAAATGGAGTACTACTCAGCCATAACGAATGAGAAACTAGAGACATTTATAGCTAAATAGATGCATATTGAGGCCATACTCTTAAGTGAAATAAATAAGACACACATGTGTAAATACCGAATAGTTTCTCTAGTGTGAGAAACTGATAGTGTAAATAAGGACTAAAAGGATTAATAACTAATAATTGATACTTTGAAGTAGGAAAAGGTCCAAAGGGGTAGGGGAAGTGGGAAGGGAAGGGGAAAGGAAAGAAGGGAAAGGAAAAATGATGAGAAAAGGAAAAAATGAAAACAAAGTCTTTGTAAATACAGAAGGGTGGAGGGGATGAAGGGATCACAGGGAATGGGTAAAAAATAAGAGCCAAGATACATCATGTATAGGTACAAGCACCCAAGGATAAATGTAAATGTACTGTATACCGAAAATGTACCAATAAAAGAATTTAAGCAGGAAAAAAAGCAAGTGTTTTGGAGGTTAGTATCCTCAGTT
Source organism: Heterocephalus glaber (assembly GCF_000247695.1). The sequence goes on along the minus strand of NW_004624788.1, from coordinate 6,535,198 downwards.
AAAAGTCTATTCACCAAAGAAAAGATGTCTGCTCCCAAAGGTAGAAATGCCATATTGTGGACATGGTAGGTCAGCATACAGAGAGAAGTGCCTGGAAGAAGATGTAATACAGAGAATAAATGCTACACAGTAAAGATAATGAGATTTCTTTGGTATAAGTATCAAAAACCGTATTATATGAAATCTAAAGAACATTATAAGAAGAAAAATTTACAGTAATCTTCACCTATTATCTTGTTTTGAGGTACAGAGAAGGAAAGAAATAAATATATTTCATTACCAATAACTTTTATAAATAGTGAAACCACAATCTTGTGTTTCTGAAGTACTAATTACTTGTCACCTGGCATGTCAAAACAGAAGCATAGAATCTTTAAAGTTAATTCACAGGAAAAAACAATTGACCATTTGCTAAAAGATATAAAGATAACTACTGGCAAGAAAAACTTTCTCTCAATATGCTTATGTATTCAAAAATTAAATAAAAATATGTGACAGGAGGAAAATATTCTAATATTAAAAATTGCTTTTAAAAAAAATCACCAAGAAGCATCATAGAATGAGGAATTTAAAAGAACTTAACCTTTCTGCTTGACTCATAGCAAAATTAAATTATATCTTCCCCAACCTGATTCTTCCCATGAAATCTATTCTGTTTAGGAGGAAGGTCAAGTACCAAGTGAGAATGATTTAGTGCTGCTCTTCAAATCCAATTCCATAATCACACTCTTGTCTCAAAATACCAGCTGGACATCAAAATTGAAAAGAAAAAAAAGGCAAAAAAATGCAGTCACACTCTCAAGAACATTATAAAGCTAAAATACAACCATTTCAAATTCTATCATCCTCAAGTACAAACAGAATTTTTATTCATCAAATATGAAGCAAACACAGAGCCTATTGCTAGCTCCACTGTGTTTTAGCATCTCACCTTTTCACACAGGCAGCAGAGTCCACTGCTTTTCACTAAAGAACTTGACTTCTTTTGAAAAACTGCAATGTTTACATTAAATTTCTTTTCTGCCCATGCATAATAGTCACTTGACTATAGAGAAAGTAAAATTTGACAACCAATGGTATTACTGGAGATACTTCAAAAACAGGCAGAGCTAAAATAGCCCAGTAAATGGCATTGCAGCTGTTTTGTTTATAATACTAATCTAGCAGCATCTTACACTAGGAAAATAAATCTTTAAAAATTTATTATGATTATTATGATTATTATGATTATTATGATTATTACTTTCATGATGATGCACTGTCAGGGATTTTGAAGAGAAAGATATTGTTTAAGCAGATGCCCTAAAGCAAAGCTGAAGCTAGGTCAGATGACTGTACAATTCTTTTGGAGTTAAAGAAATTGCCTCCCCTAGTTCTCTTTGCTAAAGCATTTCAGCAGCATCACACAGATTAAAATTATTCTTTATGGATAAATTAAGATTTTAAATAAACATTCTTGGGCAGAGAAAATTAACCAATGTGGCTAAACTGGATACCTATTATATGCCCTGCTTTTTGCCATGGTCATTACACAGAAATAGAGGAAAGGTTGTTCTGTTTAAGAAATCTATAATTGATAAAGGCAAGCAAAGAGAAAATAACCTATGTTAAAGAAAAAAAGCTTTTGCACAGCAGAAGAAAGAAAAAACAATAAAGCAACAACCTCCAAAACGGGAGAAAATATTTGCATATCATATACTTGAAAAGCATTAATATTAAAAATACATAAGGAATTAAAACAACTTAATGTCAAGAAAATGAATAATCCATTTTTTAAATCGGCAAAGGATCTGAATAGGCATGTCTCAAAAGAAGGCATACAAATAGCCATGAAGTACATGAAAAAATGCTCAAGATCACTAATCATCTGGGAAATACAAATTAAAATTAAAATCACAATGATGTAAACCTCATTCAATTAGAATGGTAATTATCAAAAAGACTAAAGATAACAAGTGTAGGTGAGGATATGAAGTGAATGGAACAACTGCATACTGTTGGGTAGACTGTAAATTAGTACAACTATTATGGAAAGCATTCTAGAGATTTCTTTCAAAAATTAGGAACAGAGTTATCATATGATTCACACTTTCCACAATTCTACTGACAAAGGAAATGAAATCAATATTTCAAAGAGATACCTGCATTCCAGTGTTCGCTGCAGCATTATCCACAATAGCCAAGAAATGGAATCAACTTAAGTGTCCATCAACAGATAAATAGATTTAAAAAATGTGGTACACAGACAAAATGAACTACTAGTCAGCCTTAAAAAAGAAGAAAATCTTGTCATTTGGGACAACATAGATGGATCTGGAGGAAATTTTGCTAAGTTAAAAAGGTCAGCCAAAGACAAATTCTGCATGATCTCACTTACATGTGCAATGTAAATAAAAAGTCCAACTCATAGAAATAGAGAGTGAAATGGTGGTTATCAGAGCCTTGGAGTTGAGCATTTGTTGACCAAAGGACACAAAACTTCAGTTAGGTAGGTGGAATAAATTCATGAAATCCATTGTACAACATGATAACTATAATTAAGAACAATGTGTCATATTCTTGAAAATCATTTCCAATTTTTTCATGACAAAAAAATTTAAGTGAGTAATGCATATATTAATAATTAGCTCAATTCAGCCATTCTGCAAGGTACCCATATTCTAAAACTCACACAAATGTATTCAATTTCATCAATTTAAAAATTAATAAATAAAATCAATGATCTAATTGTAGTAATCATATAACTTGAAGTCAAAAATCTAAAATACAGGACAAAATAAAATGTAAGTTGTTGTCAGGCAGTACATTATCTAACTTATAAGTTGAATAATCAAGTGGTAGAATGAATTCAAAGGAACAAGATATCTTTATGAGCTTAGCAGATTGGAATGAGCCTTGAAATAAGATTAAAAGTTCTAGTAGCTCTAGAAGAGAAGAAACCACAAAAGAGCTGGGAGAAAAGTCACATGAGCAGAACATAAAGGTAGAAGGGTCCATGTCCTATTTGAGAGGCGAAGAACACAGTGGGTTTGGTCTGCTCTCCCGAAGACAGATCAGAGTTGTTGAGGCCTAGATTCAAGTTTACATATAATGTACTAGATGTCAATAAGGCTGTCTGTCTAATACCATTCCTTTCCATTTCCTTGGCAACTGACAATTTTGCCTAGGTCTTTGACCATTGTGGCAGATATAGTTGATTGGCTAACACAATAGCCCTTCCTAACCTCTATTCAGTTGTTGCCTCTCACAGCAAAGTCTAATGAGCGCCTTGCTTATTTTCCCAGATTCCTTCACAGATAAAAACATTCAGAGTCCTCCTTCTGGCTGAAGAGTCATTAAAGGGAAAAGTCTGCTATAGGCTTCTGAAAAAAAATGAGAGACACCGAAGGAAGAGGCTGTCTTGCTAACATGTTCCTTTTTTTTTTTAACCTTAGATATGTATGTGAAATTTGGACCTCAGACAGCCACCTTGTGATGAAGAGATGACAAGCAAAAATATGAAAAGCCTATATAGAAAAGATCGAGTGAAAAACTATAATGCTACAGGGCGCTCTCACTAAAATAATGGCCAACCCTAATTGTAGATTCTTCTTATTAGAACAGTAAATAATACACATACCTCTAAATTTATCCATCATTAGTTAACACTATTTTGTTAAGTTTACCCAATTGTACCCCTAATATACCTGCCTACCCCCACCCTCTCTAATCCCAAATCTACAAAATTGCTTCTACAGAGGCCATGTTATTTTCAACTACTCTACTCTCAGGCTATAGTTAAGTGTTTAGGATAAGATACTGACCCAGGTCCTTTCCTGGAATTGTAGAGACAGTATCTGAGCAGGAAAGTCAGCCTTCTTACCTGCCTTATATCATATATGAGGTGTGATAAAAATACAGTGAATGTTTACATTTTTAAAAAATATTTTGCAGTGAAACACGCATTACACGTTGTCATTAATCCCCTTCAAAATGCTCCTCCTAATTTCAAACACACTTCATTGTTCTTGTTATTTTCTGAAGCAGTTCTAAAATCTTTCATGAGTGTCATTAGTTGTGCTGTCCAGGCTGCCTCAGTGTCCTAAACTGATACAAAATGTTTACCTTTCCTGGTCATTTTGACTTTGGGGAAGAACCAAAAGTTGCACAGGCCAGACCCAGGGGATAAGGTGGATAAAGATATATTGTAACATTTTTACAAGCCTGCATTTCCATTGGATGGCATTCAGCAGTAACATTTACTGTATTTTTGATCACATAGACACTCATGGAAAAGGACTTCCAGAACTGCTGAAGAAGTGACAAGAATGGCAGGATAAATGTGTTAGAAGCGAAGGGGTGTATTTTGAGGGGAATTAATGGTAATATGTATATTTTATTTTAATTTTTAAAAATTTAAACATCATTGTATATCTTGATCACACTCATAAGATATTAAACTTAGGTTCTCATCACCTTGGTTTTTTTCCTGAATAGAAAACAGGTTTACAATGATAAAGCCAACTCACAGTTCAATTCCTTGGTGCCAGCTGTTTCTGAGATGACCTGCACTTGTGGCTTTCAGTTTGGTGAGTTAACCATTCTTTGAATTCCAAATAAAACTAAATTGTTTGCCTAAATTAATTTTAAGTTACAGTTCCTTAATTTATAATCTCTCCAAAATGCAATGTATATATTTCATATTAATTCCTTACAGGAAAACTTTTCTATAATTTTTTTTCATTAAAAATAAAGAGCTAATATGAACTTTCCAGAATGTTAAAATACAAGAAAAACCTATTTTCTCCTGCACAAAAAATGAAAATGTTATCCTTTGACCAATAGATAGAGCTAAGATTTGAACCTAGAGTAACAATGTAAGGTAGTAAGTACTTCATCGGAATTCAAAGAATCTCTGTAAGTTAGCTACAATTTCCACTCCTATTTTGTAGATATGTAAATTGAGGATATGTGAGACTGGGTAAATTATTTAACCTCTCTGGAGCTCAATTTACATACCTATAAAATAGGAGTGGAAATTGTAGTAACCAGGGTTTTTGAGAATTAAATAAATCAACAAAGAACACAGAACAATGTAAGGTAATAAGTACTTTATAAATGTGAGTAAATATTCTAGGGCTTACACCAATATCCTAAAAATAATAAGATACCTGATTCATGAAAAACAATAAATGAATTTTCAGCTTTGGGTCCAAGAAGAAAATTAATCTCTTAAATATATACTGTGTACATAGCATTTTTCATAGTGCTTAAAATATTGTCTAATATTAACAGTTAAAACAAACCTATTAACAAGCTATAACTAACCTCTCTGGAGGCAAGAAAACCAAAGTTTAAGGAAAATTAAATAATATCTTCACGATGGCATAACCAGAATTTGAATTCAGCTGTAGGAACATTTACAAGAATTCAAACAACTACAGGAATAAGAATACAAGCAATAGATTGATTCTGTATAGTGGAGTAGAATGATTACCACTGGCTTAACTATAACACAAGAGTTAGGGATTAAAATCAGATTTTAAGACAAAATTAAATATGGACAAAGTGACCCTTGAATCATTTCTTAATTTATATTTCCAGCAGTGGGGTCCTTGAAAGCACAAAATGTAAGAAGTGATTCTTCTAATTTTTCTTTGTATTTTATAGTTTTTTTAAAGCATCAAGATGGGTATGTGGAGCCCCACGGGCAGAAGGATACACTTTGTGAGCCCATGTTCTTCTAAGTTGCCTTAGCTGCGTAAGTTCAGTGGGTGTGGTACAACTCTCCCTGTTGTCCAGGAGCTCTGTCTGAAGGGACATGTTTGCATGCTCTTGATAAGACTGTATACCTTCTCTCCCACTTCAAGAAAGAAAAGCAACTGAGTCAAGACCAGAACAGAAATTTTTAAAAAGGGACAAATACTCAAATATTTGCATTTCTTCTAAAGAATCAATTGTTTGCTTCTTAGCCTATGGGCATACTGCCTTTGTCCACCTCTATTTAGAATATCTCTTAAGACACTAGACAAATACTGCAGATGGAACACATCTGTTTACCATCACTTACTCAAGACCCCACAAATCATAACAGTGGAGAAATTTTGAGGCAAAAAAAGCCAGAGGAGGAATACAAACTTCGAAGGTTGGAAAGCACATGAGATTAGCACTCCAAATGAAGTGTCTCCCTGGTGGGGAATCTTCTTTCTAAGAGGATTTGTACTACAGACCTCCAATGGATCTAGGAGTCAGGGGCAATTTATACCTATGAAAGATGAGGGTACAGCAGAACACAGGAGGAATGGAAGAATATCAATATGAAAAGCCATGAGATTCCCAGACCACCTCTCCATTCCACGCAGACTCTCCCTGTGCTGTCACCCTAAGGGACCATACCCCAGCACTCACCCACTGTCATCTTTGCTGGCTAATGTCACAAAGGCTCCAGGCCAACTTTCCCTCCTGGGGCTCACATATGTTCCTCTACAGGACACACCTATACAGTCTTTGTTCCACTAAACTCTGGGTATAGCTCTCCATTTAATTGCATCTTTTATTTATCTCAACATTTACAACATAATAAACTCTCCTCTTCAGCAACACTATACATATAACCAGCTGGTTCTCAGACATTTGTTTTGGTCTCTTTCACCTTGTTTTGAAATTTGATCTTTTGTTACAAAACAAAAATTTGCATGAAACAGAATTTAATGTCCCATCAAACTTACATAATCAATATTACAAAAGTAAACCTTAATTCTTACAAACAGTATGATAGACCTCCAGTGGGGAGAGGGGAGAAGCTGATTTAGTTGAAGTGAAGAGGCTAGTTTTTAAAGAATGTCAACAATAAATCAAGAAACAATAGTAAAAGCATGTTTTTCTTCAAAATATAAAGCTAAAACTCAGGAAAAACAGCTTCAAAAGTTAAAAGTGGTTAACTCCAGAGAGTAGGAATTGAGCTGAGTGGAGCAACACAAAAATTCACTGGTAGATCTTACAGAAATCTACAATTTTTTTTGAGACAGGGTTTCATTATGTAGTCCAGGCTGGCCTTGTACACACACACACACACACACACACACACACACACACACACACTCACATCTTTGAAGGAATCTATTTCCTTATTTAGTTGTTAATTCCACACACAGTTTTGATTTTACATCCTATCCTCTCCAAAATTGTTCAATGACCACATGGCTAAATCAAGTTCGGAAGTCAGTATGATTAACTACAATGCACACTTTAAACAAGTCTGAGAAAATCTATATTTAAATGCTATAAACTAGGCAATGACACATCAGTCTATAAAGTATTTCTCAAATGGATTCTTTCACACAGAGATCCTCTCATATATCTAAAATTACTCAATTGATTTTTTAAATGTGATTTACATAGAGCTTTACAGCAATATATTCATTGAATACAGGGAAGTAGGGCTATATTCAATCTGCAATTTCCATACTATCCTACTGAGGATGATACAATTACATGAGATTTCTACCTTTAAAAATCTTATAACAGTCTCTGGTTATATTTGAATCAAAATATCTTCTTTCCAAAAACATTTTTTAAGTGGGGCTATAACCATTATTATATAGCTTTAAGCTTAGAAGTTAAAATGAGTACTTTGTGAATCATTTTCTTGTGTTTAGAGTAGCTTAGACAACACAATCACAAACATTATTAGAAGTGTGATCAACCCCACTGAGAATTTCTGGCAATAAATGGCTTTAGAAAAGCTAGCTGTTAAAACTTCACTGTCAACATCTAGCTGCCTGTTTTCCCTTCTATCTACAAAGATTTCTCTCAGATAATGTTTTGTTTGATAACTTCCACGGGCCTATATATTCTGGAGTTGTTGAAAAACATTCAAATTTGTTTTTCACTAAATCACAGTGACTTTGGCCTCCTGTGTTTAACACATCATAAGGTTTTAAATTATGTTTTTTCCCCTGCAAAGGAACACAGATCTAGAAGTTTTTACACACATTCACTGGTTTTCCTATATCTATTCCCATAGACCTACAGAGATGTATAAAACTACCAAAAAACTTATGTATTACTGCATAGTACTATATACTACACAGACAGCTCTCAAAAATGGAGTCTGAAAATTATTTTCTTTACTTTTAAAAGGGTGAACTGTGTGATATTTAATCTAGTTTTCAGAAAATCATTTCCAACCTCAGATAGTGATTATAATAATTAGAGTGGCTAAACTGAAAATTTATCAGATAATGCCGGTATGCTTAGAGAAATTATATATTCACTGCCATTGCATCCATGGTTCTATTCAGCTATGTTACAATTCTAAATTTACATTACATGAGTTAATTATCAAAACTAAAACACAAATTGTTTAATAAAGAATTTTTCGTTAACTAACAAGTATACACTACATTAATGCTGCCCTCCTCCTTCTAAAGCTTTCTCCAAGTGTTCTGGAGTATACTGTGCTGGAAGTTTAAAGCTTATAAAATCAATCTCCTAGGCAGAGACAAAAGTGTATACAACATCTATGAATAAAACATCAACACTGAAATCAGGCAGTGATTCCAGATTTCCATCCTGAACTTTAAGGTATATTTGCCATAAACGCACTAATTTGAGATAAAAGAACATACAAAAATTTGACATTAATTGTGCTCATGAGAAAGCAGGGTAGTATAATCATCAGCTCAGGAACTGCTGAAATGTCTCGCTAGTGTCTCTCACTATAAGGTCTCATGAAGAAGTGGCGGAGCAGAGCATCAAGAATGGGAGAAAACTACTTGGAATCAACTCCTCCTCTATGGATAAGAGCAAAGAGCCCAGAGCACTCTTCAGTTAGAAAACAACTTCCAGGCAGCATTGCTGAACATGGGCCACAGGAAAACTTGGCTGTGCAAAGACAAGGTGGACAGCTTCATCCAACGGTCCCTGAACAACAGGGCCTCTCTGGAGCCTTTGTTACTCACCAAAAGCACAAAAGCCCAGGGCAAGGAAAGCAAGGTTGATTCAATGTCAGGAAACACATTGATATGATTTCCTCATGTTGATAAATTATAGGGTAGAAATCACTTGATGATGCAGACAAATGGCCAAAGGTATTTGATAAAATGTAATATCTATCCCTAATTAAAAATTTTTTTAAACTGGAAAAGCAGATACCTCTATAATACAGTATCCTTAAAGGTGAGAAAGTAGAAGAAATCCAATTGAAAGAAAGATTAAAAACTCAAGGATGAATGTTGGAAGTTATGCTAACTCAGAATATCAAAATTAAAGAAATGACAAACATCTTTTGGAGACTGTTTGGCAACATATCAGTCTTACAAAAGTCCAGAACCTTTAACTAACCAACTCCATTTCTAGGTCTTTTCCCTCTGAGGCAATCAGGTATATGCATGAATGCACAGGCGTCTGTTTAAAAAAAAAAGTGTAGAAAAACTTGAACATTGAACAACCAAATTAATACATATGTATGCCCATATATTATTATCCAAGTATCTATTAAAATACCATATGTCATTTAAAATGTTACCCAAACAACATAAGGATATGGGTAAATGACTGCTGTATTTTTAAATGAAATAAACTGTATAGCAATATGCTCATTTTCTTAAAAGTGTCTATACATAGATAACAGAAAAACAATGTGTCTAAAGTTTTAACAGTGAAGGTAAAATTATAAATTTCTTTGTACTTTTATATTTTCCATATTCATCTAAAATAAATATCTATCTTTTATGAATTCTGAACCAACATTACACATAAGGGTCTCTTCTCAGCACAAAGGGCTTGATGAAGTTGCCATCAATAGGGCTCCTTACAAGTGATAGCAATGGAAATACAAGTAAAGACAAAAAGGTAGTACTGATGACTCTATGCTTGGGAATTCTTGGTTACCCAGGATAGGAATAAATGGAGTATACCCAAATGCAAAACACTGTATAATGCTCATGTTACCAGCAAATTTGGATCTTGCCAAATGCAAGATCCTATTAAAACAGGTTGTGACAGCTGTTCTAGTTTAATTCAACAACTCCCAAAATACACTGTGAAGAATGCCCTGTCAGAATATGCTATAACATATTGTCCTGGCTGGTTCCTACCACTGGTTCTGAGCACACACACTTGCTAGGGAAAAGCTCTGTGACATTCAAAGCAGAGGTACATAAAGTTTTCTGTGCAGTGTTTGCCAGAATGCAGGCCTTGGAGCACAACCATGAGGAGCATTGTGGGGCGTGGCTCTGAAGAGAACTGCAGAGGGCATGAGTCCAAATGATGCTCTGGTCACAACCAGAAACAAAGCAAGAAAGTTTATGCCCAAATGCAACAGATTGTGTTGTGTGTCAGAACTCTGCAGACATCATGCATTACCTCTGAAAGGAGAAGAAGATGCTTCCAGTAGCTGGCTCTCCACACAAAGAGAACATTACTCTAGCCAGGGTGATGTGTAAGACAGGTGCTGCTGCTAGACAAGACTGTACAGTCTAGGATAAAATCTAAGAATGATATTTAAACAAGAGGTGGAAACTGTCCCCAAATGGCACATGTCCGGAAATAGGTTGATTTCCTCGAATGCTATGAAGACCTCCCAGATTAAGATGAATTTATTAACTAAGAAAAAAGTCAAGGGCCAGGGATTTAGCTCAGTGGTTCTGCCACCTGCCTCGCAAATGCAAGGACCTGAGTTCGATCCCTGGTACACAAAAAAAAAAAGTCAAGTAGTTTAAAACTCTTTAGATCTAGTTTACCATTTGTTCATGACCCACATAGTTCTAAAGATAGAATTCAACCTCTTTAGGTTAAAGATTTGGGGCAAAAAATGGTGAAGATGCTTTCAAAAAAATTAATTATATCTATGAAATATCAAAACTCATGTGGGCATTTGCACACACAATTTTCAAAAGCAAATAACCTACAACTTTTATAAATAAAGCAAACATTTTTCTATACATTTTTATATCCATTAAATGTTAAAACTCTGACATATGCATCTAAAATCAGAATGCTTTCTTCCATATAATGATGTAGTGTAGAGTTCCTCACCATTGTCACTATTGGCTGGATAATTCTTTGTAGTTGGGGCTGTCCTGTGTATTATTTAATAATTAATAATAATAATAAATTTTATTATTAATAATAATGATAACTTTGTATTGTGACAATAAAAAAGGTCCCCTTTGGGGAAAAAAATGCCTTCCCCAATTTGGGAAACATAGAACCAATGGCATTTTGACCACTTCATGGGTATTTCACTTCTACACAATTCAATCATTAGGGACCTTCTAAAGAACCAGTCAGGTGCTCAGAATTAAATTTGAAGAGAATAACAATATGCTTTTTAGTTCTCTGCTGTGATTTAACCTAATTTGAATAAAATTTAAAATTTACTAGAGGGTATGTTGAAGAATGAATTTTTATCACAAAAATAAAACTATCTTACACATTTTACAGAAAATTTCACTCATTCTTTTGTTTTCCTATGGTTATAAAAAAATAGACAAATGCTAAAAGTAAAAGTATACAATGGTTTTGCCAACAAAGACCACTCCATAATTAGCATATTAAAATGAATGTATATGCATGAAATTAACAGATTCAATGTTAGGTGCAACAAGAAAGTTCTCCTTGGAGAAAATAACCATAAAGTATGAATAAAGGGGCCTCTGTCATGATTACTTAATCATTGTACAGAAACATGTTTATATCTTTATTCTTTGCTCTAATTTCTACTTGTATTTTTAAACAGATTTAGGTAGAATTTAGAGAAATCTAATTTTAGAAATATTTTTAGAAATACTACATTTTCTCATCCCTAACATGGAGTATATACTTCAGACACCAAGCCCTTTAGAGATTTCTTAAGAATGACCCTTTCATCATAAAGGAAGCAAGCTTTTAGGATACACTGATGTGAAAAAATTGGTCAAGATTAGACAAGAGATTAGAAAGTATGAAGCTCCTTTGTAAAAATGTTTTTCCCTTACAAACCAAATGAACAGCCAATCCTCATCTACCTGAAACTTTTAATTATTTATTATATCATTGTTTTATTTAGAGAACTTTGTTATCTTTATTTTAGTTTCTTCTTGAATTTCTTTCTTTCCTTCTTCCTAAACCCTGGATTCTTAGTTTCATCCCTGTACTCCTCATTTTCTACATTTTTTTCTCAGAAACTTTAGGCACACTGACACTGAAAATAGTAAGGAAACAAAGTATTCTATGGAGACCTTCCCAAGTTAAAAGCTCTGGAACAGGTAGTGAGTAAATAATGAGGTTCTGCCTTTGATAAGCCAAGGCTAGTGGTGAATACAAACATAAAGTCAAGCAGAGGTAAATATGAGCCCATGGACCACCTGAGGAAACCCTTTCTCGATTCCTCCAAACAATGAGCAAAACATTTTCCTCCTTGTACCAACACTTCAATTAACAGGCAGCTTAGTGAGGTGGGTCAGGTGTGTGGGCTCTGGAGTATCACTGCCTGGTTCTTCGCTTCATCATATATATCTATAGGGTTCCACATCTCCTAGACTCAACTCTACCATCTCAAACTGCCATCCTAGAACTGCTTTAAACTACATCAACGGCCAAGGCCAAGGCAATTTCACATGGCCCAAGTAATACAAAATGGGAGTATTAGTCAAAACAACTCTTGAGGGATTACTGCAAAAATCAAATGAAAACACAATAGCAAATTATATGAAACATATGAAGCACAGAGTAAACAGACAATACAAATTTTTACAATGACTATGTTTTTACAATCCTTTTCCCTCCACAGATTTAAATTTCTCACATCTGAGTTTACTCCACTCTAATACCAACACCTACAACAGTGCAAGACACAAATGTTAATAAATGTTTGTTAGTAATAGAATTCATGACATAGAATTGAGAGGGACTTAAGGTCACAGCACAATGAATCCCAAAAAGTCAAGAGAATTTGTACAAAGAAGGTGGACCATACAATTAGCAATAGTCAAATGTCTAGAAAGGAATAGGGACCATTTTTAAGTTGTGAATGAAGAACTTGGGAGGGGGACAAGAGAAGGCTGGCTAGGGCCTTCAGCTCTAAAAAATGATTGGTCTGCAGGAGCAAAAGCCATCCATCCTTGGGCCAATGCACCTCTTTAGAAGCCTGTATTTACAGGTGGAACATAGGTTAGATTTCAGTCTCACTTACCAAGGATCAGGAGCTTTGGGCAATACACAGCCAACCAAAGCAGATATGAGTGGGCTCCCTCAGAGGCAGCAGAGGACTTCACTCTTGAAAGCTTCTCAGGATTTGATTTTACTTGAGTAAGTGCCAACCATAAGCAAAGTGTTTTCCTCACTACTCCAGGCAGCTATTCACCTACAGATCCAAAACTAGCAGAACAGTACAGCACAGGGTTTGAGTCTCAGCTCTGCTGCCTAAGTAGACCTTGGCCAAGTTAAATTTAACCTCTCTGCACTCTAGTCTCTCCATGTCAAAAATGGTGAGGATATCTCTCACCTGCTGCTGTAAGAAGCAGGTCGCATAATCATGTGTGAAGCTCTCAGCACAGTGCCAGACCCAGGGGACCAGTTACCTGGCAGATATCCTCCACTATGCTATAGACCTTTCTGAGTCTTAACTTGTAGATGGCAGGTAGTGGGACTTAACTTCCCCAGTTGTGTGAGCCAATGCCTTATACTAATTCTCCCCTCCTCCTCCTCCCTCCCACTCCGCTCTCTATTGGTTCTGTTTCTCTAGAGATCCTTGACTAATTTAGCCTTGAAGCTGCTTTAAGTTTTATTCACTGAAACACAATTCCTCTCTGGCTGAGGTTAGAATTAATTTATTGCATTCAAATGAAATATTTATGGAATCTATGGGGCCCGGTGCTAAATGGTGTACAGGCTATAGTTCTGAAAGTGTCTGCTCATCTTCCCCAAACTGTAGGTGTAATGGTTTAGGTATCAACTTGGCTAGATTAGAGTACCCAGTTATTTAATCAAAAACTAAGCTAGGTATCACTGTGAAGGTCTTTTTTAGACACAGCATTTATCATCTTTGGTTCTGTTCATGGTTTCAGGCATGCACTAGGGTCTTAGCAAGTAACCATCATAGATAAGAGGGCACTAGGTAAACATCTACTGGTTGGATCTTCCTGAAGAAGCCTGACTGACACACTGGACCTGCTCTTCCTCCAGGAATTAGACATAGTCTACTCTTGTTTGTATTTTATTGCCCTTATTGTTGTAAAAGAATTTGAGCCAGTATTTAAAAATTCATTAGGTTTCAGATCATAAACTAGATTTTCCAGTTCCCTTTGAAGTACTGGGACATCTGGAAACACTGTGGGGGGTGGGTTTGGAGGCTATATCTTTTGGAAGGAGCTGGTGTTCCCCTGTCCATCCTCACCCGACACCGTGTCCTCACTTGTCCCACCTGCATCCTCCTTTCATTAAAGTTAACCACTTGTACCCTGTTATCCTTTAGTTTGGGGAAGAAATCAAAGGAGGCATTTGATCTCATCCCACTGGCCAACAGACAAGTACGGTGAATTGCAGGGAGCTGTGGGTTGGACTCAGACTCCAGTAAAACCAGCAGGCTGTTCTCTTCCATCCTTGTGCTCTTCACGTCCCAGCAGGAGCTCAATGAGGACTTGGCCAACTGCGGCTCCCTTCTCTCCAGTTCCTTCATCAGACATGAGCAGAGCCAAGCAGAATGTGCTCAGGGGAAAGACAAACTACTCATTTTCCTAACTGTTAGCAGTTCCCACCATAGATTCAATGGGATCATGAGTTGAAAAATCTTAGCTAAGAAGGCAGTTAGAAATTATGTGGGGCTTCTACTTTTAAATTCCTTCGGCTAACCTACATGTAGATGATGCTAAAATCCATCATTAGTAAGAGATGTTTTTAATGTTCATATTCTGGTATGGATGAAAGGCTGAATGAGTCAGTCATGTGATTGTGAAACTACCTGAAAACAAAAGCAAACTGGTCTGAAGTGTGGAGATCACAGAGCTGCATGACAGAAGAGGAAATATATTGTCATATTATGACACATCTACATTTTGAGCAAGACAGCATTAAAACAGGCATTTTTTAACTTTCCTTATTCCCTTTCTGCTCTGATAATTATAACCAACCATGGAATCTTGAGTTTACTATCATGGTCACTACTAAATTCTACAGTGCCTGTATGCAAATTAGAGGAAAGTGCCCTCCAGGGGCAGAAGAACTGGTACCATATGCCTATCTGCAGGGAGAAGAGTCCCATGGACACTTGGCTTGGGCAATGGAGAATACTACTGTGCCATAGGTTCATTCTCCCCTGGTTCAGTAGAGCCCCTTACTGAGGCTCAGGTTTGGTGAAAGAAACATGGGCTGAATATCAGTGTCAATCTCCCTTCCTGTCTGGATGCCTCGATACAGTGCCAAAATCACACAAATAGAGTAAATACTCCTAACAGCAGGATAAAACATAGTAGCTTTTTGTCTACAGTAAGATGCAGAGGAAGAAAGGAAAAGGAAGAGCAAATTCTTTATATGAATAGTTGCTACACATATTTTATGACAGAGCAGACACTAAAATCATTTGTTCATCTGTTCATTCAATGAGCACCTAACATATGTTAGTCAGGATTCAAAGGCATCTCAGATGTAATCCCTCAAGATCCCAAGGAAAAGGATGTGTCAACAAGAGTGTGTCAGGTATAATGACTTCAGAAAAACATTAGGAATATTGGAATTATTGGTGGTGGAAAGGCTCCTGAAGTTTAGCTACCTCATGCTTATGCTTTCTAAATTTTGCCCTTAAGGGAATTTTTGAAGGTCCTCACTGTGTATGTATATGCTGCTTAGAAAATGCAGGACTGAAAAATGGGAATTAAAACCAATATATTGTGTTTGTAGTCACCTATTTCCTTAGAAAGCCCGCAGGGAAGACAGCTAATTTAAAAAGAAGTAAGCACTGAAGTCCAGGATTAGGTGGTGAAAAATGTTCTCTAAAATCAGTCCAACTGGCTGTGTTGGTAAACAAAAAAGATTCCTTCCTTCTCTTGCAACATAGCAAATCAAGATACAAATGGTTTGAATATAATTCATGAATGCAAGGGATAAAATATTTGGAAAGTGAATTTAAGTGTCCATCCTATATTTTTAGTTATTGTCCAATCTGAAGAACCAGAAATTGGCTTCTTAATTACTCTAAAAAAATTCTCTATAGTCCATGTGGCAACTATCCCATATTCAGCTCCATCCTCTCTTTCAAAATGTATTCCCATCAGGAATAAAGGGATACTAATTGCAATAGATAATAGTTGTTTAAAAGGTTACAACATGCCAGGCACTCTTCTAGGCCTATTGTAATAATTCACCAAACTTTCAGAGCTTCTCCTTTTTCCTGATAAAATCATGTACAGAGTTTAAGTGATTTTCCCAGGAGCACAGAAATAACTAGCAGCCCTAGGATTTAAACCAAGGCTGTCTGGCTTCAGAATCTGCACTATCAAACACAACACCTTATGCCTCTGTAATGACCAGTATCATCCTATTACGCTCACCATAATGAGTTGTAATTATCGGCTGAGGCATCCAACTCCCCAGCAGCATCATGTGCTCCTTGAGGACAGACTTTCCAACCCTAAGCACCTGCAACCTATGAAGTATCCCATAAATATTTGCTAAATAAATGAATGATATTTATGCTTATGGTTCTAGCTTAAAAATATAGATATAGATATAGATATAGATATAGATATAGATATCCCTACTTTAAAAACATACTACATAGACCACAGGAAACATGCTAAATTAAGTAAAACACAGAAGTTAAAAGCAAAAAACCCTAAGTAGGCATAAGTCTTGTGAAGTTGCCCAGGATGTTCTGGGCGCATACACTGTTCATCCATACAGCAGGAAGCTGGCAACAAAAGAGGGATAGAATCTTTTAGATGGAGATGCCCAAAATAGCACTGAAGAAAGGCGGGAAGGGAAGCAACAAAATATTCTGATCATTCTGTAATTCGGTCCCAGTTAAAGAACATCTCCTTCTTACAAGCTTTTGGGGATCAGTGCAAGATGCAGCAGGAATTTCACTGACCAATAGTGCAGAGGGACAGGGAAAGGAAGAAGAAGGGAGAGATGAAATGAAGGTGGAAAGAAGGAATGTCATCTGCCTTTATGAAGCATGGCCTGTCAGTAAACATGGGTGGAACCTGAAAATAGAACACAAAAGTTAACCACAGCATCCTGAACCAGAAACCCAAAAGAACCATTCAGAGTACAGAGAACATCACCAAAACCAGTTAGCACTATCAAAACACAATCACTACCCATTTATGCAAATGCAAATTTTTTCCTGTTTTGCTCTCAAAGAAAACTAGATATAAAAACTCTACCCCAATATGGTCCCAAAAGAATTAAAAGCATCATATCACAACAATATATCCACACCCATGTTTATAGCTGCACAGTTTGTAATAGCTAAATCTTAGAAAATGCTCAAATGCCCATCAACTGATGGCTGGATAAAGAAGATTTTTTTTTTTATATAAAATGGAGTATGACTCAGCCATAAAGAAAGACAAACTAGAGACATTTATAGCTAGGTGAATGCAACCTGAGGCCATACTCTTAAGTGAAATAAATAAGACACACACGTGTAAATACCGAATTGTTTCTCTGGTATGAGAAACTGAAAATGTAAATGAGGACCAAAATAATAATAATAATAATAATAATAATAGATATTATGAAATAGGAATAAAATGTTCAAAGGTGAAGGGAAACTAGAAAGCTGGGTGGGGGAAAGAAAAGAGGAGAAAGAAAAAGAATGAAAAAAAAGGAAAAATGGAAACAAAGCTTATGTAAATAGGGAGGAGTAGGTGTGTTGAAGGGAGGGCAGGGGAATGGGAAAAAATAAGAACCAAGATACATCATGTAAAGATACAAATTCTCAATGATGAATGTGATCACAATGTATACCTAAAATGTACCAATAAACTTAATTAAAAATAAAACCCTCTAGAAAAGGAACAGAAAATGGTGTGAATGGAACAATGAATGGACTGCTCAAGTGGAACAGACTCTCCTGGTTATAGAAAAGAGAAATCTACATAATGAATTAGAAACTCATTGATCAATGTCCCCAAAGAAATCTGCTTTTTCCTCTATCTTTCAGAGTTAGAGATTTTTTCTGTTCTTGAAAATAATTTCTGCTCTTTGATTCTAAAAAACAAAACAAACAAAAAAAACTACCCCAAAACTGGCTTGTATTCTTTCCTGTCAAGAGAGGGTAGTTTGAGGCTCTTAAAGCTTTAAAAAGCCTTATGAATGCAGAAAGTGAGAGAATGCTTCCCAAAGAAAAAAATAAAGAAATTCTTCATGAAAAGCCATGCAAGACGTATCAAGAGCCTAATGAAATCTGATTCCAATCATCGTCAAATCCTACAGACTCCTCCATTCTTCTCCTGTACCAGACCTATGAATCCACAGTTCCATCAGAAGAGAACAGAATAGAAATTAGCAGGGTGCTCAGTGTGATCTGGTCGGAGATTTCCCTATCATTGCAGTAACCACGGCCTGTTACCCATGTGTACAGCGCCTCTTGCCACCAAACACTTGCTTTCCAAACAGCAGCCAACCTCATTTAAATATCCCCCTTGTAGTTATAAAACATTTACCTCATGCCTAGTATTTTAAAAATTGTAATACTTACACAGCACTATTTGAATCAGTATAACCATCACATCCCTTTTCTCACTAGAGGGATCTACAATGGGAAGCGAAATTACAGCAAGAAGGTGGATGGTGACCACTGAACCCCCACAATAGTCTTTAAGAACCCAGAAAGCCATGTGTAGAGCAGCTCCTGCTTATCTCATTCCTCCTCCTGTATTCCTGGGTGCTGTCTAGCAGACTGGCCTCTTTCTGTAATTCAGTCACACTTAAGAATTTAATAGTGCGGCTTCACTCTGAAATACCACTTTCCCAGATATTTCCCCTTTGGAGAAGAGGCGGGATTGCTAGGCATGGAACCAAGGGCTTCATGCATGGAAGCACATGCATGCAGCTCATGAGCTGCACCCTGAGTAGCTCATATTACCCTTTCTTGAATTCAGTTTAATAGTTTATTCTCCTGATCTAAAATTACCTTGATCTTTGATTTGTTTACTTCTTCATTATTATTTTGTTAGGTTCCAGGCAATAAATAGATAATTAAAAATTAGATAGTTTAAGGATGTCTTAATAAAGGTGGTATTTACTAAAGTAGGGCAAAGTTGGAGAAACCATAGGGAGGGGCAGCACCCAAGGCCTAGGGGCAGTGAGGGACATGAGTGTTCCAGGCCTGGAGGAGCAGATGCTGGCATAAAAAGGAAGAGAGTGTTTTATACTCCATTGACCCCCAGCAAGAGCTGTGACCTTCAAACTCTGTTTCACCTAATCCAAAGAGGCCCCAAGGAGAAGAAGCAAGAGAACAAACGGCTCAAATTCCATCCTCCATTGCCCCCTGATATCCAGCGGCAGCTCCCCACTTGCCAAGCCTGGCAAGAAGAGGGCAAAGAATCTGTTGATGAAAGCCAAGGGTCATCAATTTCTTCTCTGTAAAATGCCAGATAATAAATGTTTCAGGCCTAGTGTGCCAGAGGGTGTTTTGGGCAGTTACTAGTTCTGCTGTTTTAGGTCAGAAAGCATATATGGAGGACAGTTTGCAATTGGATGTGGTGGGATACCAATGAGACTTTACCAATGCAACTTGGAATTTTATATGATTCTCATCTATCATAAAACATCATTCTTTTGATTTTTTTACCTTAAAAAGATCCTTCTTAGTTCATAACCATGTGAGAATAGGCACCAAGCTAGATTTAACCAGTGGGTGGCAGTCTGCTGGTCCCTGACACAGACCTGGATCTGAAGTAGCTAAGAGAAAATGTCAGCACCTCTATCCTCCCACACTCCAACAAAATACCAGGAAAGCAGTGACCTTGCTATATACCCAGCACAATATATGGGGTCTGAAGTGACCTAAGTGCTCAACAAAAAATTGTTGAATGACTCATCACATGAGTTTTCTGTTGGTTATTTCATTACATGGTCAAAATAACTGCAACTATCAAGACCCCCTGAAAGCTCACTAAATCCCACTCCCTGAAAAAAAATCTGAAACATTATCACATAGCATTTCTATTTTTATTATACAACTAGCAAATCATGTGGCAGGCGTAGAGTACTCAAAGGATATACACGGGCAGGGGGAGTAAGCATCTTAATATATTGCCTATCAGGACCCTAGAGCACTTCATCCAAAGTGTGATTTCAGTAAAAAATGATACAAAGGGAGTAAAAGAATGTTTTCCTTTGCCTTAAACTAGAAGCAGGGCTGGGACTAAGCCTCAGGGACTCTGTATGCTTGACTATTGATTCACCTTCTAATCAAAACGGATAAATGTGCCCACTCAGGCTGCAGCTAAACAAAGAATGAGGGACATAGGTGGGAAATTCCTGGACAAGTTTAGGCTGTTCTGATTTTAACACAACAGTGCCCTGGTCCTGGGAAGGTGATGCTTCCTTGCACTGGGTAAAGGATGCTGTTATTTGGTATTGCCCTTAAGCCACATCAGGAAAATCTAAATTTGTACTGACAACAACAGTTTTTACAGCAACTCACTGTTCAATTAGATAATAAAAACATTCATCCTGAATAAAAAGGAGAAAAATAAAAGACACGACTTTTACCATATTGAATATTAAATAATACAATGACAATGAGCATTTTTATAGCACTTGAGTGCCATACACTGTTTTCAGACGCACACAAATACTATATATAAAACATATACATATGTAAATATATACTATATATAATTTATTTCATCCATCCATCAAAATTATGAGATGAGAACTATTATTCTTATTTTACAAATTAGAATTCTGAGGCACATGTTGTTAAACAACCTCCCAAGGTTATTCAGTTAATAATTCAGTGGTGAGCAAGCACCTGAGTCTGGCTCTTAGCAACTTTACCATTCTATCCATTTTATACTAAACAATCAATCCACTAAAGTTCTGCTCAAGAGATGCATGTAGTTCAAGGAAATGACATCATTCATGGGCTCAAAGCACTTCTGTCAATATCCAAGAAAATGGGCACAATGAGAATGAAGCTGAAAGATTATATATCACCCACTATTTCACAGCTTTACCTTCATGGTTGAATGAAATTCAGGGAAAATTTACTCAGTGTCTACTTTGCATCCCAAAAAGATATGAGGTACCTCTGAGAAAACAAGCAGAAGATGACAAGGGTTCCAATTAGAAGAGTACCGCATGTGCAACAACTAGAAAATGTAAGAACCAAAAAAAAAAATCAACAAATGTCAAATACTACACTTATTTATATTTCTGTAACAAATTTTTACTTAAGCACACACCATGTGTTCTGATTGTATGTCAACAGCACCAAAATGAATGAACATTCCTTTTTCCATAAGTAAATTCAAGATGTGGACACTAAACTGCATCTTCAGTCTTCTATAAAGTGTAGAAGCGTTTCTGAGAATACTAACTCAAGGAGAGAGTTTTAAATGAGGGAAGAGAACTGCCCTCTGGGGGTTGGCAGGTGAAGATACTACCCAGAACAACTACAGGAAGTTGTCTCCTTGAAAAGCAGAGAACAAAAGTTATTCGGTTTTAAATTCATCTATGATTTACCTACCACTTAGATCCCAAGAGTGCTTACATATGGTAGGCCCCAGTCTCTCATTCTCTCTCTCTCTCTCTCCTTGATATAGATATAGATGCATAGATATATATAGATAGATCCTAATCCCAATTGAAACCTGATTCCAACCATCAGTATCCCATAGATACTAGATATAGATATAGGATATATCCATATTTATATGAGAGAGAAACTGGCTTTTATTAAAAGCCATTATTTATAGCCAAGAGGTCTCCCAAGTCCAAAAGCCTAAGAACTGGGGGGTGAAAGTGGGAAATAGTGTAAGTCCTCATCTTAGCTTGAAATCCTGAGTGAAAACCAGAAGCCATAAAGGAGAAGGAGGAGGAAGAGGAGGAGGAGGAGGAGGAGGAGATGGATATCTCCACTCAAGCAGAGAACAAATTCATCCTTTCTTTGCATTTCATTTTATTATATTTAGGCCCTAAACATACTAGATGGTGCCCAGCCATATGAGAGAAGGCCATCTGTTTTACTCAACTCACCAAGTCTAATGCTAATATCTTCTAGAAACATACTCATAGACACACTAAATATGTTTTACCAATTATCTGTGTATCCTTTAGTTCATTAAATTTGACAAATAAAATTAACCATCACAAGTCCACCTCTTATCAATTTGGTACCAATATGTACCTTATTAAGCCATATTTCATCTCCAAATAAAGACAATAATGAGATCACAATTCTTCCTAACATGATACAGTCATTCTGTGTACAACCAAAAGTGCAACTAATCACTTCGAGGTAAAGTTCTTGAGTGACATTTACTTGTGCCCTTATATTCTATAACCTACAGAATACAAATGTTCCTCAAACTATAATGGAGTTATGTACCAATAAGCTCATTTTAAGTTGAAAATATCCCAAGTTGAAAGCACATGCAATACACCTAACCTACCAAGTATTGTAGCATAGCAACCTATAATACTGATTGTTAACGCTTGTGATCATACGGCTCACTGCGAGCTGGAGGTGCTGTCACTGTCCTGCATCATAAAAAAGTATCATATTGCATATCCATAGCCTAGTAAAAGACCAAAATTCAAAATATGGTTTCTGCTGAATGCATAACACTTTTGTGCTATCATAAAGTCAAAAAGTCCTAAATCATACCATCAGAAGTCGGTGCTATGATTTGGACATGGTTCAATCATATCCCCCAAAGGTTCATGGGTGGGATGCTCAGTCCCCTGGGTGTTGTTACTTGGAGCTGATGTAGACACTAAGAAGTGATGCCCGTTGAGAGCTGATTAATTCATTTGGGGAATTCCCTCAGAAGGGACTGTGGGATCTGGTTATTCTCTGGCTTTCTGTTCAGTGATGTGATATTTTCCTCCCATACACTCCTCCATCATGACCCTAAACTAACAGGATCAACTATGAACATCCAAAACTAAATAAATCTTATGTAAGGGAATAGATGGAAAAGATATATAGATATATCTCCAATTGGGAATTGGTTCGATTTCCTTTTAGTGGTCAGGATCAAGCACCAAAGGCCAATACCACCATTCCCATAATTCCCTACTGATTTAGTTGCATGAAGAGTCCTAAGAGGCTAAAGGCCAGTCTTAACTTCCTGTCAATGGAATCACTGTTTTGTCTCCTGGTGGAGGTTTATTCCTCTGGAACTAAAGCCCATAGGCCCACAGAGCATAAAGTCTCAGGAAATAAAGAAAGCAAATTTTTGCTAGTGAGTCACTAAGGATAATAGTAAGTAGTGCTCTCTTCTCCATTCCTTGATTCTTGGATCATAAATCATGGCGAGAAATTGTGCTACATACTGGACACTGGTTCAGAGCAGAAAGTTTCTACAAAAGCTTGCCCCAACCTAGCTGATTGGTGCTGTATATGAATTTAAATGACCTACTGTCAATCTAACACTAGGAAGTTCTCCCTGGCCACCTCTCTTGGATCTATTTACTTCTACCATGTGGTCAATCTCTTCATTTCTTTCTGCCCATTCCTCTTGTGTCTTCTCTCTTTCATCTGCCTCTCCCACAACTACTTGTCTTCATTGGGTATATAATTATATTTAGCTATTCACTTAATATGTTTTCATACTTTGCCTCTAAGCCTTCCCCTTTCCCTAGACATTTTCTTAAACAAAAATAGCTTCTTTACTAAATAGAATTTTGGTGCCAGGTATTAAAATAATGATTTTGTTCAATCCCTATAAATTAATTAATATCATACTCACATATATATAAATACTTGTAATGTTCTGAAAAAGGATATATTCTTATTTTAATTTTAAAAAGCAAATTCACATTAATTTAGTCTAACATAAATAAATGTGCCATAATCATTTGTGTACTTAGAATATATATTTCTTTTTAACATAACAACGCTCAGCTTAGTTGATGTTCCATATTAAAAGGAATTTGTTATTTATGCCAGCTCTACAAAATTCACTCCAACAATTATTTCTTGTTTTGGAAAGAAGCTTGCTGCTACTAAGCTCAAGCCTGTGTTCTAGAGCATGCTTCCTTCATGGTGGCACTGTCTCTGTGGATTCTGAGAAATTTCTAGTCCTTTGATGACAATGGCCCTTTAAGAACTTGAGTCTGTGGCATCTCCTTCATGCCAACCACTGAATCAGAAGACTGACTCTCCATGTGGCTTTTTAAATACACAATGCAACTTTAACATACCATGATAAAAGTAGATGTCTTCCCACCCACAGGATTATATCATCTACATTTCTCCCACAAGGTAAGGACTCCTTCTTTACCAGGTTTGGTTCCCATCTCTCTGCTTGGTATCTATTCAAATGGCTGAACACAGCAAAAGCATTTAAAAGCCCTGAGTACTGCACTGGGATTATAGAAATTATGACAACTCTAACTCATAAGAAATAAACACAAAAATGAATATTCTGAGGAACAATAATGATATATATGCATTAATTTTTAATATTTTCTTTTATTAGTGCATATTAGTAAATCACAATTATAGGTTTCATGTACATAACATACTTTGATTATTTTCACCCTTCTGCTCTACTTCCTCTCTTTCTCCTTGGATTGCCTTCTTCATCTCTAATAGTCTACCTTCTACTTTTCGATCATCTCTCTACATTAAACAATTTTTGACCCAAATAATAATATACGTCATTAGTTTGTTGGGTTTTATTTTGTTTTTGCTAAGTACCTGCATAGATAAGTAATCTTCAGTTAATTATCCTATAGTGACTGTGTTTTCAGAAGCACCTGGTACCCATGCAAATAAATAAGAATTAGCAGAATCCAAAGTATTTCGAGTATTTCCACTGACAGTAGGAGTCCCAAGAGAATATTCAACATGGAGGCCACAAACATAACACAACTGAATCCAACAGCAAAGAAGAATGGAATATTTATGAAATAACATAACCAGTCCTGGTCATGGGCTCAACAATAGGTTCATAACCATAAATTCAAAATGAAATAGGACCATGAACTTACTCCAATACACTGATCTGCAACCTAAAAATGGCATCTTTCTAATTCCCACAGGGATCCAGCATTTGACATGTATGTATTAGATATTTTATCACAGAGACTCAAGCTAAACATGACAACTGATATCAAATATACAATTCCCTAAGAATATTGAGATTTAGCATTGGGAATTTTGTTCTTTACCATGAGAAACACAGTTCAGCTAACAAGAGAAACCAATTTGTTACCAGGCCTGAGTCTTAATTATCAATTAAACAGACTCTTAAAAACATCTAAATTTGACGCTAAACATATCTATGCAGATGGTCTCATTCAGTCCACAAGTCTCAAGAGAGAAATCTCTAGCCTATTCAGGGAAATTTCATCTTCTACAAAGTGATGGAGACATGACGTTGACTGCTATTCATCTTTTAAAAAGAGAAACATGTATATTTTTACGAGAAGTACTTTAAAATTGAGTTAAGATGGTGGTGGACTATAACAGAAGTACTGTAATGAGATTTTGAAGTAAGTATACAAATTGTACAATTTTTTGGCAAATTGCTCTAAGTACAAAATATTAAATATTTTCTAAATGCATTCCTTCTTAAGCAAGATTTCTATTGACCTCAATGGAGCTTCTAAAACTGAAATAATGCTAAGGATGTTCCATGTATGATTTTTAACACATTAATGGCAAGATAAAGAGTCATTAATATTCTTCCTCATTACATCACGAATACAATCTCCAGTGCAACTTTCTTTTTTAATGGTCATTTACTGAGGATGCCAGGAAGGTTGTTTTTTTTTTAATCATGGTAAAATTTCATCTCTATATTACCCTAAAACTGTTCATTTTAAGACCACACCAAAAACTGTTCCAAAGTGGTGCTATTCTTTAAAATATAAAATTTTATTGGCAAAATTAAAACAAGATTTCTACAAATATGTGAATAATTAAAACCTTTCTAGGGCCGGGGATTTAGCTTAGTGGTTCTGCCACCTGCCTCGCAAGCGCAAGGTCCCAAGTTTGATTCCTGGTACCAAAAAAAAAAAAAAAAAATTTCTAGTAAATGTCTTGTTTATGTACAAACATGGACTACTTTTCACAGTAATGAACATTTTCCTCAGACTTCCCTATTTATAAAGCTGACCATGGGGGATAAGACAGAAATTTGCCAGTGCTATTTCCCCAATTCTCCTGAGTACTTACAAATAGCTTCCCTGAGTTTGATCAGCAGCACTTTGCTGGTGTCAGAGTGAGAAAGGAAATGGGGCTGCCCTCCACACTGGAGTCTTGATTTGTAGAAGTGGTGCTATTTCCAAGGACTCACACAGCTCTCTCAGCAGAGAAAATTAACCCTTTCCTTCCTTCCTGCTTTTCCAAATCTTCATATTTGGATTTCTCTCTCCTTTAGCCACATGACATAAAGTCATCAGCTGACTGACATAAAGTTATCGGCAAAGAATTTTCCTGGAAAAACTTTGGCAGAGGTTTCTTTCTTAAAAAGTGAAAAACACAAGAAAATAAACTTTCCATACAACTGAAGAAGGAATGATTTTTTTCCCAATCAATTATTTACCTAAAAGGTACCAATCTGGGGAAAAATTAAATTAATATCTCATATTATACCATACACCCAAATAAATTCCAAATAGATTGAAGAATCCATGTATACATGATAAAACATAAACATTTATCATACTTAGGATTTTCTAAGAAAAAATGCAGAAGTAGTAAAAGAATCTCAAATATTTTAAAGAATCCAAAACTAGATCCTTTTTCTACTAAACTGTAACTACAGTTAATATAATCTTTCTTCTTACATACAAATATTATAGGATCACCTCTGAAAATTTAAAAGCCACAATAAAGTAAAAATGAAAAACAAATGTTTAAGTCACTCTCAATCCCAAAAGATAACCACAAAGTTTGTTGTATCCCATTATTTTATCTATATTATATTGCACAGGACACCATATATATGGCATATATTCATATATGGCAATGTGAATAGATTTTGATATGGTTTGAAAAGGAATGCAGCCCCAAACTTCGAGCATTGGGTATGACACCCAGACCCAAGGCAATTAGGACTCCATGTTCACCTTGATGATATCACAGTGAGTCATCTAGGGTGGGTGGATGATTCAGAACCAGAAAAGAAACCCTCATTTCTCCTCACAGGCTTGTTGCCATGTCTGGCAGCCATCTGTGACCAGGAAGAAAGCTACTGTGTGAGAATGGAGCAGATACACAGAGAACTCAGTCAAGATATAAAGAGGAACTAAATCCTGATCTGAGCTCTGAAGTCAACTGAACCAAAAGTTAGCCCTATCCCAGAACTTTGAGCTTTGGAAGCCAAAATATATTTTTCTTAAACTGGTTATTTTGGGTAGTTGATCATTTGCAGCTGAAAGAATGCTATCAGCCTCATGTATAACTAGGAAATTGAAAGAATCTGCCTTAAGTTAGGCTTTAGATAATCCTCTTCTCTTTTACTAGTAGCTTCAATTTTCTTACCTTAAACTTATTCAATGGACCATCATTAGAACAGGAGTTACATGAAGGAAAATCATGAGTCAAGATAAAGAGTGGTCTGCAAATCCACAGCCATATCCCACAAATTATCAACAAAATTAAGGGAAAAATACAGGAATTCCTACTGGAGCATAGATTTAGCCTATTTTCCTCAGAATGTACAAGTGTTGAGACATGATGGCACTACAGAACATGTGTTTCTCAGTTTGCTTCATTTTCCCAACCCTGGGAATCTCCTGTCCCCACAACTATGACTAGAGGAGTTCAAAATAACAAGTACCTTCCAGTAGAAAAGAATCGAAGACATCAGCTCTAACAAAACTATGGTATTTCACAACTTCGGTTACTTGCTAAATCCTCACCATTGTCTCGAAGCATGAGAAATTTTACACTACAGGTGCCGCACCAATCAATCAATGACATGAATTTACTGACTTTCTATCATGTACCTAACCTTACAAAATGCTCCCTGAATTATAATGCATATTGACACTATATTAAAATGTCAAAGTTATTTTTGTAACATGGTAAAGAGATGTGTGGGAAACACTATACAGGCCTCTCTACTATATCTATCAACCACAAAATTATGTTTGACCCCTTCTATGGGCATTAACTTACAAAGGTACTGGTCAGATTTCATTACAGGAGGAAAAAAATACACCACCTTACAGGAGGAAAAAAATACATACATTTCCATACAGGAGGAAAAAAAATCACCATTTTATAACTGTGTCATTATAAGCTGTTGCTATTAAATAAAGAATGCAACAAACTCAAAAAAGCATGTCAATCAGTTCTATCAGAAATGATGATTGTTGCAATTTAGGGTTTGTCTATTCTCTACAGAACACAGACCTGGATGTTTCTCTTAAAGTCTCATTAGCTCCTCATGATAACCTCAGTAGAGCTCATTCTCCTATATTCCTGATATGATAACAAAATTCTCTAAGGTGTATTAACTGTCTCCTTCCCAAAATACAATATTCACATCCATCTCTGCTTCAAGGAAATAAAATCATGAACCCAAGTATCACTCTCCACCATATGGCAAGTGTCCCAGACTGCATTCCTAGTTATTTACTAGTAATTAAAGCTCTACAAACCCTTCCGAGTGATGTCATCACTTTCCAGAGAGTTTCAAACAAATCTTGAACACTTCCCAAAAAGATAGGACCAGACATAGACTGATGACACTCAGCCTGATTCATACCCTGTTACCAAAGAACGAAGTAGATTTTTTTTTATTAGTATCTTTATTTTGAGAATGTAAAACTGCAGACAGGTAACAATTCCAAGTGTTGATATATTTCAACTTTTACAGAAAAAAATTTATATATATATGTATATATATATATATCTCACAGATTCTTCCAATCATATCCAAGTGCCCACCACACTTAGGCTCTTTCCCAGAGAGCTCATTTCTCCAGTTAAACATGCTCTTTTCCTCAGGGATCTCCTGCGCCCAAGTTTTCTTCACAATTCTTTCCAAGACAGGATAATGGCTATAGCTGAAGACAGGGTGAACAGAAGACAAGTAGCACCCAAGGCCTGGTTCACAAAATCCATCATCCATTTTCAGCAACAAACAGCAACATCTTCACCAAGTCTTGTGTGTTAGCCCCCATCAGGGGACAGCACCATGGAAAGTTCGCAAGACTGATGAGTTCAGTCAAGTGTTTGACAGTAAATATACAGCACCAATGGAAGATGAAGGGCCTACGGCCCACACTTGCAAATCATCGCCTCCACAGTTCGCCTGGAGCTGGGGTTATAACTTCCAACACAGAGATTGATACAGAGGGAGAAAACATGAAACCACAAAATTTTGGCCACTTTATAAAATCTAGAGTGCCCCAAGGCTCAGATTTAGTCAATATTTAAGAAAAAAGCCATTAAAAGCCTCAACCTTTACCATCTTTATTGAAGTTATACAAAAAGAATCCCCAAAACTGAAAAAATACATTATATACAAACACACTTTCCCGGGAGGAAGGTTCTGCTCCTTTCTTACCACGCAGTGGTTTTAACTGTAGCTCCAGCCTCCACTGTCCCCTCCACTGTGGCCTGGCTGTGAGCCTCTTTCTTAGCCTCCACCTCCATGTTTTCCTAAACTTCATTTCCACTGGGTACCACATCCCCGCTACCTCTATTGACTTCCGGCTCTTGTTTGGCTTTCTCTGCATCATCCTTCCAGGAACTCTCTTCCTCTGGTCTCCTCTTTGTTCTGACAAGGTGGGAAGTATCAGTCACACAATTCAATGAGGAAGCACTATCTGTTGTTCTTCTACTGGCAATCATGGAGACTGAAGAGCCTCCCCTAGTGGGAGTGAAACCTGAAGCACAGCTCTCCACCAGAGTAGCTTTCAGCACCAATTAGCTACATTTCCACTATGCTGGGACTCCTTTGCATCTTCTATCTTCTCTCTGATTTCAGGTAGCAGTTCCTTCAACTCCTCAATTTCTTTCTCATATTCAGTAGATGATCCTTCAGCCTCCTTTATCTGCTCGCTTGGTACAACCATTCTCTTCTCGGTGACTTCAATAGATTTGCTAAACTGCGCCACTGCCTCATCATACTGAGAGTTTTATCCATAGGCTAAGCCCAGCTGGTAGTGAGTCTCTGCAAGGAGATGGTCATGAGCTTCCAAGTACTGCTCCTGAAAGGTCAGGCAGGCCTGGAACTCCTCCACAGCCTGGATGTAGTTTCAGATTCAACACTAACTTCTCCAAGTTTAAGATGTGCCTGTGCAGCATAAAGCTGGGCTTCTTTTGTTTCTTGCCTTTTAAAAATTATCTTTTGGACTGGGGATTTAGCTCAGTGGTTCCGTCGCCTGCCTCGAAAGCACAAGGACCCAAGTTCAATACCCGGTACCAAAAAATAAAAAATAAATAAATAAATAAAAATAAAAATTATCTTTGCTAAATCCAGCATATCCCAGGCAATCTCTAGATTCCCAGTGTCCTCCTCTTCACTTTCTTGAAGAGACTTGTTTTCAAGAATGGATTCATTTGGTGTTTCTTCAGCCTTGTCATTTTCTTTATCCTCCCCTGCTGAGCCTTCAGTTTCTTCACCCTCTTTCATCTGTTCTTCTCTCTCTTGGGTCTCTTCATTAGCATGTATCTTAACTTCGTCTTCAGGTGCTTTCTCAGTAGCCCTCTGGGATACTGTGGTTTCAACCCCATCTCCAGCTGCCTCAGACTGTTCTATAGGCAGCTTAATCTCCTCCTGGCTAGGAACAAGCTCTGCCCTGATCTTCTCCTCTAGACCTGAGTCACCTTTTGTTTCTGTCAGTGTTTCTGCAGAAGTCTGTCCTTCGACAGGAGTCTGATCTCCTACAGCTGTCAGTCCATTAACTGGACTTTCCTGGGGGAGAACTGTGGCTTCCTGCTCTGGCTTTTCAGAGACTTTTGATCCAGACTCTGGAGCTGAGGCCTCCGTGGCCTCTGTTGTCACCACTAGTGACTCTTCAAATGAAAGCACTTCTTGCCCCATGAGTTGCTCCCGCAAAGCCTTTCCTGGCTCATTTTCAGAGGCAGCTACCTGTCCCTCTGGCTCATCCCCACCCACGTCCACTGGCTTGACTGTCAGCTCTACAGACTCTGCTTCTACCTCTGCTGCAGTGCCTTGCTTCTCCAGAGTCACAATGGGTTGCTCTTTGGAATCTTCTTTTGGCTTCTCCTTTGAGCTCACAATTACCTCTTCCTGCTCCTCCTGAACTTCTTCTCTACATTTCTTCTTTTTGGATGTCAGTTCCAAAAATTGGTTTTCCTTCCTCTGTGTCTGGTGCTTTCTATTCTGGCTTCTCAGTAGTGACCTCAGCTTCATCCATTTCTTCTGGTCCTGCTGTTCCTCTTGACTCTTCAGAGGTTTCAGTTAGCTGATTTGGAGTCAATTCAACTGTTTCCTGTAGCTTCTCTGTAGGCTCACTTATATCCATATCTTCTCTTCCATCCTCCTCCATATCACTCTTCTGTTCCAAATCAGTTTCAGGCTTTGCCAGAGACTTGCCTTCTGTTTTGTTTTTTTTGTTGTTGTTGTTTTGCAGCTTCTTTTTCTCCCATGGTATCATAAACCTCTCAACTCTTCCCTTGCTTCCTCATCTATGTTATCATTATTTTCTACTCCAGATTCATCTTCTGTTTCTTCTCCTCCTTCTCCTTCTTCTTCACATATACACCTTCCAAGACATTTCCCAACACACCAGTCTCCATTCTTGCCAATTCCAAAAGTGACTTCCCATAGAAAAAGAAGGCTTCTCCACACTCATTAGCTGTTTCTTCATACTTCTTACCTAAGAGACTGGCTGCTTCCTGGAATGCATTGACAGCCGCTGGAATATCTCCCATCACCAGATGTTTCTGACCCAATGCTAATAGCTTCTTAGCTTCATTACCCACATCCAGACTTTCCACTTTATCTGAAGAGGTAGAAGGAGCAGGAGCATCTTCAATTTTGTCGGTGGAAACTAGCTCTGCAGTGATGGCAGCTGTGTCTGTAGACTCTCTGGCCATCATTCCCCTGAGGTGGTGAGCCAGTGGGCAGAAACAAGCCTGTGAGGAAAACGGAGGGAATTTGGGGAACCAGAATCTTACTCAGGGACAGAAAATGGCAGATTGGTATGAAGTAGATTATTTATGAAAAATTCTATAAATTAAATTAAATTTATTATGTAATAATAGCAGGTCCTGTAAGAAGTCAGAAAGCAGGACATGGCTTGTATTTTTATGCTTCTGGTGACCCTAACTCCGAAGAGAACAAACATCCTCTAACATCTTCAAATTAAACATACAGAAATGTTTTTAAGCTTCCTTTAAGCTACATTCCCACAGGGATGGTGAAAAGTTGAAAAGTTCCATTGTTTGGGTCTTATCAGCTCTTGAGTTCTTTGCCCACTCTGTGAATGAAATGCAAAAGACAAAAGGCATGCCAAAAAGACAAAGGATCCACAGAATTTGATAGTTCATTAATATAGATATCACCAAGTTGTAACTATAGTAATAGTGCTGATATGGTTTTTTTATGCAAAAACAAAGCTTTCTTGATTACACTAATAGCAGCCTGAGGTAACCATGTTGGAATTCCAATCTACCTGATTGTTTTTAATAAAATTATCTTAAGAGTGGTTTGATTGAATTCATCTTATGTCTTAGTCACTTTCCTCACCACTGAAATGCAACATTCATCACCCACAATTTAAGGAGGAAAGGCTTATTTTGATTCACAGTTTTAGAAATTTCATTCTATGATAAGCAAGCTCCAATGCAGAACCAGCCTGGTGAAAGAGCCCAGTGTTCAGGAAAGCTGCTCATGTCATGGCGGCCAAAAAGCAGAGAGAGAAGAGGAGAGCTGGGGAGGGCAAGATATCCTTCTAGTCACAGCCCCAGTGACCAACCTCTTCCAACCAGGCCTTACCTCCTAAAAGCACATTCAGCCATGGTTACACTGATGAGTAAGGATTTCACTCTGCTGACCCAATCACCTCCAAAAAGCCCCACTTCTGAACATATGAGAATTCTAGATCTCAATAGAAGCTTATTCTTTCAGAACCAACAGGAGTGGGAGAGGTGTAGAGCTCTAGAACTGCAATACCCAAGTACTATCTACATGGTAGCTACTTAGCAATGAAATGTGCTTACTTCATATTGAGAGGTGCTCTGATTGTAAAGTGCCCAACAGATTTCAAGAATTAGATAATAGAAAACAGAGAATATGGTCCATATTGATTACATGTAGACATGGTAATTTTGAGTGATATATTTGGTTAAATAAAATATTTTCCTTTTTTTTATTGTTTTTCATATGGCTACTAGGAAGGTGAAAAACACATTGTATTTCCATCTGACAGCACTGCTGTACTGCTGTGGCTTGAATTCGGGATCCATCACTCACCAGCTGGGGTGTCACATAGCCAGTGTGGGTGAAGAGTACACGAGGGCACCTGGCAGTGGGTGTAAGCAGGGGCCAAAATCCATCCTGTGCTCTGTCAGAGTGAGCACCTCTTCCTAAGTTGTGAATGGAGCCACACAGGAGATATATGCAGTTATGGCTTGTATCTAGATGTCCTTCCAAAGTCTCATGTGCTCAAAGGTGAAGCTTTTTAGGGCTGGCTGCATCTAGGGTATGTGATATTGGGATTAAGGGTGTGTGGCACTGAATTAGTCCACTGATTAGAATTAGCATAGTTCTCAGTGGCACCACGCAAAAGGTTGGTAGCCTGGATGGGATAAAAGGGAAAGGCAGGCTGGCTGCTGCTGCTTGCTGCTTTGCTTCACTTGCCTGCTTGCCATAGACTGTTTCTCTTCTGCGATGCCCCTCTGCCATGCCACACTGACTTGGAGCCAGGTGACTATAGACTGAAACTTCTACAAACGTGAGCTGAAATAAACCTTTCCTCCTTTAACTTTGGGTGTCTGATTTTGTCTCAGCAATGAGCAAAGTAATTAAGACAGATACCCTACTATTAGTTGCTTAACTTGGGGCAATGTATTTGCCCTCTCTTTCCTATTTTCCTCATCTATATGTGGAGATCCTGGGGCATTGTAGGGTTCCAGCAAATATTAATTAATTTATATCAAAGGCCACATTCAACATCTAGCAGACAGTAAATCACAATAAATGTGTGCTATTTTTAACAGTTCTATACAAATCACTCCCTATTTCATATCTTCCACAGAAAATCTTCAGAAATATTTCCATTATAATACTGGATCTTCATGCAGGTTATGATTCTCTAGCTCGGACATCTGTGATTTAAAAGAAAATAAGAGCAAATAGCCAAGCAGACTTTCCCAACAGCTGACTGCTGGAACGGAATCTACCCAAGAAGCTGCAAGCATTAGATTTCATCAGAAGAAACTATATGACTATTGAGAAACAAGTATAAGAAAGATTTTTTTTAATGAGTAAAACGAAAATCTGAAGAAAGAGAAGGAATCCCAAATAAATTATTTCTCTTCCCTTTGCTGCGACTGTATCTCTTACTCCCAAAATGAATGCCAGGTGTACAAATAGGATAAAACTTTCAATTAAGCTGCTACATAAAGATTAAATGACCTTTAAAACAACTAGTATACTAGGAAAGGCTATTAATCATCATTAGATCATGTGCCAAACACTATCCAAAAGTATGAGACTTTAGACTGGGCATACCATTCCAAAGGCAGTAATATTTCACTCCAAAGTGCAAGGTGGGAAAGGTCGGCCAGATGAAGTAGGAATGTGAATTCCCATCAGGGAGGGTTGTTACCTCTGCCTGTTTTCCCACTATGTGGGAATGAGTTACTGGACACAGAGTTCATTAAGCTGTAAGCCCAATTACTATCACATGGCATCAACCATATTGCAATTACAGTCCTTCCAAGAGGCAGCCAGCCGCCGTTTTCAGTAGAGAAACACTGGTTTGGACAAGGTTTATAAATGATTTTCATTAACTATCATTTACCATTAGCACAAATAAAAGCACTAAATGCCCACTTTGCTGTAGAGAATGACCTTTGCCCTGGATTCTCTATCTAACCAATGAGGGCTAAATGTATTGTGACAGCGCCTAATCACATTTAGTGCAGCCCGTGATTTGACGGCGCTGGGTGTCCCATCAACTACAGACAGCCTGGCAAGGCCATTATATCCTCTTTCCTTTTAGACATATGCATATTAAGATCCCAGAGAATTGAGAAATGTAAGTCTTTCCCAGTCACCCGGAGTATATTTCAATAGCTTAAAAAATGCATACAGTTACTTCATTACCTACAAAGAATTGCTTGCAAAGAGAATGTCTTTCTCTTCTTTATAATACAGGGTAATATGCCTAAAACATATTAATCCGATCAGCCTGACTCTCGTACAATAGATAAAAACCCAGCCATCATAACTCACCAGTCAGAAACAATCCTCACCAAAATCCACACATAATGTTTTGCAGCTCAGCTTCATCTCATAAAAAGTTAATACAGCTGTGTGATATTTAATACCAAGGCATTGGGGTCTGATTTTGTACTAATCCAGGATAACATATTTCACAGAAATGTCAAGGGGAAACACTGGGAAGTCAAGACTTGTAACATGAAAATGATTTACTTGGGCACTCTAACGACTTGATTTGAATAAAAACAAGTAAACGGCTGCCAAACATTCAAAATAAAATACTAAATTAGGAGTCTGACTCCATATTACCATAGGTAATAGCTTCTTTTTCCTGAAGAAGTTTGGACCATACACTTCACTAGCAAATAGAGGATAATGGCATCTAAGTTCACAGTCTGAGGCCAAGAAGAGGTAGAAGATGTATAGAGTTATGCAGAAGTTATTTTCTGATTTAAAGCCAAAGCCAACTGAATTAAATATCGCAATACAATAATGGCTTGGAAGCGGGTGACAGTTATTAACAACTGTCTTTGTAGCATAAAGGCCCACTTGTTCACCACATTTTGTCCCTGTTAGTACAGCTTCACAAATAAGGGCAAGCTGCAAGATATGTTCACACCGTGTTATATAGGAATGGGAAATGGATTTGTGAAAACCTCTAGAAAAGGCAATGCTTTTTATCTCAGTACAAACATTTAAGGAAGAGAAACAAAAGCCACACCACCAGAGGATACTTTAGTCTTTTGTAAGTTAAAAACAGATGGATTACATAGACAGGTCTACTTTCTACGGACTTTTGCTGGGATGCTATGTGTTTTCTCAACACCAAAGAAATGTAAACAATTCTTAACTCAGTTATATGCAGCGTCCTTTTAAAAAGTCCCATTATCAATGTTTTCTTGGAATCTACAAGAACTTGGAAGTCAGGGAAAATGTTTTCCTCTGTAAACTGAACTTTTAAAGTCAGAGGCATGGAAAGTCACTTTAAAGACATACAATGGCTTCTGTGTGAAGAAAAGGGCTGTATGGGTGCTGAGGCATGGATTGTGAGAACGGGGCTGAGGCCAGGCACTTTATCAAACCATTCACTCCCACATTTTTTATAGGTAGGGAATTCGAGGCAATAACTTACCCAGGGTCACACAGCAGTCAGCAGTCCCCAATCAAGCCTAGTTCAGAGAATCTGGTCCTAGTGGCAGGTCTTGCTCTTTTGTGGAACTACTGTAATTGACTAGCTTATCCTTATGCCATTGAATATTTAAAGCGTGTAACTCACTCATCTCATCTGGTTGGAGGCTCACTAAGCAACCAGCTGACTGTAATTATACTCTGTGCCTACAGGGAGAGAAGGGTTGGCAGGTGACATGCATCTACTCCTTTGGCAAGTTCACTGTTTGCATCACTTGGCTTTCTGGTTTCATACATTAGGATCAGGAATTTATGAGTACACAACTAAGAGAAGAAATGACTAGCAGGGCACTCACAAATAAGTATTTAGAGTTCAGTGGGATTTGGTCCAGAATAGGACAAATACACAAAATTAATACAATCTTGTAATAAGATTCCCAGCAGGTTTGGAGCAGAATACTCTGGCCGTTGCCATTGGCCGGGATTAGATCTTTTTCTTTTAGTTAAATGCACATAATTATACAACTCACAGTCTCTGATAGTCCATGGTTTCCCAAAACAATTTAAAAAGAAAAAAGCTCCAGAAAATAAAAGCCTAGGGTCATACAGTTAACCTATAAAGAGCTCATTCATTACACTACCCTTCAATATTACCTTACAAAGAGATTCCTCTAAATACAACAATTCAGGACATGCTTTATTTGTATTTCTTCATGCTATTCTGCACTTCAGATATGGATTACAGAAACTATTGTGCTTTTCTTTTACTTCAAAGTCACTGAAACTAAAAGCTCTGCTCTCTTCTTTAAAATTGCACATTTATGAATGAGCCACATTGGAAATAAAATATTCTAAATGTTTCTTCAAATAGATGCTTCATGTTTTAGCAAAATCAGGCAGTTTCACTGAATCTAGTTTCTAGTTGATAAAATGGGTCATGTGCAACTGTGTCAATTTCCTAATTTATTCATTGCCTTCATCTTGACATGTCCCGGCACAACAACCTGTTCATAGACTATCCATGCAAGACATTAAACACAGGCGAAATGCACCTTGAACAAGACTTGGAAAACAGAGTTGTGAGGTCAAGCCCTGGGCTCAGGGCTAAAGAGCAAACACTGAAGGTTGCAGCACACAGAGACTAGACTCCCAGCTTTGGTGCAGGAGAGCTATTGAGCCTGGGCAAGTTATTCATCACTTTACTCCCTAGATTAATCTTTGAAGAATCTAACATCAGGGCCGGGGATTTAGCTCAGCGGCACCACACCTACCTTGCAAACGCAAGGTCCTGAGCTCGATCCCAGGTACCAAAAAAAAAAAAAAGAATCCAACATCAGCTGAGCAATTACTATGCTATGCTCCAGGCATGATTCTGATTAGCAATTTAAGACTCAAAACTTTATAAAAGTAGTATTAAATAGGACCCTGAAGCTCAATAAAATTAAAAGTCTTGCCATGGATACCCTGAGTCATCCCAAGATCTGGGATTTGAACCCAGGCTGATTCTGATTTACCACCTTAATCATTTTACTTAATGATTCCCACAGTTTCTATATAAGCAAATGAGATGGCATATATAAAATATATTACTAGCATGTACTAAGTACTCTGAAATTGTAGTTGTTGATTTAATTTTGATTTATTGTTTACTTGATGCTGAGATGAAAGGAAATGAAGGCCTTGAATTTAAAAGGTTAAAAGTCACTCCTTGAGTTTGTAAAATTCCTATTTATTCAGGTCGGGGATTTAGCACAGTGGTTCTGGTGCCTGCCTCACAAGCGCAAGGTCCCCAGTTCGATCCCCAGTACCAAAAAATAAATCTATATATTCAACAAAAACATCTCATTCATATCACTTCGATAATAACACCAATAATGCCATAATAATAACAGAGTGGTTCAGAGTATAGCTTCTGGCCCAGAAGATCTGGGCTGAAAACTCCAGTATGCAGCTTACTCAGTATCCTGGAGCTTCCTGAATAGAAGGCTCCCACCCATAAAAGCATGAAGAGCACTGATGACATGACACAGCAAAAGCACTTGGCATCGTACCTTGCACAGAGAAAGGACTGTACATATTAGCTATTATTTTGGATATGTCCCTCTTCTCTGGATAGACTCCAAGTCCTTTTGTGTAAATTAAGTGTATTGATGTTTGTTCATCTGGGAGGTCATATACTAACAAAGATTTCCGAAAACTTATAATACTTACTGTTACCTATAAACCTCCAGAATCTTTTTCTCTTATAAGCACACTCACTATCATTATCCTTGCAACATCAACACAATACAGAAGGGCTACACATAGCTCTTCTGTTTTCCCATTTATCTTTACATGTTCTTTCACTACTTATTTTTTTCTTTTTAATGAATTTCTTCTTAGAAGTATGAAAATTCTGAAGTGCTCCAAAATCCAAAAGTTTTTCAGATTTTTTAAACTTTCCAATTTCTAGATTAGGGATGCTTCATGATAAAGCATATTCAAATATTCAAAAATCTGAAAGACTCCAAAATCTAAAACAGTCCTGCATCCTAAGCATTTCGAATAAGGAATAATCAACTTATGTACATCCATTTCTAAACATCCTCTCTGCTTCTTCCTATAGTACATTAATTTATACTTCTTTCATCATGTCTGTGGACTTCATGAAGTTCTCCCTTGATGACACTCAGCAGGACTTGTCTGCTCTCAAAGCCACCGCTTTGGGCTCTTCTCCAGCTGCTCTGCTAAAAAGGACTGTTTCTTCTCCAGGCCCAACCCTGACCTGTGATAAAGTCCATTCCGTGTCCTCAAGATTTCATATTTCCTTTGCCTTATAATATCAGGAATTAGAGAAACCAAATTAGAGTTCTGTGTTAGCTGTTGAGAAGAGAAAAGAATAATTTAGAGAAATCATACCAAATCAATTGGTTGAAAAATAAAAAATTCAATCTGAACATTGATTTGTGCTTTCCTCTATCATAGCAAATAACTTTCTCAAAAGCTTTAAAAGTGTTTTTATTTCTCCCTAGATATTTTAGATTATTAAAAAAGTCTTTACTATCTCGTTTTATTTTTGCCCTGTGGTCTTTGGATCTCATTAGAAATGTTTATTCTTCAGTATGTAAGCTTTTGCCATTCAGTCAAAAAATATTGAACTTTTTCTCTTTTAATCATCGATTAGCATTTTTTATCTCTTCTTTCTGTGTTTAACTACTTTGAGAGTTAGACTTCCCTTTCTCTGAATAGAGGCTAAGCCCTTTCACATGGGTTGCAAATGAGAAAAATAAAAGGAACATTATAGCTTTCTCCCTCCCTTTCTCTTTATAAATATTTAAGACTTAAGCATTGGTCCATTAAAAAAGAATCATTTTATTCCATATAATCCTCCTTCCCAGAAAAGTTAAGTACATTATGTGCCTTCTAACCAAAACCACCTCAATTTCAAGTAAGAAAGGATCCTTCAGAGAGAAAAGATGCTGATGATCTAATGGTCTCAACATTTTCTTAGAGAGTAAACACTGGGCCCAGCCAGGAGCACACTCTCTAGTCTGAATCTCTTCAGCTTCTCACATCTCATCTTCTGTGCAGAGGAGGGTATCTCAGGTCAGACACAGCAATGCTCCCAAACAATGTGTCCCTGTCTTTCCTTTGCCCTTTTCTTTCCTTCCTTTCTATTCCTTTTTTATAGTATTAAACCCAGGGCCTTTGCACTGAGCTACATCCAGTCTTTAAAACAAAATTTTTTTTGTTCATTTTGAAACAGGATCTTGCTAAGTCATTAAGTTTTCTGGGCTGAGCTTATACTTATGATCTTCCTGCCTCGGCCTCTCAGAGTGCTGAGATTACAGGCATGCACTACCAAGCCTGGTTCTCTCTGTCCATTTCAAAAGTGGACTCATATTCATTTCTCTATTCAGATGTCAATTACACATGATTTTTCTCAGAGAAATGATACTTATTTCATAATTGTTCAAAGCAAATCACTTTCTTCCCCACTGCAATGAATGCATTCCAAAGCATATACGTATTGCCTTTAGGCTAAGACAGTCTCCTTTGCTCTGAACATTCAGGTTGATTCTAAAATAGAACACCAAAACAGTATGTAGAATTTTTATAAAAGTGTAGACATTATTCACTTTAGAACCAAAAGAA
Source organism: Heterocephalus glaber (assembly GCF_000247695.1). The sequence continues at coordinate 6,494,411 of NW_004624788.1, read as the reverse complement.
ATGCCACGTAAGGAATTGTTATCCTTAAGTCACTTCCAAGTGGAGTCATTTTTAGGCAGCCACTCCTCCTACCTCCTTTCTATCTTCCTTTAGTTCTTCATATTGCTGAAATATCTCCTATTACAATCTTTTCATAAACTTCCTGAATTTTTACACATCCAAAAATATCTTTATTTTGCCTTCATGCTTGATTGGTAATGTGGCTAAGCATAGGATTCTAGCATCAAAACTTCTCCCACCCTGGAAGATGATGCTACCTTATCCTTTACTATCAAGCTACTGTTGCTGACAAAAGGTAGGAAAGATGTCATTTTCATTCATATTCCTTGGTAAGTAATTGTTTCCTCCTTTCTGGAAGCTTCTGGATAGTCCCTTTATCCTCAGAGTATTAGAACTCCCCTAAGGATATACTAAGGATATTTTTTGGGCCTACAAGACAGAAACCTAACTATTTGGTTCTAAATGTAAAGTCCAAGTGTTAGTACTAAAATAAGGTTAGATTGATGATTTCAAACATTATCAGGTATGGAATTCTTTCTTCCCATCTCTCAGACCTGTTCTCCTAAGTGTTGTATTCTTTCTCAGGCTGAAGATCTCCTTAAAAGACAAAAATAAGCCCATTTTGTTTCATGGCCACTGCATTCTTAAGTGTTAGTGCTCAAAAGGGCTAATAGCCAATCTCTCCCAGCTGCCACATTCATCCTCTGCAAAGCAATAATCAGCGATGGGTAGCATACGGTAAAAGAGCTGTTAGTTACCCAATCCTGACCATCCACCAGACATCCCCTCAGCCAAGAGGAAGTTCTCTTTTCCTTCTTTCTGCTGGATATGTACTTGAAACTTACAGTTTGAAGAATTATTGTTCCCTCTGCTAAAGAAAATTTTCTTCGGCCACTTTCTGGCTATCTTCTCTCCTTAATTCTCTTCCTTAATTTTTCTTTTTGAAATGCTCATTAGAATCACATTGGATATTTCAACCTCTGTTCCTTACTGTAACACTTATTCCCTATTTTTGACTCTTTTCTTTTTTTTTTACCATGCATTATGGAAGGTTTTCTTGTTTCTGCCTTCAAGAATACTAAGGTGATCTGTAGCCCCATTCCTTTAATTATGTACCTCATCCATTACTTATTTTATAATGTCAAAAATGTATTTTTTGACTTTCAGAAACACTCACCTACTTTATGGCTGAAAGTTCTTTATTTATTCTAAGAATCCTAATTTGAATTTTTTCCATTATTTGCTTCCTATTCATGTTCAATGAGTTATTCTGTTCATCTTTGTTCTCTTTTTTCATTATTTTCCTTGCAGTTCTTACCAAAGATCTGCTAGTTCATTTTGTTCATTCATATTTTTGAATATAGAAGTTAAGAGGTTGCATGGATTTAAAGGTGTGTAAGTTCACTTTCACAAGCATCTCTCTCTTGAACAAAAGGGCCAGCCACAGGTTCTAGGCAGGATAGTTAGTGGGATGTGCAAACAGGTCAACAGGTGAGCATGCTGGAGTTTGCTTGGACCTGAGCTATGAAGAGAGAGACAGGGCAGCCACAACCACCACAAAGTGGAATAGTTAACTTTATTTCCTTCCCAAGTCCCTGTCTTTTGTTTTCCTTAGCACACCTATTATGGAGATCTAGATTTCCTGCCTAAATAGCCCTGCATCACTCACAGACTTCCATATTCTCAGTGAGAGGTAAACCCAGACAGGTGACTTTCTTCCGAAGCAGTTCTTTCACATTAGCTTGAGAGCAAAAATTTATTCTTCTAAGCTGTTCTGATTAACAGGGGCTAGGAGCAAGCAAAAGCTCAAGATGTTACAAACACACTTGTATAAAATGAATAACTTTGATGATTGCTGTGTAGCTAATTCCAGCTCTGTACCAACTCCAGACTTAAAGTTGTTCAGGATTGTTCTCTTGAGTTTTCTTTATTAATCTTGAGTTTTCTGCCTTTCGTATGTTCTTCAAAATTTCTGACCCCTGACAGTATCTTTCCTTAATTTCCAGGGCTATTATAGTTTCATGCTTTTTGAAAATATTTTTCCAGTTTTAATGGAAAGAGGAAGAGTTAGATGCATGTGATCAGTATACCATCTTGAGCCAGAAGCCTCTAGATACAAATGGAAGCCTACTCAACTGGTAAAAATTATCAAGACTGATAATGTGAGGTGATGGCAAACATGCAAGAAATAAGCAATTTTCTCTTAAAGGAAAGGAGAGTGGTGTTACAGTACATGAAATGCAAGATTTCTCTGGAAAAAGAAGATGTGGATACAACATACTGACTAAAGGTATTGTAAAGAAAACACTGTAATATTTTAGAAGATCTCAGGAAATTTTATATATTAGTTTTCATCTTCTTACCTCTCAAATTTTGAGTATCGAAATTCTATAGCTGATGTCAGAATGCTTCACACCAAAATCTGAATTCATCTTCATAAAGACAAACATTTTTCACTGAATAATTTCTAAATGAAAATTTTCTGATTTCACCTAGAATTGATTTCTAGTTGTTTGTCATCTTCCCAGGCACTATGTAACATTCTCATTCCTTTATCTGATCCTTCATGAGCTCTTTTTATTTCCTTCCTGGAGCATTTTAAAGAAAACAATAACCAGAACCAGAATGTGTTTGGTAAGTGAAAAAGAAAGAGTTTCATACAGTAAAATTTAGACTGGTTTTATAATTTCCAAAGTGGCATTTGAATACACTCATAACATCTAGAGGTACTCAAGTTTTACTGATGAGTTCATCATTCCTGTTACATCTTTTCTATTCTTTCTTAAATTTTTCATCTCTCAGCTTATATTATTCATTTCCTCTTACATGCTGTCTATATTTTCTTTAGAGTGCTTAGCATATTAGTAATCATGGTCACTGTTTTGATAATTCCAACATCACTGCCATATTTGAGTCTCATTCTGATGTTTATTCTCTGACTTTCCAAACTATATTTCTTGTCTCTTAGTACACCTTGTAATTTTTTGTTGTTGTTATTGAAAACAAGACATAACATATTGGGGAAAAAATCTGCAGTACATATGTCTTTATTGATGTGGTTATATAACACAAGAGAAGTGTTCTCCAGTCCTGTGATTAGATCTCAGTCCTAGCAACCCATGTCCCTAGGTTGGGAATATCACAAGGGCTTCTTGTCCTACTCCCTCTTTCCCTTACCCAGCTCCCAAGTCAGACAGAAGTCTAGAGTAGGCTTCCTTTCCCACATGTTGATTAAGCTTTGGTGAAACACCTGTCAGGTCTAGCAAAATATTTCTTTTGAGGGCAAACTTTATCAAGAAGAACAGAATGACCTGGGAATATTTCAGAATGGTTATTTTCTCTTCACCCAGACAGAAGCACCAGAAGATTTTTCTCTAATATTCACAGTGAGAACCTAGTATGGATCCTAGGGATAAAATTCACAAAGATAAGGATGCTTCTCCCAAAAGGAGGGCACCCTGCAGCTTTTAACTCCAAAACTTGTCCACACAGAGTCTCCAGCCCTTCATCAGTTAGTTTAGGTTTCCCTCCTCCTGCACTGGTTCCCACTCTGCTAAGGTGTAATTCCCCTGTCTCCCTGATTGGGGGTGGAGTAGTAGGCCCTATGACCCTCAGCTGTCTAACAGACATACGAATTGTTCATTTTTCACTTTGTTCAGCCATTTTCTTATTGAGTGAATGGGGAAGATGACTTCTAAAACTCTTTCCATGCCAAAACTGGAAAACAAGGAATTTTAAAATGCTTGATACTACTTATTTGAATGTCTGTTATTTGGAAATATCTGTTCCTTTTATTCCAAACATGATAAAATTGAAAGAGATAGTATTTAATTTATGCAGGAAATTAGCAATAGGCACACAAGAAGTTAGTCTATTTGACTTGTGCCACTACTAATATTGTCAAACTTCTTATCACCAGTGGAATGCTGGGAAACTTCTGGGATGTCAGAAACCAGTGGCAACAAAGCATTTAACTCTATCTGGTGGAGGGAAGGCAAAGAAGAAATCCTACTCATCCACTGTCTTTCCTAAAAGAGTAAGTTGCTGATGAAATTAACCACTGGCAGTTTTAGATAAATAAGGAAACTATTAAGAATTAGGCAACTACTGTACTTGCATCACTTTATTATCTAATATTACACACATACAGGTAGAGAAAAAAAATCAAACTGCTAAAAAATACAAAGGAGGTGATGCTCAAATGTACTGCTAATAAGAGAATAAATCTCATTTGGGTGGCCAATTTGGAAAGAGGGGAAATTTCAGTATTAGTAATAATGATTTTTGTGTATGTTTCCCATAAGTCTGCTTTCACAGTTGATATAAAATAAATAGGTACAATCATTCTGAAAAATAATATAGCAGTATTTACTGTATATGCTATATCCAAGCAATCCAACTCTTAATTATTTGCCCCAGAGTCATTTAAAAAAGACACCAAGGATCATTAATTGTCATCCTTGGAGGCCCTTTCAATGCCTAACACTGCAAAAAGAAATCAGTAAATACAGTAGATGTACACTTGGAATAATATGCAGCTATTATTGAAACAAATTATTCATACATAAAACAGGAGTAGATATCAAACACACTGTTTTGGGTAAAATAAGAAACCAAGTGAACACCAGAGTAATACACAAACCCAGATAACTTATTTTATATAGGTGCACCTATCTTTGCATCACAGCCATCAGAGGATTCATCCTTGGTAGATTCACACTGAATGTGCTGTTAGGAGGTGGGCCCAGATCCAAGGAGATGAGTCACTAGGGGTGAACATCTGGAGGGTGTGTCTCTCTGGCTCTTCCTGCTCTCTGTGTTTCCTGGCTGCCAGGGGTTAAGCAGCTTTCCTCTGCCTGGTCCATCTGCCATGCCACTTTTGCCTTGGAACCAGTTGGCCATGGACTGAATCCTCTGAATCTGTGAGCCAAACTGTGTCTTTTCTCCTTTAAGTTTTGGGGTTTTTTTAAGTACTTTGTCCCTGGAACAAAAAAAGTGACTAATACAGGAGCATAGCATTCTGTTAGTTTCTAAGGAAAGAACATCACAAACTCACAAAACAGTCCTGGGAAAAGATACATTCAAAACTACAAAAATCAGAAGCCCTTGGTGGAGTACAGTGGGCAGTTCTACACTGCAATCCTTACACATGAAATCCAAAACAGGGAAAAGAACTTAGTTTTTAAATATTTTTCCACTACTAAGTAAGAGCTTCAGTATATAAAATCTAACATACTATGGTCATACATAGTTCCTTGAATCAAAACTCCTAAAGTGGTGTAGCACTGGAAAATTAAATTCATTCTTACTGACAAAACACTTAAAGGGAAAAAAAAGAAAAGATTCACAAAAGCCTCCCCCAAAATGTAAAATAGTCCCAGAAGAACGAATTAAAATGCTCATTTTAGTTTTCCTGAGGTCTAAATCTCCTCAGGCACCTTCTGTGATCTTTTATTTAGAAGGAAAAAATATTCAACTGCCTGCCTGTGCTTTCTCCTTCAGGCATTTAGCCCAAAATAAAAAAGAAAAAAGTTTTCTAAAAAAAGCCCAAATTTTAAGAAATGAAGGAGATTAGAATCGAAGTGACTTTTCTCAGGAGGTTGAAAATGGTGTCATTTAGAGTAACCCTGGATATACAGATTACTTGTGACTACCTCTGATCTTTCATAAACCATTGGCATGTGTATTGATGGGAAAAGCTTCCAGCTATAAGAAAACAAAAGTAGCAACAATAAACAACACTAATCTCTTTTCTCACAGAAGCACTATTCACGGACAAAGGAATTGAAGTGGAAAAATAACTTCAGATTTCAATCAGCTCTATAGAGTGGCTCACACAAACATACACAGAAACCTGGCTTAAATGATAGTCACCTAAACAAAGTGCAATAAACCTTGGATAATGGCACATCTCCTAGGTTGCAGGGTGACTTCACAGACTTAGCAATGGCCCAGAGAGGTCACTAAGAAGTGTGTCTTTCTAACAAAAGTCCACTTAACCACTCCTGCCAGAGGAGATTCTAAAAATGCTTAAAGCTAACCAGATAAGGCCCCAAACTTACACCCAAGAAGACATTTCAAAGCTTAATAGACTCCACTACCACGAAATTATTTCTTACTGGTTATTTCAATGACCCACAATAGAGATTTAACCTGCTTCTTCTCTTGTTGATTTCCAAGCATCGTAGCTGATCCTCTTGCAGTGAAAACTCTCCCTCCAATTGGAAATGTATTACTAAATTGTTCTATAGGACAAACTGCCCTTCTGTTTGACCTCTGCTTCTGGTTCTCCCTGTACAGGCTCCCAAGCACTCTGACGGCTTCTCCAGAAAACCTCTGTGTCATGAGCACAAGTCCATAACAGAGGCTCTGAAATATCTGCCTGTGTGGGAAGAAATTGAGAGCAACTCTCAACAGGATTTCAGAAGTCCTAGTGACCCCTTTCTATGCATTTACCTTAAAGATATTTCCTACCAGTAAGATTTATCAACTAATGTGTATGAGGATGTTCTCTGCAGATCTGTGTATATTAGAGAAAAATTAGTAGCAACCCAGAAGCCCAATATTAAGGGAATAAGTATATATAATTATATGGATATCGAGTATAATAATATTCATCCATGAAAGTAATGCTGTGAGATGAGTATTTATTAACAAAAACATTTTTATGATACAGTATATTGTGATAACTAAGAAAGTAGGCAGCAATACTTTATATACAGAATATTCTAATATGTTTAATTACATGTGTTTGTATCTAAAATTCTTTGTCTAGGAAAAATATAACAAGATCTTGGTAGTGGTTATTGTTGAGTAGTAAGACTGAAGGTTTTTCCTCTGATTATTTTTACCTATTAGTATTTTCTCACAATGAGTTTACATTGTAGAAAATCTAGTAGTTATTTTTACTTTGGAGAATCTCTTGGGGCAGATAACTTACTACATTGTACAAGACTAAATAGAAAATTAGATGTAATAATTCAAATAGCCTCTGGTGTGAGAAACTGAAAGTGTAAATAAGGATTAAAATGATTAAAACAAATAAGTGATAATTTGAAATAGGAAGAAAAGGTCCAAAGGGGTAGGGGAAGTGGGAGGGGAAGGGGAAAGGAAAGAAGGGAAGGGAAAAATTATGAGAAAAGGAAAAAATGGAAACAAAGTCTTTGTAAATAGGGAAGGGTGGAGGGGGTGAAGGGAGGGCAGGGAATGGGGAAAAAATAAGAACCAAGATACATCATGTACAGGTGAAAGTACCCAACAATAAATGTAAATGTATTGTATACCTAAAATGTACCAGTGAAAGATTTTAAGGAAAAAAAAAATAATTCAAATAACAAGGAAATTGAGGTCTAGCCAAGAGTATCTTCAAAAAAAGGACATGTCAGAGATATGGCAAATAAAAAACTAAATTGAGGTTAGGAACCAATTACTTCTCTTCCATTCTGCATGAGTTCCCTGACGTTTCCTCTTCAGAATGCCATTCCCTCTTAGTTTCTTTTCATCCTCTGTCTGCCCCTTCATTTTCAGTCTCCAAAACTGTTCATGTTGCCCCAGAATGATATCAGCTACAACTCTACACCTTCCATTCACTCCTTTAGAATTGGATTTCTGACCTCTAGAAGTCCTAAAGGCCCTTTCAACTCAGTATCTTCTCCCTACCAGCTCACTCCTGATCTCAGCTGCATCATCATGCACCCAAGCACAACCTCAAGTTTAGTTTTAACTCCTCCCTCTCTGATACTCTTCAAGCAGTTAAGGACATCTTGTCCTCTGTCTAAAGTTCTCTGGTACCTGCTGTTTCCTTTATTCTTCCCTCATAGCTTTAGGCCAATGGCCCATCATCTCTAACCTGCATCAGATATTTCTTTGCTCTAATTCAAAACATAAGTTCATTATCTCATCCCCTGTGCAAAGCCATCTAATATCCTTTCTGGATTTCACATAACTGCAGCTTTTGGCTATGCACAAGGCCTTTTAAAGTCTTGTTTTAATGAATCAGACCAGTTTCAACACTGCCCCTACCACCAACTACATTATGCCCCAGCACACACCCAGGAGACATGAACTTTCTGCAAGTCCTAAGCATGAACTGTACACTTCCCATGAGTTATTGCATCCCTTTTCTCCTACCTACAAATCTCTCTTTTTTATCTACAATATCATCAATTGTTTGGTATCTTTCTTAAACATACCCTGATATTTAAGTCTCGGCTTTATTCCTGTACATTTTCCCACCGTGCATTCATAACATTGTAAAGTTGTCTTTTATATTTCTGATTGTGAATAGGGTCCTTTCTCAGCTCCTCTCATAAAGCTGGAAAAGCCAATTGTCTCTGGCTCTCTTGCAGCTAGGGATGATGTTATGACATAACTTGGCAATAAGACATCTGTGCAAAATTGCTGGGCAGTTTCTGGATAATGTTGTTTTTCTGATAACAAAGAAACACTGAAACTTCCCTCTTCATCTCATCTTGTAACACCTGAAGCTGAAGCTCCAGAAACCATCCGGCCATCATGAAGACAGAACCCAGAGAATTACACCTCTGATGTCACAGAGCTCCTGAACAAACCAATATTCACCAACCTTCAGGATTATTCGGTGATAAAAATAAATCCTGGCCTACCTATTTTTCAAGGCTCCTCTTGTTGCTTGCTGAGTTTCTACTTGGTACTGCTTTTGAATAAAATATTAAATCAATAACTGTCAGGGACCTACTAGTCTCCTGACAATGTAAAAAGTATTTTTATTTTCTAGTCTTTAGGTACCATCATTACTAATTACAGAATTGAAGGCTGATCCACTGAAAGATAAAGTAATTTCTCAAATAAGCAACACAACTGTGAAGTCTCTGAGCCAGGACCCCAACTCAGATCTGTCTGATTTGAAATTTTGCTCTTTTTTCCATTTTTGAAAGAAGATTCAATGAAGTTAAACCAAAATAAGAGCTGTCAAAGACAACATGAGTTTGCAAGTCCAAAAAATGAGAAAATCTGTATCAGCTGAATCCATTTACCCATTTACTGATGAGTCATAGTGTGGGGCAGTATGAAAAGTGTTGCTAATAGTGTTCCTCTAATTGGTAATAGATAGATTCTTTCTACACTGCCTTCAGGAGAATTATCAATTCTGCCTTTGTTTCTGCCACCGGAGATTGGATTGTCCTCTAAAAGCCAAAGTGGTTACTGCCCAGTGTTTCATTTTTTTCCAAGATGACTGCAAATTTATTCACAGAGGAGTCCCATGTTCTGAGAAAGGGTGGGAAAAGGTTGTTTAAAGGATTTATGAGCATACAAAGGCACCACATGAAAGAAAATGCCTCTGTTCAGAAGTGAGAAGGCCATCTTTGGGGTCAAGAATAAAATTAAAAGGAACAGGATGACACCTTCACAGTGTGATTTAAGGATCAAGAAACATGATTTAACTTACCCTAGAGATATGAGACCAAAATGTCAAATATACTCACTATATTGCACTTAATCTGATCTACACCATAACATGGAAGAAAGAGGAAGGACTTTGTACCAGAAAAAATATATTTAAATCCCAATACCACCATTCACTGTGTCTTAGCCCATGAAACAATTACAGCATGAAGGAGAAGCTCTTTCTTACCTTGTAAGGTTTGCGAGGACTAAATGAGAGAACAGATAAGCTGAACACTTAGGTCAATGCCAGGCCCTACTAAATGGTGGGTGAGTAGTGTTGCTGATAACCATAACAATTATAAAGCATGACAATGGCCCAGAAGTAAGTGCCTCAATGGGATGATAACCATGTTAAGACTAGGGACAAAATGGGTAGTTGAAATAGGCAAGTTAGACTATTACAAGGAACAGTAATATGAATATAACACCAAGGACACTGTGTAAACAAAGCTGACCACTTCCCCTGAAAGGGCTGATACCTTGAGAACCTCACATTATCCCAGAATCTACCCAAAAAGGACAGTGAGCATTTATGCTTATCACCTCAAAGTGGTTCCCCTCCCCACTTACGTACGAGAATAAAAAGTTTATAATGTACTTCCCCACCAAGTTTGAAATTGTGTGATTCTTGCTAAAATTTTTACTATGAGCTTGTGTTCATGTTATTTTAAATTCTGCCTTTAAAATGAGGTGATAGTAACTTTTGCTACAAAAAAATTTTAATGTAATTCTAGTTCTCACAAAATGAGACTGTTCCAAGGCAGATAAGTTCTGAAATGTAGAATCTTAGGTAGATATGTTTGTTTTTCTGTCAAAATCTATCCCAATCCCACTTCTAAAGCATGTACTTTTTGTCTAGAAGCAACTGCCCATGAATGGTCACATTTTCCAGCCACAGCTGTGTAATATGGGTACTGTTGCCATCTCCACACTCCCCCCTTCAACAGACTAGGGGAAAATGATAATTTGACCATCTGCAATGGCAGAATCAAAAGATAGCAGAAGCCTGTGGCTCTGAATCATTACACATGAAGAAAAGCCCCCTTCCTGACCAGAAATACATATTTTAAACCATGACATGGGTAAGAAAGTTCTATTATGTGTGAGACATTACATATCTTTAATTTTTAAGGCAGTTAAATCTAATATAGGTTCCATAGAGGAAGGTTATATGAAAAATGATGTGAGTCTATAACACCAGTTCAGATACTAAGCAAGAGTGAAAAAGAAAGTGCTGATCCATGTAACAGCAACATTTAAAGAGGATTTTTAAAAATTTTTAACAATGAGTATACTTTATAATATCCAACCAGTGTGTCTGGCAGGTGTTATTGATAGAATAGTAATCTGAACTGGTCAGATATACTGTCAGTTTCACATCCCTACATATATGAAAAGCCTGGGATAATTACAGCCTTCAGAGACTTAGACTTTCTAAACCTTTATTGAAGCTTCTATCTCCATGTGACTGAACACTAAAAACATATACTCTACTTTTGGTTTGGGGGATTTGTGGGAGTTGCTGGGGATCAAACCCAAGGCCTTCACATTGAACTACATCCCTAGCTCTTTCTAATTTTTTAAGACAGAGTCTTACATCACAGAGTTGCCTAGGCTAGGCTTGAACTTGTGATTCTCCTGCCTCAGCCTTCCAGCATGTCGAGATTACAGGTGTCAAGGAAACTTTCACCTCCAAAGTATCTCACCTCTTGTTAATTATGCCCCTGAGCTGTCTCCTTCCACACTGAATAAGGCCAAACTGCATAACCAACATGGTATTGCAAACATAATGGCAAGTCATAAAAGACATTGTAGCTTCTACTTTCTTCTGACTTGGATCATGTTACCTGGAAGAAATAGCTGTCATGGTAAGGATATATCAAGGAGCCCTGTAGAGAGCCTGAGGTGGTAGAGAGTTCAGGCTTCTCAGCACTGACTTGCCAGATACAAGACTGGGCCACACTGGAGGTCCACCCTACAGTGCCAACCAGACTCTGAGGTGACTGCAGACTGAGCTGACACCTGTGCTACAACTTCATGAAAGACGATGATCAGGATACCCAGCCAAGCTACTTGGATTCTCCACCGCCCCACACTAAGTGGGAAGTAATAAACACTTAATATTTATAATTTAGCATTTAAACTGCTAAATTTGAGTAATTTGTTCTGCAGAAATAGATAACTAATTTGCTAGCTTCTTCGATGTATCTGTATAGATGAAGACAGGCAGACAGAGAGAAAGACAAACAGAGCAGAACAGAAAGAGATAGTGACATTATATAGAGGTGGAGAGAAACAGAGACAGCAACAGAGACAGAGAGAGAAAATATGCATACACACGAGCTATGCCCTAGAGTGAAAGGCTTACTTTTCTAATTTCTTTTAATGCTCCCTGGACATGGGTGGATAGACTGTTCCAGGTATCCTGTAAGAATGACCTTTTGTTTTCTCCAATTGAGACACAAGAGGAAATCAGTACTACACATGTGATAGACTTATAAGAAGGCAGCAGCAATAGTTTTTCTTAGGAACCTGTTACTGGCTCATGTGAGAAGCAAATATAAAGGTTTCATTCGTGTGTGTGTGTGTGTGTGTGTGTGTGTGTTACTGACTGGTAGAATTGAAGAAAACATGGCTAATTTAACAGAGCATATATTTCATTCAGAGAATCAGAGACTATTTCTTAAGAGCCTCACATTTTAGATAAAATGAAGACTTCAGGGCAATTTTATGCTTGTGTTGCTACACGATACACTGCACCTCTCTCATCCCATGATTGAGAACCCTCACACAAAACCACTTCTGTTTTATCTTTCTTGATGGAGGGCACTTAAACAGTGGAGGAAAAAAATCATTGCCTCCATATTGCGACTGGCTGCCTCATGGGAAGTACAACCGTGTTTGATCACATTGGTACGATTACTGAGGAACAGGAAGAAAAGACCATAGGGTGGTTCATTTCTCTCTCTCCAGTCTTCAGGAACCATCACTTGCTCTTCCATCACATTAGCTGATATACTGACAAGGCCTAATAACAAAACCCCACAGCAGAAAACTCTCTCAGAGAACCCAGAATATAGCTGAGCAAGACAATGCTATGCCTTAATCACAAACCAAGGACCAACACAAGAAATGTCTGAGGATGGCCAGTCATAGGCACAATTCTGGCGAGCAGCCTGCTATACATTTCAAGTCTGTGGGGATTTTCTTTTGAAATGGCTGATGTTTTCCTCCAATCTAACTCTTCACTCTAGCTAAAACTTAGCAAATAATAAAGAATGATATGACATTTTAATAATAACCTAACAGACCCTATTATATCACCACCATGTACAGTGCATTACTTTTTAACAAAATCAATTTCTGGATATAGCATGTTCTTTGTCTTTTAGATTGTTGATGGTGTACAAATCCACACTTACTTGTAACTTACAATGATTCTCAAACTGGAGTGTATAATTATAGTTTTGGGCTTCCATTTATAACCCTCATCACTGCAAAAAATATAACAAGAATTGTTCATTTGCCCATGACAAAATTGCATGCCTTAAATAAATCATATTATGACCTGAGAGCCAAACTGGGTCCAATATCTGTTTTGGAAACAAAATTTTATAGAACTATAAGACCATTCATTTATTCATGGTTTGCCCATGGCTGATTTGACATCACAGCAATAGTTGACACAAAGGCTATAGCACTATCAAAGTAAAAAAAATAAAATAAAAAAAGCAAGCAAAAACATTTACTTTCTGGCCCTTCATAGAAAAACTTTGCCAACCCTTGAAATAAAGTGTCACACTTCTCACTTCAGGCTCTAAGTACAGTAAATGATGTGAGACTCTTTCCTGGCCATCTCACACTGGTAATTAATCACTTTGCTCAATAAAATTACAATAACAAATTTCGTAGATTTGGAAGACTAAATCTTTCAACATTTAGGGTAGAATCAACAGTTTAATCAAATATTTAATAACTCATGCTTACCAAAATTTAAAATGAAATCTGAAGTATGAACAGCACATACAACTTTTAAATTCACTGGGTAAACTTAGCATTCTTTTTTCCAACATGATTTGTCTGGTTGGTCACCATATTTTACAAGGCTAAGTGCTCTTAAATTGTGTGTGTGTGTACTTTTAAATGGAAACTATTTGGGATATAAGGTTTATCCTGATTTGAAAATTCTAGAGCACAGATTAATCCATATTGCACCATACAAGAGAATGCTTGTAGTAAAAGAACAATTACAAGATTTGAGTTCACTAATTTGGAAACACAAAGCATGCCTATTTTGGCACTGAGATTCAGTATCTGTGCTAGAGTCTGAGACTGAGATCTTTTATTTATTTATTTTTGCTTAAATTCTTTTACTGGTACATTTTAGGTATACAATACATTTACATTTATCATTGGGTACTTTCACCTGAACATGATGTACCTTGGTTCTTATTTTTTCCCCATTTCCTGTGCTTCCTTCACCCCCTCCACCCTTCCCTATTTACAAAGACTTTGTTTCCATTTTTTCCTTTTCTCATCATTTTTCCTTTCCCTTCTTTCCTTTCCCCTTCCCTTCCCACTTCCTCTACCCCTTTTGACCTTTTCTTCCTAGTTCAAATTATCAATTATTTGTTTTAATCATTTTAATCCTTATTTACATTTTCAGTTTCCCACACTAGAGAAACTAGTCAGTCTTTACACGTGTGTCCTATTTATTTCACTTAAGAGTATTCCTCAATATGCATCCATTCAGCTATAAATGTGAGATTGAGATGTTTTAGAGAAGGTGATGCCCATCTTCCACCATCCAGCCAACAGAAAGAGTCCTGGTGAATCTGTTTTATTAAAGAATGATAATATTTCAAATTTTTGTTGTAAGGAACTTTCTTTTGAAAGTAGTCTCTTAATATTAGATCTGAAAAGAGATTGACCCCACAGAGTTAATGGTTCTGCGTACTTCATCATAAAAGAAAGACTTATACATTCTGTTTCAAAATATTTCCTCAAAATATTATCTTTGTGAAATAGACACAAAGGCAAAACACCAAAGTTCTAGAACATTCTCTAGATTGAGGTTTCTAAATCTTGTTTCTACTGACACAGAGGCCTGATGATTTGTTGCTGTGGGAAGCCATTTTGTGCACTGTAGGACATTTAGCAGTGTCCTTGGCTACAGTAACAACATGCCAGGAGTACCCCAGCACTGGTTGTGACAACCCAAATTGTCTACAGATGTTACTGAACACCCCTGTGGGCAGTAGTTCTGTCCTCAGTTGAATACCACTGCTCTAGAGAAAAATGATGGCTGGGCTGGGGATTTAGCTCAGTGGTTCTGCCGCCTGCCTCGAAAGCACGAGGTTCCAAGTTCGATCCCCAGTACCAAAAAAAAAACCAAACAGAATGGCAGAGAAAAATGATGGCTTTAACTCGCCAAAAGGTGATTATTTCATTCAATCTGCATCAGCCAGCTATCCATATCATTGGAAACAAGACCTGTTCCCTTATAAAGAGAACATGTACTGCCATACGTACTGTACTACTGTCACATGTATCTACACGTACTGTCACACTTTTTAATCACTGCGTTGCTCAAAAGGAGGACCGATGCTTTCATCAGAAAACTCCACTATGCTAGTTTCTCTGAGTTGTCATCTTGTTATAGAACCCAGATTTCCTTCTCAGAACCCAATCAACACATGGAAGACATCACAGAGATTCAGAGTGACTCACTTCCTTCTGAAGCATTTCCAAACCGCACCCTGATCCAACTGGTAATGATGGATAGCATCTTGGTAACTAATTAGGACCACGAAAAGTCAGTGGCTTACATCTGCTAAGGAGTCCACTGTGGCAGAGTATTGCTTACATATGGTAGACTAACAGAATTTTTATTAACTTACCTTTAAACAACGAATAATTTTATACTGGAGTACAATAGGATGCTTTGATTTATGTGTACACTGTAAGAAGGTTCAATCGCATGTATATATACATATACATATATTCACCCATCACTTCACCAACTCTTTTTTTTTTTGTAGTGCAGATGAACGGAATTTCTTATGACAGCACCAATAGACAAATGTGGTTGTTTTCTTGTGATCCTTTTAAATCCCCAATTCAATTACCATGCTTATTTTTCTGATGAATCATCAGCAGAAAGCCAGGCTGCTTGTTAGAGTGATATGATCCTCGGCTAGCACATCACTTCTGTCAGACTGTCTTACCTATCTGGCACTGAACAGACACTCAGACCATCTCAGAAGAAGGTTAAACCTTCACAATTAACCTAGTGTAAAATTAACCCTTGATAGAACTTTGAGTTTTTCAAAAATCGTTGCTATACAACTGACAGCAAAAGAAAAAGAAAAAGAAGACCAAACAATGGAGCAAAGGATGTGGTGTTAGTTTATTGTCACAGCTCCACATCTGATTGCCTCGGCGATGCAAAACTCAGCTCCAGGCCACAATTAAATTGATGCATAAAAATAAAGACTGCACATATATTTTCAGATATCCCATCAGATGTGAAATGTTACGTCTTTAATACTGCTTTCCCTCAAAGATTTCCTGTTTTTCCTTTTCTTTTTCTTCCCAAGGAAAGAACTCTACCTCTCTTCCACCACTAGAAATGGACAACCACCAGAACAACATCTCATATGTTGACATTGCCAGGTACCAATCCCTGTAGAATTCAGAGACTGTGCCACAAATGAGGAGGTTTCTCTGAATTCCCAAAGTTCCTAGGAGCTGCATTAGAAAAAACAAAATGGGAATGTAACTCCCAAGCACTTGGATTGCAACTCTGAGCTGAATGCCTTTGTTATAATGGCACACAGGAAATACGTATACATGCCTGAGTGCTGAGCATGGGAAGGCAGGTGGTTAATGCAAGAAGGTCTCCAGAAATTAAAAACCCATTAATCATTCTACTTTCCCTCTCCTGTGCTCCTTATACATGTACCTTTCTTAATTTCAAATTGCTTAAAGCCATAGACATCACAGATACCAGGAGTCCATCTTTTCAGCCACAAATCCCCGTGGTGAAAAGTGAGCTCCCTGATTCTCAAGACTCCACAGTGAGCTCCAGCTTCACCTCTTTAGTTCAATCAGAAAGAAATAATAAAGTAATGACTAATGGGAAACTGTAGCTCTGTTGGCTATGTCTCTGACTTTTGGAAAATACGTTGGTTTCCCTGTGTGTTTTTAATAATTCTTTTAATGGTACATAAACTACTAGAAAAGTGTATTATTAGCTTAACTATATCTCTTTTTCTTTCTTGGTCATTCTTCTATAAGCTGCATTCCCTCTCCCTGGCCCAGATTATCTGCCACTGTGGGAAGGAAGAGAGCTCACCTCTTTCACTTTCACTATTTTCCATGCATTGCTACATTCTGAATGTGATGCCTGGGGGCCTCCCAGCTAACTCAACGTGTAAATAAAAGAGTTTCAGATCACTTCAAGGTGTCATTCAAATTTTCATCCTAGCTAACAGGAAGAAATTCACCAAATCCACCCTAGGGCCATTTTCCCATCTCTTTTCCTGCTGACAGACATATAATGTGCTAGACAAAGACACAGCAAGTCCCATATTAGGATCCTGTAGGACTAATTCCCCAATTCTTCCTCCAATCTTAAAAAGACCACTCTTTTCCCTCATGGATGAAAAAAAAAAAAATACAAAGGAGGCTGAAAAAGTAGTTTCTATTTTCTGACCTTTTTTTCTTATTTATCCAGACCTGAAGCCACTAGTAATCACAATGTACTTAAAATTTTGAGTGAGACAAAGACAAAGGAGAAGGAGAAGGAGAAGGAGAAGGAGAAGGAGAAGGAAGAAGAAGAAGAAAAGGAGGAGGAGGAGATGAAGATGGCAGGAAGGAAGGGAGGGAGGGAGGGAAGGAGGAAGGGAGGGAGTTAAAAAATAATAGATACCTAACAGTAACACTGAGTACTTTTTATCTATTATATAATTTGAAATTTATTCCCTGCATTGTTGCTGTAAGCATGGAGGCTCTGTGATGATATTAGATTTGGGCTCTCGGCAAGATTTCTCTGCCTGTGTATTCTGACAATAAGTGCCATCATAGTAATCCCCACAGTATGAAGACAATCATTAGTAAATGGCTAAGAGATGTCAATGGTGCTTCAGCTGGTGGTTCCACTACCCACTAATAAAGGCTTTGAACTTGAGTAATAGAAAAGCCATCTCTTGTATTACTTTACAAGTGACTGTTTTCTGTAATGGTCAAGGACAAACACCAAGATCCAGGGAATACCTAAGGAAAAATAGCAACATCACAAGCTAAAGTTTTAGAATGAGATCTTGCTCTAAGCAGGCTATATACACAACAATATTGGCAATTCAAAAACAATTTGTAAGTAATTCACCATGAACCTAAAGCAAACCCAAGGAAGCTGTAAAGTCTCCATCCTTGTCTAGGGGTTTGTTTCAGAAAGTCTCTGCAGGCTTTCCATGAACAGTGGCTGGGGCAAGCCAAGAGAGCTTCAGTCATAGCCTGTAACATAACTGTCCAGTAGAGCTTTCTGTAGTGACAGAAATGTTCTGTCTGCACTGTCCAATATGGTAGCCATTACCCTTGTGGCTTTGGGGCTTTTGTACTATGGCTTGTTCAAGTAAGAAAGTGAATTATTAATTGTATTCCATTTTAATTACCTTTAAATTTAAAAGCTGCACATGTCCGTTGACTACCATACTGTATAGTGGTAGAAATTGAGGAAGGTTGAAGGATTGAGTATCTGGTGCTGACAAGAGGGAAGGCATCACTAGGACAGCCATAAGCTCGGGACAAGGATGGCACCGCAGTTTCTCCTTACACACCGCCTCCACCTGACTGTTAATGAATGCCTGCTCCCAAAGTGGAGCTGAACTCTGGGGGAAAGAACACTGTGATTAGTTAGCAATGTCTAACATGAACACAGGAAGGGGAATTGGTGACACGTCTCATGTATTTCCCAATGACAATAGTAAGGAGAACTTAAACTCTTTAGAGAAAGTAACAAGGAAGAAGCCAGGTTCTGAGGCAATAAACAGCTAATCGAGAAAACTGACCAGATTGTGATGATTTCTTTACTGCTCTGAGTTGATATTTTCACATAGGGTTAGGCAGAGGCTCTGGATGTAGCACTACATTCAACCAGAGGATCACCAGTGTCTGATTATATATTTAATTGTTTATTTAATATTTGTCTCTCCCTCTAGAATGTGGGCTGCAGAAGGACACGCATTAGTCTGTGTCAGAACATAGATGCTGGGAGAAAGATTGTCAAAATGAGAATTCATACCTAGCCTTGCTCACCAAATACATATCTGAAGGCTTACTATGTGTTATTCTACTAGGGTTAGAAAAAGCTGTGAAAACAACACACCGAGTCGCTATTCTCCTGGCGTATATTAAACAGACTACACAATTAAGAATGAACAATACAATGTCAGTAGGGATTTGACTTATGGTGTAGGCAGGAAAACGTTCAAATTAGGAAAACCTTCCTTGAGATGTTAAACTGAGTTTTGAAGCCTGAGTAAAAATTGCTGTGTAGAAGAGAAGGAGACAGAGAATAAGCACTGTAAGCAAAGGGAATGCCCTGGGTAGGACATGGTGAGCTTCAAAAACCGATTTTTTTTAAAAGTTGCTATTATTATTATTATTCAAAGACCAAGTAAAACAGGGAAACAGAAGAGCAAGCTTTCAGGGTCAGTCAATAATGTCCTTGGAGAAATGCCATAACCCAAATACCTGATTCCAGCTAATACTCTCTGAGGGCATCCTTCCCAGGAATGACCACATACTCCTATGGACCCTAACACCCAGCCCTTATATCACTAATGACATAATTTTTTAATTCAATTTCTTGAAGGTCATTAAAAAACATGGGAGAGGGCATTCACTTATCTAACAAACCTGCAGATATTCACACACACACACACACACACACACACTCAGATGTGTGTAAGAGTCTACAAAAGGTTTTACTCATACAGGTACTGGTGAATTTGGATTTCTAGTCGAGACAGTTCTTAGGAAGGTAAAAATATCCCCATTTTATAGCTGAGGATTCTAAGACTTGAGGAAAATGTGACTTGTCTATCTTGTCTATCAAGTGTTCACAGTCAGAAGGGACAGAGCCAGGATGAAGGTCACCCATCCAAGGCCCATTCTCTTCCCTAAAATAGCATATTTTTCCCAGTTGAGGAGTCCATGGGAAAACACTGTGTCTAATGATTATTGGCACCAACCTCCCCATCTCACAATTTTTATCTAATTAACTATGCAGGTGATTTTTGTCCTAAAGTAAAGGCATTCTTCCAAAGAGCCTTCCCTTCTCCTTCCAGGGAGGCTTTCTCAGCTAGCTTTCAAAAGCACACTTGCTACATGGTGGGAGGTTTGTGAAGCTGCCTTGGAATGTTCTGTGGCTACTTCTTTCTTCAGAAAGTCAATGCTGTGTGTCTCATTCAATTCCACAGTCTTGCTTTGAACTGTTTTCTAAGCCAACTCAGAGAAAGCTAAAGATCTCTAAATGTCAGCTCAGTAGCTCTAAAAGTCTAGATGCTTTATGTGCATTCTTTAAGCAGGATGACCAACTGTCCCCTCTTATATGTAACCCAGTATTTCCTGGGACACAGAGCTTTTAAGGCTAAACTGGGGTGAGTCAGCTGTCCTACCAATAATTTAATTCTTATCATCTCATCTTTATCTTTTATCTTTATTGATTAAAAAAAGCACAGACTAGAGTGTCCACATGGTTTACCCAAGGTCTTCACAGCCTCTAGGAACAAACTGAGTTTTGAAGCAGGGTCTACTGTCCAGGGTTAATGGTACTGGAGATGCATGTTCTTGGGTACTGACTTTTCAAGGAACACCTCAAACCTTCTACCTCTCAGGAGAATTCTTGTCATTCCAACTTCTGAAGTGGACAGAATTTTTTTCAGGACTGAAATAAAACTGGGAGCATTTCCTTTTGCCTTAAGCTCAATGTTCTGCTTTGCATGTCAGTGCCACCAGTGTCATTTCACCCGAGGGCTCCTCCTAAAACACTCAGAGCAGTGCAAGCAGTCTGAGCTGGTAAACTAACCAGTCTGGTCTGAGGACCAATGGGCCTTGCAGTCTCACCTGAGGAAGCAGAAAAAGAGTCCAGCAGACTTAAATTTAAATCTTCCTCTGCCTTATACTAGCTGTGCGACCTCAGGGTTAATAATAGTTATTTCTCAGGATTACTGTGGAGCATGAAATAAGATCACTCAATGTGAATCCACCTTGCTTTGTGACTGGCACATGATAAATGCCCAGTAAATATTAGTTCATGAAGGACCTCCATTCCCCCATGAAGGAAATTCAAACAAAATCACTCACATTGTAATCTGCTCAAACTTCCATTAGAGGTTCTGATTCTAAACCTACCTGAAAATAACAGATTATATCAATAAGAATACAAACAACCCATTTTTTTTCTAAGATGGGCCAAAGAATTGAACAGACCTTTCACCAAAGAAACATACAAATAACAAACTGACATTTCCAATGTGCTCGGCATCATTCATTAATAAGGAACACAAATTAAAGCCACAATAAGATGTTATACCTGCTAGAATGCTTTAAAATACCCACATATCAAGTGTAGCAATGATGTAGAGCAACTAAAATTTTCATGAAGTAATTGTGGAAATGAGAATTGGTACCACCACTTTTGAAAACAGCATGGAAGTTTCTTATAAAGTTAAATACAAAATTACCATCTGACCTAGAAGTCCAATTATTAGGAAGTAAGCCAAGAGAAATGAAAATATATTTTCACATAAAAACAGTTTTATCCATAAAAGTCAAAAATATGTAAACAAACAAACTGTTCATCACCTAGGGAATAGATAAACATATTGAAGAAGGAACTGCTGATACACAAAATAAAATGGGTGAAAAGTCAAATACCATTTATTTAGCAAAAGAAGCCAGAGAGAAAAGGCTATATATAGTTTGACGGTATTTACATGAAACTTTAGAAAACACTAGGGAAGGGCGAAGGCATGGGTAATGCACAGAGGCATACAAAGAAAATATCAGGGAGTGGAGGTAGCGGACATTCTGTTCATTTTGTCAAAACTCATTGAATCCACATGTAAAATGGGTGAGTTTTATTATTTGTTAGTCGTGTACCAACAAATACGATTTTTAAAAACCCTAAATCAATTGTAAAGAATAGGGTATAGGGGACAGGGATGTAGCTCAGTGGCGCCGCACCTCCCTGAGTTTGATCCCAGCCCCACCAAAAAAAAGGAAAAAAAGAGCGGGACAGGAGGTGCCAGCCTAGCAAAAGTGGGAGGTAAAGGCATGGGAAGATGGATAGGCACAGCCAGCCATCAGATGACCTGCGGCTTTGATTATTTGCAGAAGCCAACCAAGAAAAAAGGAACCATTCACTGATGGGTGTTTGATGTGTCCCAGCCTTAGTTCATTTAGCTACTTCTGAAGTCAGGTCAATACTTTATCTTAGAAAATGTATCACATGGCTATATATATGCTAACAGAGCTCTTACTCCTCCTGCTGCCCCAGTCACACTTCAGAGGAAGATCAAGAATGACTTTTTCAATAATTACTTTTTTATATGTGAAGACAACACTCTAAGAACATGGATCCCTCTTATCACTGATTCCAACTCTGGCAAAGCTGTACCCACGAGAAGAGGAAGACAAACCCAAGGAAATGCTTCCATTCAACCTCAACCTAAGTGCACAGAGGCCCAGAGAAGGGAGGACAGTGGAGGGGCTGGTGAAATAGGATGCCTGTGGTGGGAGAAGTGGGTGAAGACTCTACCTATTCTTTCTCCAGACAAGCTGCTCTATTCTGAGATTAATGTTATGTACTTAATCTGTTTGATGCTTAAATGTCCTTTATATATTAACTGATACAATGTCCTCGCTTAACACACAATTCTATTTCTGTCTCTCCATTTCCTTTTAAATTCATTAATTCATAGACTTCCCAAGTGTAGGAACCTGTGCTGGTCACTGTGACACAGCTAGGAAAGCCTTGGAAGTACCAATCCCAAACTGCTATTTTTAAGATGCACACTAAACTTCCATCACAGATCTTCATGATATAAACACTTCCAGCCACTACCACCATCTGATCCTACAATGAGCTTCTGGAATTTTCTCAGCTATCCTAAACTTTAACACAGTCCCCACACCTGCAAAGCCTTTGCTCTACATTTCCTCCTCCTCTGAGACATGGTGAAATGTCTCCTCTCCCTACTGGTAGACTATATACTCCCTTCCCTGCCATATCTTACTCACCTCTCTTGTAATGTCCCCAGCCCCTTATAGTATCATGCTTTTACATTTGTGTCTTCTGTTTTAAACTGCACATTCAACCTTGCAATCCTGACATGTGAAGAAACTACTAACTCATGTGGATTGAATACATGATGCAGGACTCCATGTAATGTCTATGTATTGAGTGTTCATTATAAGCAAGGCATGAAGAGTGTGTGCACCCAGGATGATCAGCTTGGCTCCTACACCTGCCACTAGAATGAGAAACTAACCTTGTCCACAGTTCCACATTCCATAGGATGACCTGAGTAAGGTGTAGGGAAGGTCAAAGCATGTGGACAGAAACATCTAAGCAATTTAGCCTTAATTTATGGACAGATCCAATAAAAGTTAATACATTTATTCAAATGGATATGAGTACCATGAAAGGCTTATACTATAAAACATAGGAATGAAATTATATTTATGCTTGGATTATTGCAAATGTGTATTAATCTCATTTTATAAGAAACTAAAACTTCTGAACATCTGAAGGAGATTCTGAATGTTTCACATAACCATATCGGAAAAGATTAGGGTACTTTAGAGGAGGATTTTGTTTCACACCATCTGCACTCATGTTCTAGGCTTTGCAGTCTTCAAGTGTCACATCTTCATTTGGGTAAATCACTTGCCAGGGGGCTTTAATTTTCTCACCTGTGAGAATGGAATGGGAGAGGGGAGGTGAACCAGGCCCTGTGAATCACATCTTTCAATTCAAGCACCTAATTCTGCACGTGTCATGTTGCACATGGAATTAAGGATCAAATTCTGAGTCCATTTTGTGCATATGCAATAGATTCCATAATTTTCTCTGTATTCGTTCTTCTAAAATGGTTAGAAATACAATGCTGTTGAGTGTTCCATATTCTTGTCTAAATTTGTCTGTCTTTGCTTCTCTTACTCTCTGGCTCCCCCTCATTTAGGAGAGAAGTACTGATACTTAGTGACCACTAATATCCATTTCCTTTGATCTGATAATAGCACCCTGATATTTTTCCAGGAGCCATATAACCCTTCCAAAGAATACGATTTGCCAGAACCTTCAGTGAGGATGCCCTGGCCAAGAATGATGTATCTCGTTCAAGTGAGAACAATTAGATAACCTTTGCATGGGATGTGGGTCTTGACCAGAGTGGCATGAAGGCAGAAATGGTTAGAATGTATTCTTCACTTTTAACTGTTGTTATTACAGGTTTGCAGTCCATAATGATTACACTTATCATGGAGTGCAGGTACATGTACATAACGCATCTTAATCCTTTCTAACATTTCCTTCCCCTTTCTCCCTCTCCTCTCTCTCCCTCTCTCGGTCTCTTTCCTATTTGCAAAAGATCTTTACGTCAGTGCACATGAGAGACTTCATCACTTCCTACTACTTAGATTATTTGAGCTACCCAAGCTTCAGCGTTTCACTAAATCACAGTTTTATTATTTTCCTTTGGTTTTGTAATTATCTTGCAACCTTCAACAAAATACTTTTTTTTATGAAATTAGAGCATATTTCTCTTGCCTGAGACAAAAGAGCCCTAACAGATACAAATTTTTAGTATAATTATTTTCTTACATCTTAAAATTTGCTACCTGTTCCCCACAAGAAGCCATAAATGTAATATACAAGAGCAAAACAATCCATCTGCTTCATTAGCATCTTTCATATATCCCCCCGACCTGGGGTAGCTGGAGTGATTTTCCACCCTGGCCCTCCCTGGCTTTCCTGGTGACAGAAGAGCAGTCAATTGACAGTGTAATTCTTTGCTGATTTCTTACCCACCAGGAAAAGACTTGGGAACGTCCTAAGGCTTACAGAACAAAATCAAGTCAGTGAGGACCACCATGGCTTGACTGTAGAATGTTGAATCTATGTCATGTCTAGTTCCAAGGTGCTCTGGGAAACTGAAAGCTCTAAGAGAACTTAGAGTCCAAATTCATTCTCCTTTTCAGAACTTTGGACACCAGAAGCAGTAATAACAACCAGATTTTTACTGTTAACAATGTTGGGTTGTCATTATGTATGAAACATTGAATCTAGAACCCTTTTCATCTCATCTGAACCATACAATAATCAAAGATGGTTAGCACTATAAATACTCCTACAATAAAAGATGAAAAAAATTAGGTTTAGAAAAGTTTAAGACCTTCTATAAAGTTAAGAGTGACTGAAAGAGCCAAGATCAAATTCAGATGTTTCTGACTTCACAGTCAGTACTCTTAATCACTTTTACATTGTGCTTAATGTAGGCCAGTTTCTGCTTCTGGGCTAGAAGTCAGAGACCACCTGGTTAATAATGCAAAAATGAAAGGACTTCCCTTATTCTTCATGCCAGGAACAATCATCCACGGGTTTGGCATCTAGGTGAACTCACTTGATTTTATTAATTGCTTTTTTTCCTCTCCTTGCCACTTGAGACTTTGCTGTCATCTGCATACTGACAAACCCTATCTTACCTTAAGCAGGAATATGCTTAAGATTGGAAAAAAAAAAAAAAAGATTATCACTTTCCTTAAGTCAGTAGCTCTCCAGAGCTTTGCCAAACTTTTCACTCCCACTAGGCTCACTGCTATAGATACAGTTTCAAGGATCTCAAGTCTTGTACTTTGTAACCTGCTCTTACTAGAAAGAGCAGTTAGAGTAGTTACTATGAAGTTCAGTTCAACCCTTAAATATATTCTCAGGGTGTTTTTCAAAAAGGCCTTATGTAATACTACAAGAATAGAATGGAAAACACTGATATGCTATACATTCACTCAAGTTTCGCTAATACCATTGTAGAAGGTTAATTTATTCATTGTGATATGCAACCCACGATTAAATAAGATATCAACAACAGAAAAAGTTTGGTAAAGGTATGCAGAACTCTATCTTACTTTCACAATTTCACCATAAATTTAAAATTATTTCAAAATGAAAGGCTTTTAAAAATATAATAAACCGAATATTAAAGGCAGCATTACTGATGAAATGAATGCACTTGAACTTAGAATCTTGAATCATTTTCATCAATGAATTATTATTGGTAGCAACAGCACAAAGTCTTCCAGTTCAAAGTCACAAAAGAAGAACATGTCTTGCAAGACAAGGCTTTAATGAAAGCTGCACATAAAAGAAAGTTTGATCATGATACTTCACATATGGGTCATAAATATACAATACAGCATTGTGGTAAATGGTGTGTGGGGGGGAGAGGAGGAAGTAGAAAAAATGTACACAGTAAGGAAGAAAAAAGGAAAATATAAGAATAAGATGAAGCTGAAATAGACAACAAATAATCATTTCTTTTATTCATTTAGGTTCAGTAGAAAAATTTGCACATTTGTTTAGGCAACTTGACAACATAGAGAACATAATATACCAGAGTGATCCTCAAAAAAAAAGAAAAAGAAACGAAAAAAACTTTTCCAAAGGAAGTTTAAGAAACACCCATACAAGAGTTATTCAGTATGAACAGAGCATTACAGAAGAGTTTTTAAAATCACTAAAAGGATATTCAGAGCCTGCAGGAAAGTTGGTAAGAAAGTTTAAAGGGTGACTAGATCCACAATCAAGGATTTGAAAGTCTTATTTAAGGACAGTGACTATTTTTATTTATTTATTTATTTATTTTTTTTTTTTTTTTTTTTTTTTTTTGGTACCTGGGATTGAACTCGGGACCTTGTGCTTGTGAGGCAGGCGGTGAAACCACTGAGCTAAATCCCCAGCCCTCTATTTTTTATTTTTATTCCTAGGACTAGATAAAGAGATTTGTCCAGTTTAGAACCTCTTTTTACATATAAGGAAGAAGATCTTGAAATAACAGGTGAGAAAATATCTCAGGAGATCAGCAAAGGTTATTATCATATTGTCTTTAGATGACTCCAAAAGAGACTGCTTTTTATAAAGGTTTAATGTAAAAGAACAGAGAAGGAATCAATGGTTGATTTAGGGTCTTTTCCATCTCGTGGAATCAAAGCATATACAATATGTAGTTGCTGCAACATTTCTTTGAAGAGTAGTTGCTAGAGAGGAATTGGGCATCACTATTCTAGAATAGAAAGCATCAGTCACATCATAAAACTGGTGCAAAAAAAGAAAAATCCCTTGACGGATCCAGATTTCTAACCTCTTCCTATTTCAGAGATTTTCAGAGGACATATGACCATGAACCTGCAATTTAAAAGACAAGCTGATCTGCCACTAAGTGCCAATTTTTATCCCATAGAACAACTGAGATAAACTTTGGAGAAAATAAATCAGGACCCCAAACCAGAATCTTAAAAAATAATAATAATAATAATAATAATGCTGCTACTCCTCCAACGCTTTATTTTTCAAGAGGCATATCCATTCACATCCTATTTATGCTACTCTTACATGGTGAAATATTTAAGATAAATAATTCAGTTTTCAAAATTCATATTTTATTATTATTTGTGAGAAAACATAATAGTGTAATATGTATTTTTACTTCCTGTTTTTAAACTTTACCGTTATAATCTACCCATCTCACTCAAAAAGCCTGGGAGAACCAGATTCCACTTTATCCTAGTTTGTCTTCCATTAATAATTTAGTAGAATATGCTGGTCAAATACCCAAAGGTCTTCCCACAAATGAAACTAGGATTTGCTAAGAAAAATCAATTTATAACTTAGTTCAATCAAAAATAAAAACAGTTACAAAGGTCTGAACCTTAACCATCCTCAAACTCACAAGAACCATTAGGAGAGTACCAGAGACAAGCAAGGGTTAATACAGCTGATTTCTAGGTTAAGAGAAGGATGTATCATAATTTTTAAGGCAAACACCTGGAGGGAGAAAAGTAGTATTTTGTTTCCATTTCCAGAAATTGCAGACAAACATGAAGCAAATCACATCATTGGAATACTCAATTATCTGAACATGCTAATTAACTAAATGTAATCAACCTGCTTTCAGTCCTCTCTTCACCGGCTGTAATATTTCAGAGCATTGCCTTTCTTATGCCCCACAACCGGTAGAACATTAGACAGTCTGCATGGTGCAGCAAAGAGAAACAAATAAGCACAGATTTTTGCTGATCGCAGGAATTTCTCATGCTCAGGGTATATGAGCAGACAATATGTAAATGGCAGCACTGGCTGTATATTTTAATTATTCTCCATGCCTATTTTTGCAAAAGACTTAAAGTTCAATTAGGCAACATGATGTTCAGTTACGGTTATTCCATAAAACCGAGCAGTCATTTAAAGTAGTAAATATGCAGTCATGACAGAATTAAATATTCATGAAATCAGGAGCAACTGGAAAACTGAGGATATTAGAATATTAAAATTCATCACAGTTTTCACAACGTAAATCTCCTATGCATTTGTGAAGACTAGAGTGTGTTCAAATTCCAGTTCCTTGGTAGGCTGCCATTTAAATAACAATATTGATTTTGGTAGATGAACAACAATCTTGACTCTTAGCTCAGTTTCAAAATGCAAAACAATTTGAACATTTGCAAATCCAAACTTGTTAAATGAGTTGGCTCCAAACACAGAAGAGCAACATTCAATGTGATCTTGATATGTTTGGGGTAATTGTTTAATCTACTTGTGTTTTTGGAAAGATCCAGCAGAAACCGAAGCAATCTCCAAGGAGGAGCTCTTCAAGAGATGCTTCTAACCACCAGAAGTGCCTCTTTTCCCAAACATTTCGTTACATGAGCAAAAGTGAAAAGTAGATTGACTATTCATTGGTTCTAATATTCCGATTTGTTGAACCACTTTCCCACAATATTAGCCAGTTTCAAAATGTATTAACAAATACACGTGTACACTTTACACAGATACAATTAAACAACATCAGCTTCCACAAAACTAAAGTCCAAGTACCTATGGAGACAACAGAAGGCTGAGACAAAGCTGTAATAAATACACTCTATTAATATTACCAAGGCCTTATTTTCTATGCCACTTCCTCTACAATTTCCTCAGCAGAAGAAACATTAGCACTAGAGAATGGCATCTGGGCCATTTCTTACTGAAATTCAATTACCTGAACAACTCCTCTCTGCCCAGTAAGTAGCAGCTGTCCTCTAGTCTACAATGACACAGCAGGGCTGCAAACGATTTGAGGGGTTCACCTGCTGTCAGGCTCCTGGTCCCTGCTGTCCTAAGTAAGAGGATACCAGGTGAGGAGAACATCCAGCCTAGAGCTGGGTTAAGCAATGTTCTCCATTCTGCAAATGAACCAAACTTTGCTCCCATTGTTATCTTTAGGTTGATGTCACCTCGCTCCAGGAGTCTCTGAAGCCACTTGGCAGCTCCTGAAGACGTGTTTTCTCTAAACCAGTATCATCCAGTACGCCTCTGTTCAACCGTGAGGGCAAGCAAAGGTCTCCACACTGCTCCCAGAGGTGCCCTGCTCTGTCCTAACCATCACATCGCATGTACCAGAAGACTTTTCTCTGCACACATCACTGAACACCGAAACCAGGACAGACTTCTGCACACGCCTTCCAGTTGGGAAAGTCACTATCGCCCATGGATTACCTGCCATCCCACGCCACCTCCACATCTGCCCCCCCCCGCCCCCACGCGAGCGAGGTAAGGGGGTTGGGGGAGCAGCGGAGGGGTTAAAGTGACAGGCACTATGCGAGCTCCTCGATTTCGTTCAAAAGATGTCACAGCGGCGACACCGTGGACCTACCTTGCTCTCGCCTTTCTCGCCGTTGGGTCTCCTCTCGGGACCTTCGCTGTCCTCAGCGCCTGCACTCTCGCCGGGCAGTTCATCCTGAGGCAGAGGCTGTTCTCGCTGCGGCTGGGGCTGGGTCCGTGATGCCGGCGCCTGGCAGGCTCCGCCAGCCCCCTGGGAGCGGGGGATGGGCTCCGGGCGCGGAGAAACTCCCTCAACATCCATCTCCATCTTCCCATTCAACTGGAGGGCAAGACAAAAGCGGAGCGGAGACTTGGCAGCGGCGCCCGGCGGCTCCTCAGCTGCCCGCGGCACGCATGGCTCGCCGAGGAGGGGCCGCCTCCCGCGCGCCCTCCCTCCTGCCACCCTTCGCCCGCGCTCCCCGCAGCCCCGCTCTTCTGCTCGGCTCCGGCACTGGCGGCGCCCGGGCCGGGGAGCGGCGGGAGCGGCGGGAGCAGCGGGAGCGGCGGCGCGTCCTTGGAGCGGTGGCCTTCCGGCGCCCCCGGCAGTCCCGCTAAGCGGAGCGCGTCTCGGCGGCGGCGCCTCTGCTCCTCCGCGCGCACGGCCCGGGGACGCCCGGGGACCTGCGCGCTCTCCAGTGGGCCTCCGATGCTCGCCGCCTTCCAGCTCTCCTGGGGCCCCGTGGCGCTTCCCCTCCCCTCCAGCCTTCCGAACAAAGTTACTGGAAGAACAAACCAGATCGCCGGGATCTGCCGGACCAAAGTGGCAGGGATAGGGAACGTCGGGTGTCCGCGAAATCCACCGTCCCCGGGCTGACCACGCGCCGACCCTCATTCCTACCCTCCCCTGCGCACAGGAGCCAAAGGAAGGCGGGTTTCCCGACCTGGGCGAGGTGGCGGCGGGAGGACTGGGAGAGGGGCGCGTGGGGGGCTGGAGGCTGGTGAGCCTGCCCGGACCCCCAGGTGACCCCCACCTCCGAGGCCCCCTCCCTCCCCGGCGAGCGAGGGCCAGTGAGTCCCAGAGCTCCGCTCCGAAGTGGCCTGGCACAGCCCAGCCCCGCTCCAGGGCACCGGAGGAGAGGAGAACACGGCGGCAAATTCCGGGCAGGAAATCGACCTAACCTTGCCTCCGGACCCATCGCGGGTTAGAACTGGGCAGGGGTGGGGCCCCGCAGGGCTGATGAGGACCCGAGTCTCCCGTGCGCGGGAAGGTGGCGTGAAGGTCCGCAGCTGAGGGGCGGCGGGGGAGGAGGAGGGAGAAACAAGGAGTAGCTGCCAGGCTTTTCCGGCAACGCGCCCCGGGGTGGGCTCCAGCTGGGCGCTGTCTCTCCCAAGTGGGGAGTTCTCCGGTGCTGCCGGAGCTAGACTCCAGGAAGCTCCGCTGGGGACCCTACGGACAGGAGCAAACTGCGTCCGCAAACATGGAAGAGACAGCGGGGAGAGACTCGGAAATCCTTACCCTGGGGCTCACCGTCAGTCAGGTATCAGCGTGACTTCTACATTTTCACACCACTTGGTCCTGGGGAGTAGCTTACAACTTCAGTAGAACAGCTAAGTGAACTCGACAAGTCTAAGAAGGACCAACTCTGGAGAGAAATAGCGGGCTATTAAGAACCTGTTTAGTATTAAATAGAGCCTATTGTTCTGGCTTGGGGTTCCATCATGCCCCCAAATGGATGAACTATTCATACATTTCCTAACAGAGGGTAGCTTTTTCTCTCAACATATAATGTAAAACAGATAACACTTGCCCAATGAAACTGGAAAAATTTCATTGTTCATCTCATGTCTGCTTTGCATTAATTTAAACACAACTTGCACGCTATTCCAATAGATGCACAAGAGCACATCATTAGGGTTCATCCTTCACTGAAATCTCTTAATCTCTGACTTTGCATGTAAGTGTGACAGAAATTAATTGCCACTTTAATCAGTGCAGACAGCCAATTAGGATAATGCAACATGAACGTGCTTTTGGAAAGAAAAAGTTTGGGGACTGAATTACTCGATCTCTTTTTCTTCAACATTTCTATTGATAGAGCAATACTATACAATATGACAGGCTCTTGCCTTGCCTCCATGGTTTTTTCCCCACAGAATGATTAGTTCCAGAAATGTAAGAGTTTCTGGTGCCGGGCAGCCTCCTGCCTATTGTATCAAAATGTTTTGCCTGGGATTTAGCTCAGTGGTTCCACCGCGTGCCCCGCAAGCTCAAGGACCGGAGTTCGATCCCCCGTTCCAAAAAAAAAAAAATGTTTTGTAACTATTTGAACTTGTGACCTCTCAGGAATGTTCTGTCAAACTCTGCCTGTTACAAGAATGTTCTGTTAAACTCATCCCCTCTCAGGAATGTTCTGTTAGCTCCACCCCTCTCAGGAATGTCCCATTAGCTCCGCCCCTTTCAGGAATGTTCTGTAACTCCGCCCCTCTGCTTCTGTGAGCATGCTCACCTACCCTTGTAGATCACTATATAAGGAGCCTCTCCTGAAGTAGGAACTCCTCACGGCCTGAGGGTTTTTCCGCTGACCGCAGGAGTCTTGTTTTCGAATTGCGGTAGCTGCAACACTGAGCTGTAACACTTGGCTATGCCCCACCAAGCTATTACGCTTTGCCACAACACTATAAACTGGATTTCAAGTTGGGGTTAAAAAAAATAATAAAGTGAGTTTTGTTTGTTTTGCGGTACTGGGTGTTGATCCTAGGGCCTTCTCACTGAGCTACATTCCCAGCATATTTATATATCAGAGTTTCAGTCACTAAGTTGCAGGGGCTGGATTCAAAATTTGTGATTGTCCTACCTCACCTTCTCAAAGGACTGGGATTAAAGGCATGAACCACTTGGCCTGGCTTCACTATACGTTTAAAAGACATTATGACCCCATATGTAGTAAGGTACCAGTCAAGGAAATAAATATACAGCTATGTCGCTTTTACGATGTTATTTACTCTCCATTTCCTCTCCAGCACACAGGTAATAAACCAACAATTCTTACAGGATTTTTATTATGGTAAATTAGATTATCTGTGTAATGTGCTTAGCAAATCACATAGCACCTAGCAAGAAAACCCAACAAGCATTCATTGTTAAACTGAGAAAGGTAAGATGATAAAAATTCACCTTGGTCATTTATCAGAAGACCTTGATTTAGGAAGAAGAAACTACCAGTTTAATTAATCTTCAAATTTTCTAAAAGATATTTGGCATCATCAGAAAAGAAAGTCCCTTCTGAAGACAGAATAAACCATATTGTATTATGCAATAAAGTTTTGAATTTGACAGATTTTTCTTCTACAATATAAAAGTAAAAATCACAAGTCAGTTCAGACAGGAGCTGGAATAACTGACTGGTAAGTTATTATTCTTCCATGCCTGTTACTTCCAAAATGTGTTTGTGAACTTCTTTTGAGGCTTAAATGAAGATTAAATCCAAAGAAAAATAAAATGCTTCAAATAAATTTGTTCTAAATTTATTCATGTGCTTTTAAAGATTCCTATTATTAAATGCAGATATTTCTCTTTCTTTTGCCCCTGTTTTTTGGGGCACACAGATTTTTTTTTTAGCATCTGTCATAAGTAAATACAGGCTGAGAAAATATACTACATTTCAAAACTGTTGATTGCACCTAATTATGCATGTAAATTGCTACTTCAAGCATGTAGACAGCTTGCAACATTTTGAAAATTTTGCCCTACTAGTCATCTGAGGTATTTGTGTTACTATTTTGCAGTTGCCTTAAATGACTGTTCTTCTCCCTATTAACTTTCCATTAATGATGGGTCTATGAATAAGTTTGACCTTTTGCTGTCTCTTTCTCTGATGCCTCAAATTTAGTAAATCAGCACTTTTAACAAAATCACCCTTCCTATTTATACCAGACCACTTGATTTTCTGTCACTGAGACGAATTTACAGTGTCCTAAGAGCCTAGTCTGTCTAACCCCTTGTTACTCAAAATATGGTCCAGAGCCTCAAACCATCTAGCAGTTGAGTCAAAATGCAGTACTAGTCCCCACCATAGGCCCACTGAGCCAAAACCTGCATTTAATAAGATCTCCAAATGATTCGTAACACATTCAAGTTTTATTTTCCTATGTTATAATTTTTAGCCTATTACCATAAAATACTACTGAAAAAAACTTATTAGGAAAACACTTTGTGATACCCTTTTTTTTCCACAAGGCATTATTTTGAGAATAATGCCCTGCCTACCCTTCTAGCCTCTATCTTACTGATATATAATGAAAAGTTCTATAATTAAGATTATATCTATGATATACATGGCTCATAACTTCCTATTGGAAGTGTACAATTTTCTAAAATCAAAATGCATTAACCTAAAAAGTACTTTATGTAATCCATGTAAACATGTGAAAAACTTGATTATTGATAACCTTGAGACTTGAAAGTTCATAATTTCTTCCTGCTAGCATTATCAATGTCCTTGGTTACAGTGCAAACAAAAACTGACAAGTCTAAGTCTATGCAGTGATAATCTTCTAAAGCTTCAACAATTTTAAGAAATTTGGACTTAATTATGTGCCTCAATATTTTTAGGAAATATCAGAAATCATTACTAGAATTTCTTTGAAATGCATGCATATATAAATTAATACATTACTTTTTGAAAAGCTAACTGGCACAGTGGTTCTCAACTTTAATAAACATGAAGTCATCTGGAGAATGTGGTTGAATGCAGATTATGACTCAGCAAGGTCTTGGGTTGGGCTTGAGAATCTACATTTCTGACCAAAAAATATGATTCCAGTGCTTCTGGTCTTTAGACCTAAAAGATACTTTATTTTCTTCAATGGTTCTCAAATTTTATCACATAAGGAACTTTCAAAAATCTTTATTACTCAGACTAAACCTCAGATAAGTCATATGAGAATCTCTGGAGGTGGGATTTAAGCATCAGTAGTTTTTAAACCTTTCCAGATGATTACAGTGTTTAGCCAAGACTGTGAATCAGTTCTGGCAATGATTCTCCAACTGTGATCAGTAGCACCACCTCAAAACTTGTTAGAAATGCAAATTCTAGTGCCCCACCCAATCCTACCTGCCCAATCTGAAATTCTAGGGGCAGAGTCTGGCAATCTATGTTATAACAAGGCTGGATCATGATGCATGTTTAGCCTTGAGAACCACTGCTATTGTCAAAGCTTCTCTGTGGCTGCATGTTAGAGTCCTGGGAGTGTTCAAAAAATAGTGATTTCCCCTTTAATTAAACAAAAATCTCAGGGTGCAATTTAACACGGTAATACTTAAAAGTTCCCCCAGGTGATTCCAATTGTGCAGACAGGATTGAGAAACATTTCTATAGCCTGAATTTTTATATATGAAAACCATGTTTCCATGGGGCAGCAGTTCCTTCTGTGCTAGTTAAAAAAAGAAAAGAAAAGAAAAAAGAATGTCCTTCCTGAATCTGAAAAACAAATGTGCCTGCAAAGATAAATTAGAGTACCACCTATTACAGATGCAAATTAATGTACCCAATATTTTCTAATGAGATTTTTTTTTTCTTTCTTGGTAACATGACAGCAACTTCTACTTTTGGCAGCAGGACTTTAATGTAAAATGACTCAGTTTTATGGGCTATGAAATGTACCCTGGTACCAACCTGCAATAACTAAGGGTTCTTTCATCAAGTTATTTCACTAACTTCATGGGATATCCCTGTAACACAGGTAGCTGCTGTGAAGGGCTTTAGTACCTCACTTCCCAAAGTGTGGTTTGCAGATGAGTGACACCAGTACCACCTGGGAACTGGCTATGAACTCTGGCTCTCAGGCCCTACCCTAGACCTACTTCATCAGTTTGCATTCTGAGATGCCCAGATGGTAAGAAAGTATATATAAACACTGAAAAGCACAGCTCTGGTGTATCCTGTGAGAGGCAGAGGTGACACTCAACCAGCAACCTCATCCTAACTCCTACATCTCTTGGCTCTTCATGGATCTACACCCACTCTGAGAACCTTGTAGGGCCCTTATGGATAAAGTTCCAGTTGCTAGAAGACTCTACAGACATCCCTGTTTCTATTTTAGCTCTTCTGTGGTTAGCACCACTATCTAATCTGCAATGATCAAAATGTTCTTTATGCTCTTCAATAAGGAGCCACCAGCCACATGTAGCTTTTAATACATGAATTATGGCTAACGTGACTGAAAAATTGAATTTTGAATTTTATTTCATTTTAATTGATTTAAATATAAATAGTTTCATGTGGTTAGTGGTTCCAGTATTGGACAACCTGTCTCCAAAGTAATCATCCTTCCTCTTGCTTCACCCTTATTCAGGTTTCTAAATTGAACACTGGCCCCTCCTACTCAGCTTTTGTATGTATTAATCCCTAGTGAATGCACCAGGATGAAAAACATCTGCCTTGCCACCTCATTTACATAATAAGTAGCATTATGCTTATTATTTTGAATGAGAGGAGTTTAACTTGAATTAAATGCCACCAAAAGTTGTCAAAACCTCTTTCATAGTATTCATAATTATGTAGCTTTAATTTTACAGCCTTTTCAAACTTTAGCAGACATGGGGAGCATTTGGAAACTGCCTTAGGAAAAAGAGACAAAAGACTGCAAATGGATTCTTGGTAGAAGACACATAAAGACACTCCCACCCCCAGTCTCTTTTTGGTGCATAATGAAAACCGAATACATTAAGAGTGCATCTATGTTGAAAGTAAACATCAAAACTCAAAGATTAGTCTCAGAATAGGAGATGAAACACAAAACAAAAAAGAAATCATGAAGTTAACAGTGACAGAAGATAGCAAATAAAACTTAGAATAGCAATGTACTCAACAGTCTGAATGTATATCAGTCTCTAATCTGTGGAGTCAATGGAATGGAAAGGCACAAGACAGGAGGGGACTGGAGCTAAGAGAAGAGGAGAAATTGGGGGAAAAAACTGCACATAGTTTGAAGATTGACACCAGCCCTCTAGTGTCTTCAGCAGCATGAGAGGAACAACAGCAGCAGCCACCTTCCTAATAGCACTGCTTGTATCTATTAAGTGTGTACTCGAAATCACCTCCAGGAATTGTGTCACCTTCTTTGTGAGGTGGGAATGATAAGAAAAGGATCATTTGGGATATTCAGATTGTTTTAACTGACACACTTCAGAAAAGCAGAACAGAAACAATAAAATCCCTACTTGAGAGGGAAAAGAACAGTGTTAAAATCAGACCTTTCCTTCAACTGGAAAAAGATCTATATTACTTCAGAGCAGACAGAGCCCAGTGCATCTTTCCCCCTCCCCTTTTATTAGTGTATGTTTGCCATAAATAGTGATGATCATTTAGGAGAATTGATTGGTACATGCATATAAAATATCTTGATCATTTTTTATCCCTTTACCTTTCTCTCCCTAATTTCCCCCACCAATCTTCTTCTCCATTTCCAAAAGTCTTCTTTATTGTTTTCCACCATCTCTCCTTTATTGTGTTCATTCACTTATTTATATCTTAGGCTTCTTTCATGTATTTTATGAAACAGACTAAAACTAGGAAATGATTTCACCTAGGCCTGTACTTTGCCGAGTGCTGTCTTGGTTCCGTGGGATTCACAATTATTCCCACAAAGAAATGTGTAGCTAAGGGCAACATCCTCACTTCTGCAGGATGGTCACTTCATAGCAACTGAAATCAATAAATAGACTTCTGTTATTCTTGGGAAGCAAACTCTAGGGGACTTCAGACAGTATGGCTTCAGGAGGCTGGCTGGGAGCTCAGACAATCTAAAACATCCTGACTTTTATGCACGCCTCCTAAGATCCATCCCACACAAACTCTTTTTCCTGGGTCATGGAGGAAAGGCTTTTTCATACTCCACATCAAACCACCTGAGAAAGGAAGAAATAAAGTGAAGATGAAAGAAGACATGACTACTCCCTTCAGTGATGGACTAAAAAGCCCAACCACATTTTTATGTTTGTACAGCTTTGGTGATGTTATATGCCTAACAATACAAATTACTAAAATTAAGCCACAAACCTGAGTAGCTCTTCTCCTCACTGTTTGGAGTCTCTACCATCCTTCACTTGTTCAAACATACATGTTTCTTTAACAGATGACTAAAATGATAGGTGTACTTTATAGACATAAAAATCCCCAGGATGTTGGGTTTTGAACATTAATTTCTGAGTTACCAGAAAATTTTCCAGGACAGTTCAGTTTTAGGAGCAGTCACATTCTGCCCAGGCAATATTGGCATAATTCTGCCTTAGGGAGCTGGCCCTTTTGACTTTCTGAATCTGGTGCAGAATGTGAGCTGTGCCGAGCTGGTTCTAGACTTAGTGCTTCTGAATGCCCCATAGAAGAATACACTCTCCTATACTCCTTCTGTCTTTACTTTGATTTCAGCCTCCCAGCTTGGGTTCTGAGCTGCCTCACTAGAAATCCATGCCCCACATATAGTTAGTTTACTATGATCCCTATTAGACATTAGAGCCGTTAGACATAAAGCAGATGATAGCCTTTGCCTTGTATACAGCAGCAATGCAGATACTTAATTAAGCATGCCTCAAAATAATATGAGCTCACCAGGAAGAGCAAAGGTAAACCATAGTATGCACACCAGGATTTCAGCAACCAGAATGTTTTCCCAGTGGATCTCACAGGTGTCTCCAAAAGGTCACCTAATAAATAATCCACCCAAGTTCTTAAACTGAAAAATAAGGCCCAAAGACTATTCAGGGCCAAAATATCCCTTCCACTACTGATAAAGTCTGGGTTAGGCAATATAGACCAAATGGTCTTCTTATTTCTGAACACTAAGATCAAGCAAGAAAATCCACTCAGTCATGGCAATGTGGGTATGTGCTCTGTAGGTAGCTAGCTCCAAAAAGATTAAAAAAAGAGAGAGACTGGGAAACTCTGTTTATGTTTTGCTAAATTTACTCAGCACCTTGTTTGTAATAGAGGGAGTAAGAGTAGAGAGAGACTAGGAATGTTGCACTACTTACCCACCACCACCACCACCACCACCACCACCAAGTAAATTCTGCATCAATTCCAGCCCTGTATCCCTCGTCCCATGTCTCAGTCTCTAGCTGCCTAGTGCCTCCTGTGGCCAGAGATTTTTTAAACCATGGACAGCTCCTCGCACTGCTTTGTGACTGTTCACTGGCCCACTTGGCTACTGCATTACCATGAGTTCTACCAGCCACACTCATCTCGAGATCAGAAGTAACTTATTAGATCTTAGAAGACTGGTCACATTTAACATTCCTAGCACAAAACCGTCAAGCTCTAAACTCCTGACCTACCTCTCATTAGTATCACCCTCATTTCTGCTGAGCAAACCAAAGAATTCAGGGAGGAGGTATAGAGCTTGCAGAGGTGCTCTGGCGAGTCCCTTTTATCTTACAAATGTTGAATAAATATTAAATTTTCATAGTTTGGTTTTTTAAACCAGAAATTATCTTTCATTCCTTAGAATAATATATTTTAGAAGACCCACCTAATGT
Organism: Heterocephalus glaber; assembly: GCF_000247695.1. The sequence continues at coordinate 6,455,586 of NW_004624788.1, read as the reverse complement.
AGTCTCTTGTATGTGGTGTGAACTAAATAAATGTTTGAGAATGAATATTAAAAACCTTTTATATGAAGACTTTTCTATGTGCATCTTTTCTTGGAAAAATTTAATCTTTAAAAAACTAAAACAAGCTGGACATAGTAGCGCACACCTGTAGTCCCAGCTCTCTGGAAGTTTGAGGCAAGAGAATTGCAAGTTTGAGCCCAGTCTGGGCAATTTAGCAACTGAGACTTTGTCTCAAAATAAAATTTAAAAATAAAACAGAGCTGGGGATGTATCTTATTGTAATAGTCTTGGGTTCAATCCCAAGTCTTAAAACAAAGAAAAACAATAATAAGCTATTTGGAAACTAGGCTTTCACATAGCTTGCTGCTAGTTATTTATAGTTGGTCACTGGGACTTGCTTGCTTTTGCTGTCTTCTGCTTGCCATGAACTGTTTCTCCTCTGCAAGCCACTCTGCCATCTTTTCTATTCTCTTGTTCTTTATCAGCAATCAAGATCTCCTCTGCTGTATCTATTGTCTGCTCTGCAGTCTACAGCTTTACTGGAGCTTCCTTTCTGGCCAAACCAACAACATTTTAAATAATTTTGCTGTACTCTTTGCTCTTGATCCTCAACATAGCTCTGGTTAAAATGACCCAACAGCAGCCATGCCATGGCCTCAACATTAAACTGTCTTGAAATTTCTTCTGCAAGATTAATTAGAACACTGCCCTTAATCTCAATCTCAGCCAAAGTCTCTAGACATGTGCAAAATGCAGCCAAATTTTCTCCCAAGGCATAACACACATGTTCTGGAGTCCAACAGCCAATGCATTCCTTCTTCCCAACAGAAACCCCCCAAGAAATGGTTTACTGGCAGCATTTCTACCAGCATTCTAGTTTTCTGAGCTCTGAAAAGAATCTCCCATCAAGTATAGCTTCAGGCATTCCAGGCCTGCTTTTTCAACCAGCATCTCTGAACCTCTCCAAACTCTTGCCACAAACCAGTTCCAAAGGCACCTGAACCACATGGTTAGGTACAGTCACAGTACCAGCCCCACTTTTCTGGTACCAAATTCTGACTTAGTTACTTTTCCTGTTGCTGAGACAAAATACCCAACACCCAAAGTTAAATGAGGAAGGGTTTATTTATTTTATAGTTTATAGAGGTTTCAGTTCATAGGTTTGTTGTCTCCAAGACAGAGTGCCATGGCAGAGGGGCATCACAGAGGAGAAACAGTTCATGACAGGTAGAAGACAGCAAAAGCAAGCAAGCCCAAGTGACCAACTATGAATAATTAGCAGCAAGCCTCTTTCTGTCCCCTACATTGTGTCCAGGCTACCTGCCCTTAGAGAAGATAACACTTACACCCTTAGTCCTAGCACCCTTAATCTGAGCATTGCACCATGAATTAATCACATACTCTAGATCCAGAAAGTAAGGCTTTTGGGAAACTGGGAAATTAAAATGTAAATATGAAACACTTAAGAAAAACTAATCTATGGGGGCAGTAATAAGCATGATAAATAAGCTCATAGGGAAAACCAGCTGAGTGTGGTTAATGAGTCATAAGACCCACCTGGATGCATTCTACAGAAAAGAGTAGGACCACTATATGGGTAAGTTGAAATTTCAATAGGTGATAATATAACTTTGTAGTATTATAGGCATTCTCATGTCCCTCAAAATATCATACATACATAGAACTTAAACCATAAGTGAGCACCAGCTGTTTGCTTTTTTTCTTCACTTTCTTTCTACCCTTCAGCATTCAGGCTTTTAGCTCTCTGCTCTGTCCTCTGTTGACTCTGTACAATTATCTGTTACTAGTCTCCTCTCCACGGCAGAAGTCAGTGCCCTTTCTGGTTCCTTGGTCATCATCAGGTTTCTCTCCTTTACTTCACTCAGTCCTTCTCAATATGCTCCTCAGTCTTGAATTCTCCTCTTTCCTTGACTATTCCTTGACTAACTTTTGTTTTCACTCTTTCCTGTCAATCTCCATGTGACTTGTTTTGCACTGTCTTTCTTCAGAGAATTCACCAAATTACCTATAGCATTCACTATTAATCACTAGAGGTTAAGCACAGCATTAGTCATTTTACATACAACATCCCTTTAATAATCAAAACTGTCCTCTGCAATGGATATTGATAGGTGCATTTTATGTACAAGGAAACCAAGGTTCCGACAGTGTAGGTAGCATGCTTAAAGCCACAATCATGATAGAGGCAGAACCAAGGATTTGAACTGAGGCCTGTTTGATGCAAATTTTATTATGCTTTCATCTACCTATTCATGGAGCAATGATCTATTGCTGCATAACAGATTACCTCTAGGTGATAACAGTCACTTGCTAATAGAGATGCAATTTGGATAGAGGTTGGGGATATGAGATGCTTCTACCTCACGCAGCATCAGCTGGAGCAGCTCAAGTAGGGACTATAGGCTCCACATTGAAAGTGGCTCAGAAAGTTGGGACTTGCTATTAGTTGGGAGCTGAGAGGATGTGACTCAGAGCCTCAGCTCCTTTCCATATGAGATGGTGCTTGAGATTCATCAGGTGGTGCTTGAGCTTCCTTCAGCACAGTGGCTAGGTTCCAAACACATAGAACCTAGTAAAACCTAATAAGCAGAAGTACATGGAGCTTTTATGATTTAGTTATACAGGGCCATCTCTGCTATTCTCTGTTGTTTGAGGCAAACCCAGAGACCCTTCCAGGTTCAAGGAACAGACTACCTCTTGATAGAGCACTAGAAGTAAAGTAGTAGTGAGAGAGGAGACCACCCCTCCATATGGAATTGGGCAACTATGAATTAATTGTGCAATTAGGCAACTATGGGTTAACTGTGTTACTAGGCAACTATGGGTTAACTTGTTAGCTATGCTCAGTAGAATATACTTGAGCAGCCATGACAACTTCTGTAATCTGTCACCAAAGGAGTGTAACAGAATCAGAAAGTCCTGCCAGAACTCTTTGCTCTCCACGGCTCTGCTTTGTGTAAATCCTGCTTGCTGTATTTCCAGGGAAACTCCAATGGAATTAAGCTTTGTATATGTAAAAAGAGGTATATAAGGAAGTGCAAACTGAGATTCAGGCTTCTCAAGATTGACAGGACTCATTCACTGAAAGGGATCACTCGCTAAGCCACCGGCCTAATAAAAGCCACTTCTTGCTCCTATCTTCTGTTAAAGAGTTATCTTCTGGGATCCTCACTGTTTCCTACATCAGCAGAAGAGCATGTGGGATAGGAAGAAGCACTGTTGTGGCCATCTGCAGAAAAAAAAAAAGACTCCTCTGTAAATTCCTTTATAAAGATGACTTCCAAATTTTTAAGTCTGACATCTCCAAGCCCTGACATCTGTCTGAGGCCAGTTCCACACTTTTGAGTATTTGTTTGAATCTCACAAGCTCTTTATTTAAAACCAACCTTTACCCTGTTCTTTGCCATTTACATGTCAGCACCATTGTTTCTAATCACCAAAGCTGAACAGCTCACACATGGCTTTGGCTCCTCTAGTTCCCATCTTTCCATATCTAACCTTTTGAAATTCATTAATTCCATTTCATTAGATAACATATTTGTTTATTCTTTCTTTTAAATTTTATTGTCTGACTCTGAATTGGTTATAGTTAGTTATTAATGATAGAGACACAATAGTACACACACATGTACGAACATACACATTATCTTTATTCTCAATAGGCTTATGTTAAAGGAAAAGACCGATCAATAAAATGTTAAAAATTGAGATAAGTATTATATTCCAAGTACTTTCCACTTCTGGGTTGCAAAGAAAAGGAACATTAAGTTAGATTCAGGGTGAGTGAAATATAGAGAGAAACGGCCAGAAAAAAAGGAAATGAACTCTGATCCAAGTTTGAAGGAAAGCAAGAAATTTATTTCACTTGTGCTTGGATTTTCCCAACAGAAATTGTGGTTTATATCTAGGTGTCTCCCCAAAGCCTCATATGTTCATAGATTGGGCTTTTGGGAGGTAACTAGATCATAGGTGTTTGATATTCATCACTGGATTAGTCCACTAATGGGTTTATAGCTGGGTGTGATGTTGGAGGTGAAGTCTGGTGGTAAGAGGTGGGTCATGGGGGCATGGCCAATAAGAGTAGTGTCATGAGCTCTTTCTCCTCTGTCATGCCTCTCTACCATGCAGCCCTGCCTTGGAATCAGCAGACTATGGATAAAACCTCTCAACCTTCCCTTCTTTAAGTCTCAGTGATAAGAAAAATAATTAAGACAGAAATCAAGCAAAATGAAGCAATGCTAAACCATTGTTCAAATATACTTCCCTATAGACTCTTGTTTAAATCTATAGAAAGTGAATTACTTTAATTGAGATGAATAAGTATCATTGAGCATTGTAGTGGCTGGAGCTATATAGTTTTTTAAATTTTTCTTTTCTAAATACATTTCATTGGGCATATTTAAGATACACAACATGATGTTATGAGAAAGAATTTAAGAGAGGCTTTTTGTTTCTTTGTTTTCAGTACCCAGGGACACTCTACCATTGAGTTACATCCCCAGTCATTTATTTTTGTGTTTAGTTATGTATTTAATTATTTAAATTTTTGTTTGGGGTAGCAGTTGTTCAGGCTGGCCTTCAACTCAGGATCCTCCTGACTCACCCTCTGGAGTAGCAGGGATTATAGCCATGTGCCAGCATGCCTGGTTTAGAGAGATTTTTGAATGAGAGGGAAAGCAATCTTTCAAAACCTAGCATACTTCTCTGCTGCAGACTTGCTCTGAGATCCATTTCTTGATGTGTTCATTCACTTTTATTTGTGTGTGTGTCCCCTGCTCTGTTTGCTGTCACAGGAAACTAGGCTCCTTTGCTAACTGGTCTCTGAGTAGTTTCAGTTCCAGGGAGGTGCAGATGGGAGACTGCAGGATACAAAGTGGGGAGAACCTGTGGTATTCCTGACTCCAGACTCAGCTGCACCTGCAGCATCTGCATCTTCAATGTGGTTCCAACTTCTTCCAGACAAACCCCCTTCTCAGTGACCCCAGGACTCTCTGAAAAGCAACCCTCACTGTGGTTCTAAGTCCTGGGATCTGGTAACACAGCCCTTCTTGTGGATTTCCATCCCTGGGGTGGGAACAGCAGTGGCATTAAATGAAGTCACTTTGCTTTGCAACCATCACCACCTCCATCTCTAAAATTCTCATTTGCAAAAATCAAATCTCTGTACCTATTCACAACTCCCTGTTCCTCAAACCTTGCCTATAGAAACTACTATTTTACTTTCTTCTCAATAAATTTGACTTCTCTAGGCATCTCATATAAATGGAATTGTGTAGTATTTGTCCTGTTCTAATTAGTGTATTTCATTTAGTATGTCCTCTAAGCTCATCTGTGTTATAGCATGCATCAGGATTTTATTCCTCCTTAATAATGAATAAGATTCCATTTTATATATGCACCACATTTTGTTTACCCATTCATTCAGTGACTATCTGGATTACTTCCACATTTTGGCTATTGTGAACAATGCTGCTATAACATGGATGCACATTTGGAGTCCTTATTTTCAATACTTTCAAGTATAAACCTGTAAGTAGAACTGTTGAATGGTGTGGCAATTCTTTCTTTCTTTTCCTTTCTTTCTTTCTTTCTTTTTCTTTCTCTCTTTCCTTTTTTCTTTTTTGTTTCTTTGTTTCTTTCTCTCTCTCTCTCTTCCTTCCATCCTTCCTTTCTTTCTCTCTCTCTCCCTTCCATCCTTCCTTTCTTTCTCTTTTTCTTTCTTTCCTTCCTTCCTTCCTTCTTTCCTTCCTCTCTCTCTCTCTCTTTCTTTCTCTGTCTTTCATTGTTTTAAGGAAATGTTATGCTGTTTTCCTAGTGGCTCTACAATTTTACATTCCTGCCAATAATGCAAAAGAGTTCCAATTTCTCCACATTTTTGTCAATACTTAATTTTTCTCTTTTTATGTCATTATGATGAGGGCAAGACACTATTAAGTTGTAGTTTTTAATTTATTTTAATGCTACAGTGTCTTGGGTGGCAAAAAATTGTTCACTCAACCATGCCTTTTCATCATAGGATGAGCAGTAAGCAAGAATTCTGGCATTGAGTTTTTTCCTATGTTTCTATGACAAGTTTAAATAGGAGCCTTAACAGTATGAAACAATGGAGGTCAAGTGAGGATTTCAGAGAAGATGAGGCTTCTTCAAATCCTGCCTCAGCCACTCATTCTATGACCTTGGAAAATTTACCCAACCCTCTCTCTGTTCTCAGTTTTTTTCATCTACTATACTGTAAGTAAGCCTCTGCCTGCACAGCTAGGAGAATAATATTTCCCCTACATATTTACTTATATTCTACATTCTCAGTTTTAAATATTTTAGGCTTCATGTCTTGCTAGTTTGTTTATATAGTTAAAGCTTCATATGCTTTTGTTGACATAGTATCAATAAAAAGAACTGAAAATGTGCACACATTGCTTTCACTGGAGACTGAGCTTCAGAGTGGTTATTAGAAGGGCAAGTCAAGAGATCTGACAATATAATTCCAAACCCTAACTACACCAGTAAATATATAACTTTGGAAAGTTCCCTAAATTACTTAATTCCACTAAAGCCTCAATTTTCCTATCCATAAAATGGAGATAATGCTTCCTATGCTGTTGGGCTGTAGTGGAGATTAAATTATAAAATTACACAAAGCTTTGACTTCTCACATTTATAAGTATACATTAGGCATTGGTAGAATCCATTTGAATTGCAGTTTACAATGCTAATGTATCCATTCTTGAAGAACCCATTTACAACTTCTTAGACCATACAGGGAATCTTATTTGTTTGTATTTGAGACACAATGATAAAAAATATTTCTGCCCAATGTGCAGTACTCATCTGGCTGTCCTAAATTCCACCGAATGTAATAACTAACTTTGTAGCAAGCCAGGCAAGCTGGTCTTCTTTCAGTGTGCTTGATTGTCAGAATTCCATAGCACTGGGCATTTCATGTAGTTCAAAAAGTCAGAAGCCTAAATTTTGATTAAGAACCTCAGAGCTAATAATTATTTTTTTTTTACAAAGGTAGCAGTATTGCTCAACAAAAGTCAAAGCCCCTCAGGAGGGTAGAATGAGTCTAACTCATTTAGTTCTTTTGTCCTAAGAGAGCAAAGAACACATAATATTGCCTCATTCATTCATTTATTCCTTCATTTCACAAACCATTTCTTGAATACCTGTTATAAGCACAAAGAATGCCAGAAACACAGAAATTCAGGACACAATTCCAATCTTCTAGGAGACTGAGGAATGACATTGAGTACAAAGTGCTTTGGGACCCATGAGTCTGTAATTCAGCCGGAGGAGTCAGAGGGAGCAGGTGATATCTAGGAAGACTCTGAAAGGATAAGGAGATATTAATATGAAAGATTAAAAGGATGGGAATGTGTTGTTCAAGATGGAAAGAATAATAGACACAGAAGAACAGCAGGTGACAGGAACACAGCACATTGCAAAACTTTGAGTAGTTGAGGAATAAAAGGTGGAAGGGGAGGTTGGCTGGATCTACATTGTGAAGAGACTTCTATTTCATGGTGAATTCAGATATTAGAACATGCACACTGTGGAGGAATGATGGGGGGTATTTTAAACTAGCAATAAGAAGAGGTGAGAGAGTTCATGACAACTGTGTGGAGAAGAGTAAGACTAGGGAGCAAGGAAACCAACTAGGACACCATAACAGTTACGGAAGAAAGAAATAAGAATTTGAATAAGACAATGACCATGAAAAAGAAGAGATAGTGCTAGGTTCTAGAGAGAGAATTCAGAAGCATAGCCAATAAGACCAAATGAGTCATTAGATATGCCTATTACTTCTAAATTAAGAGTGCCAAGATCACGGAGAAGACTATAAGTACCTTCTGAGCACATGTGAGTGCACAAAGGAAGGCTTCAAAGGTGGCAAATGGAATAGTACCATCTAGGTGCCCTGTAGTCAGATTTTAATCAAAGCTGTCCTATTTTGACATCAACTATGCACTGGAATGTTAGCAAATTCTAGGGACTTATTTTTTTATATATTTTTTTGGTACCAGGGATTGAACTCGGGTCCTTAGCTTGCGAGACAGGCGGTGGAACCACTGAGCTAAATCCCCGGCCCCAGGGACTTATTTTTGATGAGGTAAAATAAAAATCCATATCTTCAAGGTGATACCAAGGTTTCTTCCATGCTTATAGTGTTAGTCTCGAAGCTCCCATAAATCTTTTAATTAAAAAAATTTGTATATGCTTTTCTGTGCCAAACCAAAGACTCTATTTGCCACTGCCTTGAAGCAAATCTTCCTCTAATCCATGTTCAACCCATGATAATCCATCCTATTTTTAAGTGTCTCCAAATAAATATGTTTCTAAACTTCCTTGAGTCAGCCACTTCTGCTCCTAAAGCACGTCACACTAAGAAAAGCCTCCTCAAGGCTGAGGGTGTAGATCAGGGGCAAATCACCTGCCTAGCATGCTCAAGACCACAATTAAGTACTACAGGGGTGGCAGGGAAGTAAAAAGTAAAATAAAAACATCACATCTACTGTAATACTCTCTTGTGGCTGGGTAAGACTTCTTTTCAAGCTAGGTGCAGAATGAATAGGTGTTGTATGAGAGGCACAGACCTCCATTTGACTTGATCTTATGAATAAAAATGATTTCTTCTTTAGAGATCAATACAAGGTGACTGACAGTGAATATAATTTGATGCAAGTTCTACTCTCCTCATGTTCCACATCTAATCACTCACCATTTATAAATAAAGGAATTTGAGGTTGCAGTAGGAGAACTATCTGCACTGAACAATGACTCCAGAACTAAGCTTATCCCCAAACAGCTCCTTGCCTTGTAGTTCTTATTTAAAGCATGGTAACCATAGTTGTCATATGTTTTATAATAATTCGCTGTGTCTGAGAAGGTCTTAGCCAGATGACTGGATCTTTCTATATCCAAGTATTGACCACACTTTGAGAAGATGCTAGCAGGCTGAGCCAAGAGTATTGGATAACTGAATCCAGAGTTGGAAACCAGAGTTGGAATCCAAATCCAGGGAAACAAAACAAAAATTCTGCTTTTTTTTTTTGGCACTGGGGGTCAAACTCGGCTCCTTGTGCTTGTGAGGCAGGCGGCGGAACCACTGAGCTAAATCACCAGCCCAACAAAACAAAAATTAATGGTGAAATATAGGGTCAATTTCAGGCTGGAAGAAAAAAGAAAGTACAAGCTACTTTTTAAATATAGAAGTTTTGAGCTGCAAGTGACAAAATTAACTGAAACTATTTCAATAATAAAAGGAATTTATTGGTCCATAGAAATAAAACACATAAAAATAATAGAGTTTCTGGAACAGTTTTCACTGGGCTCTGATTTTACTTCAGCACTGTTCTCTTGAATCTATCTTTCTCTATTGTGTCACCTGTTTGATTGGGCTGGCTTCACGTTCTCTATACTAAATTACTCAGATATCCTTCCATGAACTAATCTCAAGGTCAGGAAAATACCATCATCCAGTTGACATAAGCCAATCATGTCCTGCCTCTAGGTAAAGGGATGGTAGTTGCTCCTACTAAGCCACCTGCCTGCCACAGCAAAAATGGGTGGAACAGATGCTACAGAGGTATTGTGGCTTGTGGCTTGATGTCCCCCCAAAGGCTCATGCAGTCAAGGTAGGGCTTTTTCTGAGGTGATTGAATCTAGAGTATGTGATAGTAGGATTAAGGGTGGGTGATTATTAAACCTCTACATGTGAGTGATTGGTTTGGCACTGCCCTAATCCTGGTAGTCTGAATAAAATAAAAGGAGCAGAAAGACACTGTTAAAGTCTGTTGTTGCTTTTGCTGCCTTCTGACCACAATGAACTGTTTCTCCTCTGGAAGTCCTCTCTGCCATGCCACCTTGTTTTGGAGGCAGCTGATTATGGACTGAAACCTCTATGAACTGTAAGCCAAATAAACCTTTTCCCCTTTAACTTTGGGTGTTGAGTATTTTGTATCAACAATGAGAGAAAAGTTTTTTGTTTTTTGTTTTTTTTGGTACTGGGGATCGAACTCGGGACCTTGCTGCGCTTGCAAGGCAGGCACCGGAACCACTGAGCTAAATCCCTGGCCCAGAAAAGTAACTAACACAAAAGGCATCAATGCCCATCGTAATCAGAGGAATTGTAATGTGTTACCCACTAAATCAGTGTTCAATAAGGGCAAGAGGGTGGAGGCAGAATAGGAGACTAAAGAATTTAAGTACTAAGCTGTCATAATACCAGCATCCAACACAAACTACTAGGCAACAGGCACCTCACATGGGAGCACAGATAAACTTGGATGATGGGATGGTAAGATGATTTTATTATTCCTAACAATGGACTACCTAAAATTACTAATGTACTTAGGGAAGTTTAAAGACAAAACCTACATTCATGGTAGCCATTTTCCTATTTTAACTATTAGCTAAAGAGCAATAATGCTTACAATGTGAGATAGCTCATGGCAGTGAATCACCACTTCAGATGGAGAAAAAGAGGCATATACTTTTTCAAGTAACTAATGGGCTATTTAGTAAATGCTGCTCTTAAGGACAAAGTAGCACTGTGAAACACTAAATATTTCATTAAATAAAACACCTTGTTTCCTAAGAACTACACTACCTGAAGTGACAGGACGTTCCAGTACTGATTTCTTTGATAGGAACAAAAAATTACACATTGATATTGAATATGGAAAGGAAGAGGATCATAGCTATTGGGAAAGTGTATTTTATAATTTATCAAGATCTGTATACAAACAACATGTGTCCTGTTATTTTTTATATTAAGAAAGTCCCTCCAAGAATAAATCAATTAATGAATACCTTGTATAGTACTTGGCAAGTAGTTGGTACTCAATAAATGTTCATTAGATTTAAGTGTTTATTGAGCACCTTGTAAATGCAGTGACAGGCACTAATGGTAATTTAGCAGACATTGTACACATTCTTCAGCCTTCACCATGCCAAGAACTTGGGATGCTCTTGTAGCAAGCATCTAATACTCTCTACTAGAAGATTAATCCATGTAGGGAGCAGGATAGAAGTGCTGGGGAGTTAATATCCTTGGGAGCAGCCCTCAGCCAATGATGCATGAAACGGGTAGGTAAATGCTCCAGCTCCCTTGCCCCTCAAGCAGGACCGTTCTGACCATGTTCTAAGTGTCACAGAGGTCCTGAGTAGAATCAAGCCCCAGTTGCCACAGTACAAACCTGTTCATTAATATATGATGGTTTGACTTCCCACCCTTCCTTTTCTCACTTTTAAACTTTCCTGCCAATATTCCCTGGGATCTTCTCTGAAGTAAATTGCTTCTGCTAGTAAAATTGTCTTGTGGGAATCTTCAGAAGGATAGTTGCCCTCCCAATGGTATTTTCCCTTCCTGGTTAATAGACCTCAAATACTTTGGAGAGACAATATGCCTAGTTCCCAGGATATGGATTATTACTGGGATACACCAAACATGATAATCTCATTTTAGTCTTTTCCAGTCAATCTTGCAACTACAAGGGAGTGGTATGGTTATTGTAACTAATGCCCTTTAAACACTAAACTGATGACAATTTTCTGAAGAAGCTGCTTTTCTCCAGATAAACAGTTGTAGATGTGACTATCCACTTTCTGCCTATACTGTGGTCATGGTACCTGGATTCATAAAAGATACCCATAGCAAAGAGAATACAACAATATCATTTTTCTGACACATCAGTGATCCACTAAGCCAATAATTGTGTTTCATCTCTAAGATTTCTAGTTACAGAAGATAAAGTCCTACTTGTTTAAGTCAATGTCATCTAGACTTCTTTTATAGGCAGTCACAAGCAATCCTGATACAAATGCTTAACACTATGTTAAGGGATGAAGTAGATCAAAAAGGAGCAGCCCAGACTGTTTTACTGGAGAGTAAAAACTAAGTTATAATTAAAAGATTTTTATTAACTCTATGGTAATTGATATGATGCAAAAGGTTGTTCAAGCACAGGTTGAACAATGAACTGGGATGTATTCAATACTGTGTTTGGACTACAAGATTCTTTAGGTCCTTTTCAACCTTGAATGTCTATCATTGTCTTATTATAGAGAAGGAAAAAGTCAGAATAGTAACTCGAGGAATAGTACCAAAAAGGTTTAGAGAAGAACTAGGCTTTGGAAGGTGTATATGATATACATAAAGTGAAATAAAAAGCACTGAAATCAGAGTAAGGGGTGAAGACATATATGCTGCAGAAATACTGTGTACAGTGTGGAAGACTCACAATTGAAGGCTCTAAACTTGGACTTTCCCAGCCCTAGAAATAAAGTGAGAATGGAGTTGCAGGTTCACTGTAGACATAGATGTAGACATAAAGGCCGTTTTAGAAGAGCATCTTTCAACTGGAATGTCTGCTGTGACTGGATGCAGCTTATCTTGCTTTTAAACTCTTTTAGGAATCTCAAAACCAGCCCAACTGATAATAACAAAAGTGTTAACTTCTGTGACACTTCTCTCTAAAGATGAGACCAGGGTGTCATCATGTGTGGTGTCAAATGCCAGGCTGAAAAGAAAGTGGAAAAGACTGATGCAGTGAATACTAGACCCCAGAGAGCAACCTGTTGCCATTGCTTGGCATTTACTGCATCTGTAATCCATTAGCTGTTCCTTAGCAAAACCTTATGAACTAGATTTATTTTTTAAATAAATGAAGAAGAAAAACAGGGTCAAGAGATGAACTCAAGGTAACAAAAATCTTTTCAGCAATGAGATAAAGAAATATTATCATGAGTCTGAATGCTAGAGTTTTCTGGTAGAAAAAAAATATAGGGCTGATTCTAACAGGATCATTGAATGTAATTACATTAATAAAAAACTACTGGCAAGTATTAGCTATACTTATGCTATCTCATTCAAACTTCCCTCAGACCAAAGGAACTAGATAAAGAATTGTGTATTTTGCAAAGGAGGAAACTGAGGTTCATGGAGTTTAAGCAATCAGCCAAAAATTAACTATGGTCACCTCTCTGGGAAAGGACCAGAATCCAATGCAAACTCCTATTCTCTATTTATTGTTCTGCTCTACCATGTAATTTTCAGCCACAAGAAACCAATTTGATGGCCAACTCTGGTTAGTCCTGGAATGTCTAAGATATAGACCAACACACAGATATGTAACTTATTAGAATTTATATTATTCACATTATAAATTCACATTAGAATTTATATTATTGCTCACTAAACAATTGCTTACTAAATACTACCATGCACTAGGCTCTATGATGCATGCTTTACATCCTTAGGAAAGGAAATTTTGCCCTCAAGAAGTTCAAAATTCCTTTCAATGGACCTAGCACTTTTTATTATACACCTCATATGTGAGGCAAAATGCCTTTCCAAGGGAAATATTTTCATGTGGCTCTGGTGCTGAGGTGAGATCTGCCATGGTTTTCTCAGTCAGCAAGGAAAAGGTGATTTACAGAATAGTCAAATGAGAAGAGAGAGAAATGTTTAGGTACCAGTGAGAAGCTCTACAATATTGTGGCACAATAGATTTCTGGGATGGTGAAAATATTCAATATCTGCGAGTTCTCATTTGGTAGTCACACAATAGTCACTTAAAATTGTGGCTAGTGGCTAGTAAGACAGAAAAATAATTTTTCATTTTGTTCAATTTAATAATTTAGTACTCATGTATCAGGTGGCTGCTATATTGAACACAGCAGCCCCCAGAAGGTAATACTGGAGTTGAACAATGAGAATGTATTCTGAGTGACCACTTCTGTTTATATAGAAGTAGAAGTATATTTTCTCAAGAGCTAGTATCAAAATTCCTCCTGAGGAGACTTATCTTTCCTAGGAAATTACCTTGATAAGCAAGATGGGGTAACAGTGAATCTGAGAAGTAGTACTACACTACTTCAGGGTTTCTAAATCTTGGCACTATTGATGCATTAGGCTGGATAGTGCTTTGTGGGAGACTTTCCTGTGCATTGTAGGGTGTTCAGCATCATTGTTAGACTATAATTACTAGATACCAATATCATGCCCAGTGGTGACAACCAAACATTCTCAAAGGTGCCCATGGTGATATTGGACCTCCAAATGTTACAGAGGAAATAATATAACTCCCAACCAGCTAGTTGTCAGATACTCTGAGTTCATGTTCCCTAAAATCAAAGAATGAATCATAAGGAATAACAGACTTTGAGTGTAGGAAATATTTATTGAGAAATGGAGATTCTAGCTCCTGAGAGACAGGAGGGGTCCTGAGTGGGTTACCAAGGACCCCACTTCACAAGAGAAGTTCTATAGAGCAAAATAGCCAGTTGAGTGCAACATGGGACAAAATTAGGATCAACCAATAAGATTATGAGTATAGCCACTTAGGTAATATTGATCCAATGGGGAAGCAAGTCATGTAACAAGTATACATGGAAAGAACAAAGAACTTTTTAAAGAAAGGATAGATCTGGAGATCCTGGTCACCCACTGGGTTGACTGATGTCTATTAGACTTTATTGGGTCAGGTGATATCACTTATCTCATCTCTTGGAGAAGTATGTAGGCCTGGTCATTTAATCTTTGTCTTGAGGCCTAGCCTCCAACAGATGCATCTCCTGCCACAGTTGTAATGTATTTGCATCTTTTGTATTGACTTTCTCGAGGGCCTAGCCCTGTTTGACTCCCTATAATATTTCTACCTAACTTAGCTGTCCATAATGATCCTCCCTTTGAATATGTGCCCCTAACTCCTGTGAAGAGGCAATAAGAAATATCTGTTCTGGCTATTTCCAGCTGAAGGAGGTCATAGCTATGTTTGGCAGTCAGAAATACTCTCCAGAAGATCTATCTAAAAGCCCTTGACAGATGTCAGGCATTCTCATGTTGAATAGGCATATAGATTTAAATATGGAGGAGACAAGGTCAAAGAAATAGTTGAGTATGCATGGGCCAAATAATAAAATTAACAAAACTATTATGAATATAATCCACAATTGTTTCCACCAGGAAGAACCAGTAATAGCCTCCTAAAAAGAGGGTAAGGAGAAGATCCAGAGAATCTCAGAATCTGACTTGGCCTTAACCTGTTGTTTAATATCTTGAATAGCAATTGAGATATTAGCAGAAGTATCATGAATGTACACATAGCATTCAGCTTTTACAATTGCACAAGTATCCCCTTGTGCTGCTGTTTGGATGTCTAATGCCATCAAATTTTGGAGGATGACTTGGCTCATTAATTTTACTTCTTCATTTAGGAAAGAGAAAACAGTTGAGGTGTTGTTTAAGGCCCACTGAGTATAGTTAGCCAAGGCCTTGATGTGTTGCATGACATCCTCTAATCCCAGGGAAGGGACAAAGATAGAAGCCAAATGATCATACCAGTGAAACATACTCCTAAAACCATCAACATCATAGACAGGGTAAATTGTCAATATTTTTGACACTCCTTCCATACTGTAACCAATCAAATCCAGCATGCATCTTCCTATCCATCTAGTGGGTAGCTAGGGCCACAAATTGGTTCCACAGGACCAATGAGTTCCATTGGGGGCTTCCCATATAATTCCAGGGTGATTAAATCAGTCTGTTGCAAATCAATCTTCAATCTGTAAAGTTATGGTGTGTACACATTGCTCAGTGAGTATCCATTCCAAATATTTAGTAGTTAGGCCATCAAGAATAAGGGTGATTTTTTTATTCCCAACATAAGGTGGCCTTTCTACTCAGGTGTTCTATGATTGGAGTTAACCATATATAATCATCTTATGTCTGAAAATAACCATCTTTATATCTATGATTGCTGGCCCACATGATAGGACCCTTATTCTTACTTAATAGGGATTCTACTAGTGCCTGTAGACAGGCTTCAGTGGCATTCTTAGAAAAAATTTATGTCCAGGATCAAGGGTGGACTTTATAAGCCACTCAGTTACCTTGCGATGATGGATTAAGCTATGAACTACTGGACTTTTTTATGACTCATTAATGCAGTTTTGTAACTTATTCCAATTGTTTCCTTGAAGTGGGGATACCCACCAAGGAAGTCCTGATATACTTGACAAGGGGAGAAGGCCATATATCCAGCAAGATATTTGTTATAATGACTCTGCATATTCCTGTGCCAATACTAGAAAGGAATTGCAATCTCCTTTAAGTGGTAAAGTAATTAACAAAAGAGATAAGAATAACATCTTAGATTACTTATCTGAACTTTGTTTTCTTTTTGAACAAGAAGTTTAAGTCTTCCTTGGGTTCACAGGAGTATTTGAATGGTTATTCCCACTCAGTGACAGTCTCTGGTTCCTAAGGCTTAAGTTGGCTGTGGTGTATTCAGAAGTCTAGGCCTGCTACCTTAACAGCTGATGGAGTTGACAGGATCACAATGTATGGTCCTTCCCAAGTTGATCCTAGGGAAGTGGATAATGAGGGAAGAGATTTTACCTGTACTAAATCTCTGGGTTGGAATATTGGATTTCCTTTTTCTTTAGGCTGAGTTTCCATTAGTTGTTGAAGAGTCTGTTGGAATTTAGCTTGTGAGGTGACATCTTTTAGTAAGGCATCTGTTTCTCTATTGAAAAGAATATCATTAGTGAGAAAAGGGCACCAATAAGGCCTTTCAAATAGACTGAGGACTAGAATTTGAGGTGTATTTCTTTGAAGTAGAACTCATGCCCTTAAGTTACTGATTATAGAAATAGTCCTCTTTTAATTTCAGGTCTTAGAGGGTATTATCTCCAGTAAGGAAAAATAGTAGGATCTTTGGGCTATATTTGAACCAGGACAGCTCTTATTGTTTTACCTTTAGTTTTTCATACTTTAGGAATTATTTCTGTTTCCATAGGGGAGAGGCAGGTACCTGACCTGGGGTGCATGTACATCACAGTATACAAGCAAGATAAGATATTTCTCTCCAGGAGGGGAGCTATACTTTCAGGCATAATTAAAGAGGAATGGGTGAAGAGAAACCCATCTTAGTTACAGCCTAAAAGTCATGAGAAACAGTGAATTATCTCCTCTCCAGTGGCTCCTTTCACTGATGTATGATGGCTGGAAGGAAGGCCAGGATTAAAAAGAAGGACCAAGAGACACATGACAGTGTCCAGCAAGCTGATTTCTTTTCCCTCTATAGTCATGATTTCCTGGGGCTCCTTCATGGAGATGACACTCCAGCCAGAGGGAGAAGGTAGAGAGTGCTCCAGGGCCCTTCAGTCTTGCTGGACCAGCTGGTAGAATGGGTCTGATCCCTGGATCCTCTGCCTCAGGGTGCAGTGCAACTTCTAGTAGTCACTTTTAAATCAGGGCATCATGGGTCAGGGGGCCTCTTGTTGTGAAATTTCTTATCACAGTCCCTCCTAAGGTGGCCTGAATTTCTGCAGTGGTAGCAGGTGAGTTTAGTCATCCAGCAATTCTTGGAGCCATGAGAATCAGACTTAAAGTCTATTCCTTTGAAGACTGCAATTAAAGTAGCCACTTTCTTTTGGTCTCTTTGTCTCCCATGTTTTCCTCCTGGTCTTGATTATAAAATATTGAGGCACTGAGAAAAGGACACATGGGCACAAGTGTTGCCAAATTCTCCATTTAAGGGATACTATCTTTCAGAAGCTTGAAAAAATCAAATAGAGATGGCTACAGTCCAATAGAGGCTTCAATTATGGTTGGCTTAAAAGCTTCACCTTCAGAGTAAGGGTAAGGTGAAGGAGCCTTAGGCTCAGTGATAGTAGAGATATCTGATTGTGCCTTAAGGACCAGAGGTGTCTGGTTTTCCTGTGGCTTACATTTACATTTTGAACACAAGTTAAGTTTTTCTGTTAATGCAAAGAAAATCTGAACATAGGTACTTGTGACCTTTTTTCTTCTTTCTTACAGTACAATTCTAGTTGTGAAATAGTATCATAATCAATACTTCCCTTTGCATTCCATTTTGTTCCTAGGGGTAGGCAGGCCATATGCAGGTACTGAAAAATATTAAACTCCTTTTTTTCAATATGTGAGTGTCAAATGTTTTCCAGTGCTTAAGAATACATTCCAAAAGAGTAAGAGAATTTGACATTGAGTTTCCTATTTGAAATACAAGAGAAAAATTGGCGTTCCTTTTCATTTCTACTTGATTTCTATATCCGCTCAAGGCAACCCCAAGGTGACCTGTTCCAGAGCAGGTGGCTGCTTTCTGGAGAGTGGCCAGAAGATATGTCAGGTTGCACTAGCCACTCTTACCAGCCTACGCCCCTTTCTTCCCCAGAAACTCACACTCTTTAACTCCAGCATGTGTTTCCAAAAGCACAAGCTACAAATGATTCCAGCTATGACAGTCATGCTCAAAGAAGGAATCACTGCTGACAAAATTAAACCAGTAATCATGAGACTTGAACAATTGTTTTCCAATTCTTTGAAAGAGAGTGAGGGAAAAAGAAAAAATATCAAAGGGCAAATTAGGAATAGTTGGAGCACCTCCCAGCCTGCAAAAGACATTACCTCCAGGATAGATAGAGGCAAATAATGGCTCAGAAAACAGTATTTCTCTGTGCTCTAGGGCAACAAAATCTCCAAGACATTTATATTCTCTATCTAATCACCTAGACAATCTCCCTTAGCAGTAACACAAGGCTAAGTTTTATATAAAATCCACTCTAAAATTTCTGTTTCTATATCTGGAACACGCTTATGAAGCTCACAGGTTAAAACTTATACCTACTGTCCAGCAACCACAAATTGCATGTTAGCATAAGCACATTCATCAATGTTTTACATGTACATCAAAGAAGAGAAAGGTTGACTAAACCCCCTTTTTTCTACTCCTAGTTAGCATAGCAAGGCACAAGTGTAAATCACTCCTCTGATGGCTGTTTTTCTGTGTGAAGGGAAAACAGTTGTTGCAAGCTGTCTCAACCTGACCTCCTGTAGAGAGGGGTTGTCTAGCAATGTGATCTAGCTAGCCAAAGAGTTTTAAAGTTAAGTCCCAGTGAGTTAGAATAAAAAAAACTTAGGAGTGGTTCTTAACTTAGACCTTTGTCCTAGCAAAGATTTGTCAGGGTATCTAGAGAGTTATTGTTTTTATCTGTACCTGACCTCATAAACATATCAGGACATATCTGAAGAAGGAGTCTACCTTACTGTCAGAGAGAGAAAAATCCAAGCCTGTAGTTCAACTCTTAATGAAGGCTTAAGACAGGGCTCTAACAGTGTTGTCTCAGGTCACTCTGGGACATGATACCAGATCATTGAATTACCTCTCATTTCACTGAGGAGTGCAAAAATGGACAACAGGTAAGTGGAAATTTTTTTGCTGGTTAACCAGTTGAGCTGTCAGGACCCAGCTTCCACTGAAGAACCTTTGGGTATCTGCCAGAGAGTCACCCTGGCCACAACCCTTCAGTTGTCCTCTCAGCTTTCACTGGTTCCACGAAACCAGAGTTTGTCTCCATATAGGAATCCAGCTACCTGTTTGGCCAACATTCTTACTGGATTTAATGGAGGCTTAACCAGAAGGTGCTGGGGAAATCTATCCTCTGCTTTAAGAGTAGCAGCTGCTGTAAGACTATTTAGATGCCAGAGTAACCACTGTTGGTTAGAGTTCTACAAGGGACAGATAAAGATTGAGCTGTCTAAAATCCATGAAAAAATCATTAGCAAAAGTCCATTTTCTATGACGTCAGCTTAAAAGTTCTTAGTTGTTGGATAGGAGGGAAAGGCTGAGGCAGTTCAGGGTTCCTCATTCTCTTATCTTTAGCAAAAACATGCCTCCAAAGAAAAGGAAAGTACAGAGTGACAGGATAAGATTAGAATAAAATCAGAAAAAGAAAGTCTTTTCTTCTCATTCTCATGGTGAGTTGAGACAACTTGCCCATGAGTGTCACACTCAGCCTGGAAAGATGAGAGGAGGAAATCTCAAGAGCTAAGACTGCCTCCTCAACAGCAGAAGATCAGACAAGAAAGGAAACTGAGGCAAGACAGGCTCTATATTCCCTCTAGAGCATAGAGAGGGACTGGGGCCAGACTTCCCCAGTGAAATTTGTACCCCAAGTCTTAAGAATGACTGTCAGCCTATTCCCTTTTAACTAGCAATGGAGGGGGGAAGACCCATGATTTATTAATATGCATGCATGTTTCCTAAATATAATCTAGATTTCATAAAGACCCATTTTACAACATTTCATAAATTCATATTTTGGTTAGTGTCAAAGTCCACTCTAACATTACTTTTCCTTAGCACTGTCAAACAAGTCAAATAGGTCAAGCAAGGAGCACCAATAAATTCAGCAACTACTAAGTCCAAATGCAGCATATACAAAATAGGTATACAACACCCTGCATGTGAAAGTAAAATATCCCATCAAAGGAATATAATAATCTCCCATGTTCTCAATTTAAATTTATCATCATTTTAACAAAAAATGCTTTAAAAAAAGACAAGGAATTTAAGGCATAAACAAGGATGACAATTTTTGATTACCTAAACTAGAAATGAAACAAACTCTTACCTCCTTCTGATTATCTCAGTGGGGCTTCCAAATGATATAGGACCTCCAAGTGATATGGGGGAAATAATATAACTCCCAACCTACTAGATGTCTAGATGTCAGATACACCAAGTTCTTGTTCCCCCAAATTGAAGAATGAATTATAAGGAACAACAGAAGTTAACAGTAGGTAATATTTATTGAGAGGGAGCGATTTTAGCATATGAGAGATAGGAGGGGGCCTGAATGGGTGGCCAGGACCCCATTTCACTGGGGAAGTTTTATAGAGCAAAATCACAAGTTGGGTACAACATGGGACAAAACTGTGGTCAACCAATAAGATTACAAGTATAGCCACTTAGGTAATAGTGATCCATGAGAAAGCAAGTCATGTAGGAAGTGTACATGGAAAGAATAAAGAACATTTTTAGGAGAGGATGGGGAATCAACTCTGCAGGTGCCTCTAGGTCTGTCTCTCAACAATGCTGTCTCCCTGATAACTTTTATCTCTATGATATAGATTCTTAAAATTCTGTTATCGAACAGCTAGAAATGTAACTAAAAGACTATTATTCACACTTATATTTATACAAGTAGATGTTTATGTAATGTTATTCATGAGCATAAAAACTTGTCTGCTATAAACGATTTAAAAATAGGAAAAGGTTACCCAAGTTAGACTATAGACATCAACATATGTCTTAAGACTACTTAATGATATGGAGATAAGATCATTATGTAATATTAAATGGTGTTTAGACTGAATTGTGCCTCTTCCAAATTCTTGATGAAGCCCTAACCTCTACTGCAGCTATATTTGGAGATAGGGTAGGTAAGGTCTAATGAGGTCATAAAGGTAAGGTTCTCATTTAATATGACTACTGTTCTGTCTTTTTTGGTACCGGGGATCAAACTCAGGTCCTTGCGCTTGCGCAGCAGGCGGCAAAACCACGGAGCTAAATCCCCGGCCCTGACTACTGTTCTTTCAAAAAGAGGAAGAGCCACTAGCAATGAGCACACATAGAGAAAAGGATAAGCGAAAACACAGAGAGAAGACAAGTAAGTGCAAGCCAAGGACAGAGGCCTCAAGACAAACTAAACCTGCTGATACCTGGTCTTTGCCATCCAGCTTCTAGAACTGTGAGAAAATAAATTTCTGTTAAACCACTCATTCTGTGGTATTTTGTTATGGCATCCCTAGAAAATGAGTATATATTTAATTAAAAAGTGCATGTCTACCAATTATCTAATATATATATATTTATGGAGAGAGAGAGAAACAGAGACAGACACAGACACAGGGGTTATGTATGACTTTATTTTCTCTCTATGTTGTATTTTTCTTAGAGTGATTTATATAGTAATAATTTAAAATTGTTTACTATGCTTCATATGTTCATTTATAAAGGCTAGTTTATTAATATGCAAATTCTGCTCTAATAATAAGATATTTACTATTAAAACTCTGCCAAAACGTTTATCTCAAAAATAATTATGTCAACTCGATTATTAATCAAGAGAAATTTTAAAATGCTTGTTCATCAGCATCTCAAATGAAAGAATTCTTGAATGTCATAGCTGGTCCCCAGGTTCTGTCCTCAGTCATGCAACAAAATTGGTCAGGATGGTTTCCCCTTTCGCACAGTCAGCACAGGTGCTTACAAGGTTCAGCTGCAGGCGGGGAGTACCATGGCCTTCTGCTCCTTGCTCCCCTACTCCCCCCCTTTCCACCCATAAACCTCATGCAAGATGCAGTGGACTGAGCCAATCTTGAGTTTGTGGAGTATTAGACAAATTATGACTTCACCTTCCAGTTGGGGTTATGTTTGAGTAAGCCTGACACTGCATTTTCAGAGAACAGAGAATAGGGAAACACTTCTGACCAGTGCCTGAATCTCTGGTGTCCCAAAATTTGACCTGTTTTACTAAAGCTTTCTCTATAATCTTCAAACTCTGGTGCCTTTCACACTTGTGCCCATGACCAGGCAGTTAGATATGGAGGAGTCAGACATTCTAGCAGGACACCCTCTGTTATAGCAATTGGGCAATTGTCAACAGATTTCTCTCACATGGGTTCATGGGAAACCCTAATATGTAGGAGGTGCCTTGGAATGGAAGGAAGAACAGCAGAGAAGTCATGTATCCAAGTAGACAAGTTTATCAGTGTGAGTCATTTCTTTGCCCATTGCTGAATTCATCACAGGTAAGGCAGTTGTGGAAAGTTTAATGGGCTTAGAATGCCTTATTTCCACAGTAGTATGATTTCAATATATTTGATTGATCTGGAAATATAATTTTCTATAATTTTCTATGTATTTTAGTCCTGTAGCTAGGAGATTCTCATCCAATGCCAGTGTCTCTGCATGTACCAACACAGTTTCATAGTAGGTAACTTGGAATAATACACATTTGGCACAATTGGCTGAATCATTTTCATCCTCATACCAGCAGGTGCCAATCATGGCATCCTAATCAATCTTCTGACCATCTACATTAATCCCCAAAATGATCCAGATAATCCGATTGGCTACAGCGCAGCCCAGACACAATTTACATCAGACCATCTGGTGACTCCCTCTCCTCCAAGGGTAGCCCAGAAGGACCATCTGCTTTAATGCTCCATATGTTCTGCAGAAAGAGGCAAAGGTTGAAGCCGACCACACACTAGCGAGTCATTCTCCTCCTGCTTTTGCATGAAGGAAAGAAATTCTGAAATACATTCTAATTGAGCTGCTCACAACCTGCAGAGCCTGCTTTGCATTCTTAGTGAACACTTCGTAATATTCAGAATGCAAATTAAACTTTATGGGTGCCATAACCTTGGCCATTTATTGCAGCAGATCCCATAATTGCCTGGTGCTGCTAATACAGCCAAGAGTACTTTGGCTTCTTCTTCTCTTTTTTTTCAACTTTCACAGATCAAGCTGCCATGTTGATTAAGCAATTCTGGTGTTGCTTTGCACTATTTCTTTGGCTAATGTATTAGTTAAGGCCCTTTTGCATACAAGCAACTGGGACTGGCCTCAGCTAGGGACAGGTAGCAAAATTGAAAATAAAATATATTAGTATGCTGAAATTCAAATAGTTCTTGAGAAATAAGTAAAGTTAATATTCTGAGGGAAAAGTAGACTCTTCCCAAAATATGACAGTTGAAAATATAGGCCATTTTAGAATAACTCGTAATAATTATAAGATATACTAGAAAGTAAAAGTTGTCCTATGAATAATTTGAACCACAAAGCTACTTATTGTTTAAACTAACTTGGGAAAATATCTCATCATTAGAATTATCACCAAAGGAGAACTAGGAAAGCCAGAGTAATCATTATCTATGGAACATCTGTATGCAAATTAGAAAATGGTGTCTTCTTTGGAGCAGATAGTCCTCTGTAATCTCCAGTCCTGGCATATTGCTCCATAATCTTCAGCTCAAGAGAAACTACCACCAAATGAAGTGTCCAAGGACAGCAACTTCCCCTCTCTTACTTTAATGATATAATAATACAAGGAGGTAGATATAAAAGCTAATTGGGAATGAAAGCAGACAGCATTTCCTGGATGTCCAGGAGTATAGATTTCCCCAAGGCAGATAACAAGTAGAGGAGTTATGGGATTTGAAAAACAGCTGAATTTCAAATATGAGGTTGGGAATGTCTTGGGTTACAGCTGATCTGTTGCTCCTGCTACTCTCATCTCTCAGGAGTTACAGTCAGTTACCTTCAATTCTTCCAGGCTGATATTGCATGCTAGTCGCTCTATAGTCTGGCATCTTAGGGTACCCCTGCTCCCTGGCTCCATTAAGCATTGCTATAGTTGGGCTCTGTGCAGCACTCTTACGCCCACAGATCCATTAGGCGTGGTCCTACTGAAGATTCTCTGCAGTGGCCTTACCATTTTGACAGTTTTCTTCAAGGGCCTCCAGGTTCTCTGAATTGTCCTCTGAAATCTAGCTGGAATCATGCCTCCACAGCTATTATATTCTGTACACCTACAGATGTAGTGTGGAAGCTATCAAGGGCTATTATCTGCATTTCTGAAGTGGTGACCCAAGATCTATTTGGATCTACTTGAGTCACAACTGGAGTGAACAAGGAGTACTGCACCAAATGCAAGGAGCACTTGAAGTGGTGCAGACTAGTGAATATTGATGTCTTGCAGTCAACTGAGGTCTCTCTTTTGACATAAGTTATATTACTGAGCACCATGTAACTCTTCCAGCCCCTACCTATTACCTAGACTCCAAAGATGCTTCACATTTTTAGGTATCTATTATAGCAACATTTTACTTTTCACTTCAGTTCATTTCAGCATTTCACTTCATTTTCTGTCTTAGTCCATTTGCACCACTATAACAAAATAGCAAAAACTAGGTAATTTATAAAGAATATACATTTATTTTTGACAGTTCTGGAGGCTAGGAAATGTAGTATTAGGGCCTCAGTAACTTTGGTGTCAGTTGATAGGTCTGGCCCCTCCTTCTAAGTAACTGCATTCTCCAGAAGGAATGAATGCTGTGTTCTCACATGGTGGAAGGAATTGAAAGGCTTTTTGTAAGGCACTCACCTAAGACCCCTCCACTTAATATCACCACAACAGGGAATAAGTTTCAGAGTGAATTTTGAAGGGAATGTAAACATCCAAACCATTGCATGAAACTTTGTACTCGTATTCAGCTGTGCCACTTGTTGAGGACAAATAGAATGAGGTATGAATGGAAGTGTGTTAAATCCAAGCCCAGGCTCCAAGAAATCTTGCATGTTTCTGCTTGCTCTCTTGCTCTTCTGGCACTGCCATGAGAAAGATATGCTGGGCCTAGTTCTGTGTTCTAGGACAAAAGATAAATGGAATAGAGCTGTCCCAGTCAAGCTGAGCTGAGATTAGAGCCTCAGCTAACCCAAACTTATGAGATGAGCCCAGTGAAGGTCAGACAACCCACAAATATATGCATTATAATAATGAATAATTGTTGTTCTCAGCCATTGGGGTTTGGGGCAATTTGTTACAAAATGACAGCTAATAGATACAAAAGGAAATAGAGCAAATTCTCAGTATTCAAGATTTTAGGCATTTTTCACAAACAACTCCCTTTAACCTGCAACAACTCTCAATTTGTGTTTTTCAGTTCCAGTCCCAAATTCCTGAGAGACAAATAGCTGAGGAGGATGCAAAAGAATCTCAGGGAACACATATTATGTGCAAGAAGTAGAAAGCCTTACAAAAAGTGACTACCGCAGCAGGGCCATCTGCCCTGGTTACACCAGGTAGTAATTCTTCCTTCAACCTGTATCACCTTGTGCTGCTGATTACTAAACAACCTACTCAGTTCTAAATATGATGATGCCAATCAAGAAAAGGAAATGACAAAAAACCCAAATTCTGTCATTATCTCTGCTCCTCTTCACCCATTCCTGAAATTTTTCGTAAGGCATTTTTTTTTCTCTCTCAGTATAGACGTTTGTCATCAGTGGTAAAAATGTGACATTGGGCACTCACATCCTCTTAGAAAATGCTGCTTCCTTGTACAAGCTGGGCTTGATGGTTTGTACTCAGAAGGCAGCTACTTTGTGACCTCTGTATCTTAACTTTTGCCTAGTGAAGAACAGAGATCTGTCCTGTGGGCTCTGTTGGCTCTTCGCACGTTTTATTTAAAAAGCTTTCTCACAACCTTTAAGAATTCAGAATTGAGGTAGATTACTTTTGTCAAATCCAGTTTATAATTATTTTTGTTTACTTTTTTCATGAATTTAATAGCTAGAATGATTTCCCTTCCAGAAGATGCTCTGTTTGTGCTTACCTCTGTTATTTATCCTGAATTTTATTACCAGGTTTTGAAAATGGTATCTGACTACAACCTTCCTGGAGTTTGGGTAAAACTCACAGTTCTATAATTTGGGGTATCATTTTTTTTGTTCCTAAAGATAGAACTACTCTTGGCCGCTTGACCATTTTTAAGTAATACTTCCCTTTTTTTTATAAGAACAAATAAATATTTCCAAATTTGTCTTTGTCATTTAACTTAGTTTCCAATAATATATTTAACATCAAAAGAACTTTTGACCGTCAATTTAAAAAATGTAAAGACCAAGTTTAAAAATTACTCTAAAGTGTACAAAAGCTTTACTACTTTTTTTTAAAAAGCTATACCTTAAAAACTATATAATGGTTTCTTATAATGGCTTCTCCCCAATCCCCCCCTCATTTTGAAACATTTAGCAAATTTTTATCTAAATACACATAAATAAATATGCCACAAGGAGTGATATTTCAAACATGCCATATTAGAAAAGACATGCTAATTAATTTATTAGTCAAATAATGTCTGATCTAAAATATCATATGGAATAGATTTAAATTGTGTACTATGTGCTTTCATTTGTATACTAAGGGATAACAAAGAGGTGGCCTCATCTACAACTTTTCAATCTGTTATACACATGTACAGTTTCTGTCTTTGGTAGTTGAGTGTTATCATTCGACTTCTGCCACTCTGAGATCCAGTTATTCCAGTTGCATTTTGGGTTCCCACTCCAATCACTGAAATCCCTACTCTGAGGTCTGGATTAAAGAGAAAGGTGCTCATGGAGATCTTCAAGGTTGTTGTGAGTCTCCTTACAAGTTTATTTCTCTAAGCATTGATGTAAAGTATGTTTTCTGGACCCTCTAGGTAGCTGAGTGTGCCTTAAAGACAGATACTTGCTAACATCTTAATATCTCTTAGCCTTTGAATTCTTTCCTATATATTCAATCAATACAAGTCTGGCATCTCTAATTCTCTCATAGTGGTCTATCTTTTGAACAAATTTTAGCCAAGGAAGCAAGCATACTGTTAGAGCCCTTCCTAACTTCCCAGCTGCAACATTAAATGTAGAATTTCTACTTAGTGAGCCCATGTCAGAAAAATTCAGCCTGATTCAATTGTATGATCCTTCTGCCATTATCCCACATGTCAAAATCTATTCTCAAACATGCTTATCAATTTGTCTATATAAATTAGAAAATTCCAAGTGTAGTTCTCTTGAACTATAGTATACCTCCTAATATGCTGTACCTTGCTTTTAGTGGCCTGTGAAGGCTTGAGTTTAGTTACAAAAGGAAAGAGGGGTACCATGGATGGGTATGAAGAGAATCAACATGTCTTGTATGGCAGCTACCTCAGTGGAGGCCATTACACTTTCCTAAGGCAATGTAGGTTTGAGTCCCCCAACAAATTATGTAGAGAGGACACTACCACTGGGAAAGCCACTTCCACTGGCAAAGAGCACCTGTCAGAATTTAGAGGTTAAATGGCCCCAGGTTTATCAAGATCTTCCCACAACTTCCCATTTTAATTCAGAAGATCCATTTCTTTCTCAATCAATACCCTCACTTTAATAGTAGACATCTTGCAGGGCTGGGAGTTCAACTCAGTCAGTTGCAGCATAAGATCCTGTATTTGATTTTCAGTAACCTGCGGCTGAAGAAAATAAGGATTTCCTTCAGGAAGGACACACATAAAAGCTTTCAGGTCACTTTTCTGGCACTTGAGCTGGAAATTTAATTCCTGAATGTATCCTTTCAACACTTTGTCCAGTGACATTAGGCACAAGAAGCCAAGCTCATTTTATTCACCAGGTTTCTAAAAAATTCAAAAGTTTCATGTATACAGTTACTCTGCTCTTTGACTCTTAAAACAGTTGGTTAGGAATATCAGATGAAGATAATTTTGAATCTCTAAAAAGAGCTCCTATCATGAACTATCAATAAAATCTTTACTATTGAAAATATTGTTCATATCTTTAGATCTAATTAGACCAGAGAACTAATCCCTGAAAATCCAGAACCAATTCACATAACTTATCCTTAAAATTCCATCATTCTAGGACAAGTCTTGGTACCAAAATTTATATTAGTCAGTGTTCCTAAGAGAAATAGACCAACAGTGCATGCGTGCATGTGTGTGTGTGTGTGTGTGTGTGTGTGTGTATAATTATAAGGAACTGGCTTGTGCAGTTAAGGAGTCTGACAAATCCAGACCCAAGAGACCGAATGTAATACTTCAAACTTGAAGGCTTAAGAGGAAAGGAACCAATGATAAAATTTCCAGTCCAAGTATGAGTCTGAAGCCAGTAGAAGACCAGTGTACTAATGCAAAGATAGGCAAAGAGAGAGAGGCTTTCTTAGTTATTTATTCTTTTTAGGCTTTCAATGAATTGGCTTAGGACTTGCCTATACTGAAGAAAGCAATCTTCTTTCTTCAGTCTATCAAGTCAAATGTTAATATCACTCAGAAACATCTACACAGACACACCAAGAATTAATATTTAACCAAATATGTGGGTATCTTGTGGCCCACTCAAGTAGTTTAACACCTGAAATTAACCATCACAGCTAATACTTTCCATGACTTCAAATACCGAAGGAAGAAATCCAGGATAGATAAACCATGTATATTAGGCAGAGTTCTTCAGAGACACAGAACCAATTTTATATGTTTAATATGTGAAAATCCTTCATGCATGAAGGCTCAGAAGTCCCAAGATATGCTGTTTGTAAGCAGGAAAATCAGGAAAGCTGGTGATGTAATTCCAGTCCAGCTCCAAAGGTCTGAGATGCAAGAGAGCCAATGCTAAGGAGTCCATGGACAGGAGAAGACTGATGTCCCAGCTCAGAATGTAGGCAGGAAGCAAAAAGGGATGTTTTTCCTTTCTCTACCATTTTGTACTGTTCAGGTCTTTGTTGGATTGGTTGATGCTTGGGAAGAGCAATCTATTTTACTGAGTCTACCAGTTCAAATGCTGAGCTCATTTGGAAACAGCCTCACAGATACACTCAGAAAAAAATGTTTATGTCGGGCACTCCTTTGGCAGATTCAGTTTTCAGATTATCCGTGAAGTGGTAAACTTAGTACTGAAGACCATGGTGCAGAACAGGTTCGTGGATGGACTTGGCCAGCTTGGCTCTTCCCATTGCTTGAAATTCTTGGGCAGAATGTACTGAGAATACAGTAGAAGGAGTTGTCCACAACAACCTGCTATGTCCTCATTTCTCCTAAAAAAGAATGTTCTATAATGTTTGCATTGAGCAATCCAAGTAATGCT
The DNA here is from genome assembly GCF_000247695.1 of Heterocephalus glaber. Next base: position 6,426,067 of record NW_004624788.1, on the reverse strand, counting down.
AAGAATATAAATCCAGACCAGACTGCTTTTGGCATCTCTCAGTGGCAGTGTGAGGTAGAGAAGGCAGAGAAGAGACTCCATCCACCCTGGGCAGCTTTACCTGGACCATAAGGAATCTGCTCACATGGATCATAGGCCCTGTCTACCCTTGCTGCCTATCTGTGAGTAATAAATTTGTTTTGGCTAATATGTTGTGTGTTCTGTTTGACAAGACTTATACTCTCTCTCTGGCAGCTTGGTTTATACAAAACCTCCTACCAGACATAGAAACCTTTACCCTTGATTGTGAAGCCAGACTGAACTTTAATTCCTCCTCTGCTACTAGGCTTTGGGTAAGTTATAGAACCTTTTTGTGTGTGGACTTCCTCATCTGTGAGCCTACCTCATTGTGAGAATTAAATGGTTTATGACAAGCCGAAACACTTAGCACAATACCAAGCATGTAAAAAAGTTTAGTAAATGTTAACTGTTATTCACATAAAGGAAAATGGAATGTCAAAGCAAATACACATTGAGTTTGTTTGTAAACTCTGAGTAACTAAGGGCTCTAGAATTGTCTCTTGCATCACAAATTTTCTTTTGTTTGAAAAATTGCTTTATAACACTTGACTCAGACAAAGCTTAAATATATATGAAAGATTTTTAAAATACCTTTGCCTGTACATTATTAGGCAAATAAGATATTCTGATAGATATTTAAAGAACTCATTGTTTTCATAACCTATGCTATTAAATAGAAGCATTTAGAGCTGAGAAAAAATAATTGTAAATGATACTACAGGATAAATAGTCCTCATACATTTTAATTTGCTTTCATAAAAATTTACTTAATTAGGTTTCCAGGTAAACTATTTGTCAAGTGTACTTCCTTTCGGTTATCTCTATTATTTTGCTTCTCATAATTGGAATGGCCATATTTTTATTTAGGAAGAAAAACATATATGGTGATACTTTTTCCAGTATTAAACTTTTCAAAAAATAACATTCTTTCTCCTACCCATCAACAAATCCTAATATTCAAATAGTTGTCCTTGTTCCTTATTGGTCATATTTCATTAGCTATTTCTTTATTGTAATGACTTGCTACACACATGTGCATGCATATCTGCCTGTACATGCATAGTCAGACAAGCTATAGGATTTTTTTTCCTTGTAGCTTTCTATCTTTGTGCTCTCTTTCTGGCTAGTCTCTTGACTATGCTAGCCCCCTCTTGTTCTATGTGTCCCTCTCTATGAATTAAAGCATGAATAAAACAATTCATTAGATTTCCAAGGTCATGTCTGTAAAAGGAATTAAGAAAGAAAAAAACCACTTGTCTTTATAAAGAGAGAACACTAGTTGTTATTATCACACAAAATTTCAAGGGCTTTTGTTTACTCCCTAACTTAAAATATTAAGTGTGAGTTTAAATTCTGCATTATTCCTCTCAGAGGGATGTTCATTTATTAATGATACACATACTTATCTGAAATGAAATGTAAAATTTAAAAATTCAAATGTTTATGAAATAAAATTTCATTTATTTGTGATCATTAATATGCTGTAATCAAGGCAGAATTCATTATCTATTGATCATTCAATGCACCGTGACTTGTTTCCTTCAGCAAAAGAAGGGAAAAGGGAAAAGACCATAGCACAGAATGACAGAATATGTAGAAAATAGAAATTTATTTGTTCTTTTGCTAGGAGAACTAATTATTTGTCAATCTGAGCCCTTATGTCTTAATAAACATATATTGATTGAGCCTGATTCTTTCACAGAATGTCAGTAACATTCCAACATATATATGGGTTACTACAAAAGCTATATAATTTTATTAGTGGGCACTAATAGCTTTAATGATGTGAGCAAACTTCAAGAAGCAGAACAGTAGGAAGATTGCAATCAGTAAATTTTCTAAATCTTCATTCCACGTACAAATGTTAGCCTATATAAACATTAGTCATGTTTATATTTTTATAAAATGATAAATTTACATGAATAGATCTTTTTAAAGTAGGCCAATGTCAGGTGCCCTGTTCAAATTCAGGGGGAAAAAGGGAAGGTGGGATTACAGATCACTAAGAGAAATTCAAATGTAAAATTGTAACTGTGAGAAATTCAAGTAATTAAATAATAAAATCAGAAACAGTGAATTCAGTCTTAGCCACATTAGCCTTATTGGATATGCCATGCTTTTTTAGGCTCCTGGCCTTGGCACCCTGTGGTTCCTTCTGCCTGAGATGCTCCTTCTCTAATACCTGCCTGCCTTCTTCTCAAATGTTTTATCAGAGAATGTTTTCCTGATACCCTACCTAAAATATGTAAAATGGCACCCCTTGCCTCTTATTTTTTTCCTCTGAGCTTCATATATTCATCAAGCTGGTCCATATCAATTTCATTACGGTCTGTCTTTCTCCACTAGAATTGTCTTTTCCCCTTTTGTTTACTGATTTTCTTAACCCCCAGAAGAGCATCTGGTGGGCATTAAATAGGCATTTGTTGACTTGACTAGAGGATAATTATGAAACATTAACATCATTTATTGAGACTAATATTTCACTACATGGAAGGCCACTGTGAGAAATTTCTTTTCTTCAAGATGCTTACCACCTATTTGGTGAGGCATACCCATGACACATTATATTAGCACATAGTGATGTTATTCCCAAACATTAATGGCTTAAGACAACAGACATTTATTTTCTCACATAGTTTTTGTGGGTCAGGAATCTAGGAGCAGCATAGCTGGGTGGTTCTGGCTCAGGGACCTTCATGAGGCTGCTTTCAGGACATTGGTATAGGTGAGCTGTTGTCATTTGAAGTCCTGATGGGCTAGTCAGTTACTTGTAGAAAAGCTTGCATACATGGCTGTCAAGTTAGTGCTACTCTCTGCAGGCAACTTCAGGCACTCCCCATGTGGACAGTGTTGAATGTACTTGCTATGCTGCAGCTGTTTCATCCAAAGAACAAAATGAAAGCTGCAGTGTCTTTTATGAGTTAGCCTTGGAGGTCACCCTCTGTCATATTTCCAACATCTTAATAGTTACACAGGTCACTCCTGTTCAGTGTGGAAGGGTACTGAATCAAAAGGGTATAAAACCCAAAAAGTGAGGATCATCTTGGAGACTGGCTTCCCCACACATGTAATCAGTAATGAAGCATTCATGACTGTGTAAATAAGTGGTAAGTTGTGCAAACATCCAAGGCCCAACTAGTTTTGAGAACTTGGACTTTCATAATTGGAAAGGTCAAGTTAGATGGAAAATTTAATCTTCATCTGGACATAAGTATTTGTTCCAGGAATTTTAATTACATAAAGTCCATTTGTTTATGTATTCAACAAATAGATTTATTAAGATCTTGCTTGTTGTACTAGGTCTAGGGATTATAAAATCTATAAACTTCTGACCATAACCTGAAGGTATGGTGCATAAGGTAAAAATTATGAAGAAACAATGGTTTTTAATAAATTTAAATATTTTGTGCAAGGGGTGGGGTTTTGGGGCTCAGAAAAGAAAACCCCCAAAGTGAAGACCTCAGAAGTACCTTCAGAAACAAAGTTTTCCTCTGATCTTCAATGATCATCTGTCTTTTGCCCCTAAATTTCCCCCAAGGCAAGCCATAGAAACTAGGACTCCTCTTCCCAAAAGTGGGTCATAGAAACCAGAACCATTTTCCCCCAAAGCCAGCAATAAAATCTAACAATGTTCCTCCAGTCGTCTCAGCTTTCTGTGTAACAGCTGGCCATAAAGAAATTCTCTGTCCTGCCTTGTGCTATAGTAAGCCATAAGACTTCTTGCTCTAGAAAGGTCCCTGCATGATATCCAACAGGAAAGAATGTTGCACAGAAAGGCCAAAAAGAATTTGGACAGACAGGCCTACTTGGGTTCTCTTTTCAGACTATTGCCATTAGATCAGACCTTTTTTGCCCATTATATTTCTACATGACTGCCAAAGTTCTTTATTAAATCAAAACATAAAAAGAGGCGCAGAAGACGCCGAATCACCCTGCTGCAGACAGGCAGGTCTGCTCATGCCCTACCGAGGTCCTGAGTCGCACAGAACATGCTGAATCAGCCCGCTGCAGACAGGCAGGTCTGTGCCCGCCCTAAAGAGGTCCTGAGTCGCACGGAAGACACCAAATCACCCTGCGGCAGACAGGCAGCCACCTGATTCCACACTACAAAGATGCAGAGGACATCAGACCACCAGACCAAGGTACTGAGTCCCACTGTTCCCGGCCCAGAGG